>CM067372.1:87856882-88174882 GCA_034401795.1 Chaetoderma sp. LZ-2023a
GGCCATAATTTCTGCATCCTATTTGGAACCTTCAATAACATACTGAGCAAAATGCATACAGTATATGGTTAATGGTTGTTAATCAGACTTAACAAAAGGTGACCGTAACATGTTTTCGAAAACGCAATTTTTCAAACTCACTCTGATCCATAGAAGATTGGATAGATATTACACAAACTGCTTTATACCTGGTTATCCTCAAGTGTCTCAATGAGTTCTTCACTTGTCTTGAGCATTGTGACACCAGTACGCGGATGCGTCGCATGTTCAAACTCCATTTGAGCCCAGGTGACATTGAGCTCCTTCAATACCTTCTCCATGCTCATTTCTTTCACTGCTTTATCAACAATATTGCGCACCTCATCCTCAAAGTTATGCAGATTGAGAGACAGTAGGTCTGACAATGTCGTGGTTTCATCCATCACAAAGCGTACCTACAGAAAGATATTTTCCGGTAATAGAGCACTTTATAGCTAGTTGAGAAAGTGAAAGAAGTAATACATGGCATAAACTCATTTGGCAATGTACCGTTCCAGTTTATCCATCCATCATATGATTTCATAATCAACTATGTGACGTGTAGGATAACATCATAAGATAAGTACGTAACGAACGCATAACTTTAGCCGGATTAAGCGTTGTTGTACGAATTTTATGTCTTTACTATTTAATAAACATTCTGTTGGAAATTGAGTCAGGGCGCTCCGGGATCGATCGATCGATCACAACATGGGCAAAACATTGGTTTAGCTTAACTAGAAATGGGCGGGTCATAGCTAATACAGGAAAGGTCAATTCAAAACAGGAGAATTGAGCATTATGGTGTGAATTAAACGAAATCTAGGATTTCTTTTTTCACGAGAGAGTTGATACTTACCTCCCTAATACTTTTGATATTGCTAAATATCGGCTTTCACTCAATAAAACACTCAGATTAAAAACAGTTAGGTGCCCCTACTGGGCAGGGAGTCAGAGGTAGTCCGGCGGATGCTCGCCCCACCACCGCGCATGCGCCGACTACTACTTCCTCTGGCTCATTTATTGGCTAACACATGCAACTACCAAGAGCCTGAAGACCGAGCCTCTGTGGGGCGGAGAGGCCGGGTCAGTATCTAGGGAGGTAAGTATCAACTCTCTCGTGAAAAAAGAAATCCTAGATTTCGTTTATTTCACATCAAGAGTATACTTACCTCCCTAATACTTTTGATATTGCCAGAATTCGAAAGTGAATCTGGCGGGAGGGAGGCGAGGTCAAAAGACCAGCTCTTCCCTATACGCTTTCAAGCGTTTAAGGCACTTATGACGTCTGAAACTGTGTGAAAACACAGTCAGGATTTGATAAACCATCGGATAACACAACCGATGCCTGAGAGATGACCGATTTGTCATATGCGCTCCCCCCCCTCCCTTGGGAGGAAGATTAAATGACCTCAATGTCCTACACGCTCTCTTCGTACTAGTGCTAAGTACTATAGGACAGAGACGAAAAGGCTCCATTTTCGTATACTCTCTCTAAAGAACCACAACCCACATAAACCATCACCATATTAATAACACTGGGTAACGTGACAATACAAAACAATGAACAACACATGAACAAGACTGACCTTGTTGTACTAGGAAGCTGTCATCATGAATCCAGAAGAGAAGGATGATACAGTCCCGACAAGTGGTTGTCACCGTCGCTGAATGGCGAAGTATATAAGCAATGCGGAGGCACTCTTCACAAACATAAAGCGGTTATTGTTTCAAAATCGACAAGGCGAGAGGGTTAGAGGTGTCACGGAGGTAATGGTCTGTAAAACTTGACTCACAGTGCCACTGAGCCACTGACATAATATCATCCACAGGAACCCCACTAAACAGGGCAGTGGATGCCACGACACCGCGGACACTGTGAGCCTTGGCCACGTCAACCTGTCGCCCGGTGGCGGATTTGTGACAAAATTGAATACATTCCACAATCCACCTAGAAATGGTGTCCTTAGACGCCCTACCATGGGGTTCAATATATGACAACCATAACGCTGACTGGTCGGTACGCCACTCCGAAGTACGCTGTTTGTACCGGAGCAGCGCCCGTACGGGGCACCATACTTTAGAATTAGGATCATATCTAGTTAAAGATGGCAAAAAAATAGGCTGACCTGGATATTTCAATGACTGATTCTTAGACAAGAAATTAATCCTAGGTAGAAGCTTAAGGCCTTCCCCTGTAACCACAAAACGGTCAACCTCGGCTGATAAGGCGTGAATTTCACTCCTACGCCTCGCCGAGGCCGCAGCAATTAAAAATACAGTTTTAAGAGTTAACATTTTCATAGAAATGGAACTAAGTGGTTCAAAAGGCTTATCACCTAGTACCTGGAGCACCAGTGATAAACTCCAAGACGGAATCAGTGGAGGATTCCTTGGTCTTAGATTGCCCATGCCTTTAATTAATACATTTAATGTACTTACTTCATCACTCCCCCTATTAGCCAAGCAAGGAATAACAGTCATTAAAGCTGACTTATAACCAGCAATAGAGTTAGGCTTGAGGCTATAGGCATCATATAGGTGACAGAGGAAATCAGCCACTACCTGAATAGATGATTCCATTGGATCAATACATCTTTTTGAGCACCATTCTGCAAATCTGTTGATTTTATAATTATATGCTCTGGAGGTTGACCCCCTCCTGGCTTTGGCCATAAACATGGCCGCTTGCTCAGAAAAGCCCTCCTTAATTCTAGATTCCTTGACAACATCCACGCAGTCAATCGGAACATTGACGGATTGTCGTGAAGGGCCTTGCCCTGGAAGATAAGGTTGTCCATCAGAGGCAGCGGAACCGGATTGCAGACCAGAAGGTCCAGCAGATCCGTATACCACGATCGGCTTGGCCAATCCGGGGCGATCAGAAGCACTTGGCACTCCTGCTGCCTGATTTTCTGAAGCACCTTTGGAATCAGGATTGCTGGGGGGAATGCGTATGCATACATTCCCTCCCAGCTGATAGCTAACGCATCTGTTGCGAAAGCGCTTGGGTCTGGAATCGGAGAGACGTACGTCGTCATCTTCGCATTCTTCTTCATTGCGAACAAATCTATGTTGGGTTTCCCCCAATGGTCGAACAGACGATCCGCCACACATTGATTTAGTTGCCATTCCGTGGGTAAAACACTCATCCTTCGGCTCAATGAGTCTGCTAGCAGATTTAACCTCCCCGGAATATGAACTGCTTTCAAGGTGATCCCATGATCCAGGCACCAACAAAGCAGTTTCCATGTCATCATACAGAGACTGGGCGACTATGTAAGTCACTACTGTCGAGTTGTCTGAACGAATCAGAACAATCTTGCCCTGAACATTCTTTAAGAAATGTTCCAGGCCCAGGACTACTGCTCTTAGCTCTAGTAGATTGATATGTTCCTTGGACTGATCCAGATCCCAAAGCCCTGATACTGTGGACTCTTCCAGACAAGCTCCCCACCCCTCCATCGATGCATCTGTATACACAGTCACCTGAGGGTGGGGAGGGGTTAGCAAAACCCCCGGCAAGAGATTCTCTGTATTCAACCACCATTGCAGGTGGTGAATCAGAGGCGCCAACACTGACACGTTCGAGTCCAGCGAACCTGAACTCTGGGTCCACTGTGTCATGAGAAACAACTGGATCGGGCGCCTGCGCAAGGCGGCCTGCGGAATGACTGGTTCCAAAGAAACCATCAAGCCCAGCATTCTCAAGTAAACCCGTGCCAGGACATGACGACTGTCGCACACCGACTGTATTACCGAGATGAGTATTTGAACCCTCTCCTGAGTGGGGTACACATACCCCGTCTCCAGATCGAAGAACATGCCCAGGTAAACAAACTTCTGGGATGGAGTTAGCTCTGATTTCGGGAAATTGATCATCCAGCCCAAGTCCGAGAGAGTTTTCAAAACAATCTCCAGATTGGCTGACAATGATTCCCGGGTGGGTGCTTTCAACAGCCAGTCGTCTATGTACGTGTGGACTGCTATGCTTCTCCTGCAGAGGTATGCAGTGATCGCGAGAACCACACGGGTGAAGACCCGAGGAGCCGTGGAAATCCCGAAGGGTAACACCCTGAATTCCCACCGCCGGCCCTGAAATGCAAATCTCAGGAAGCGACGGAAACTCCTCTCTATGGGAATGTGGAAATAAGCATCCTTCAAATCTATTGACGCTGTCCATATTCCTCGCTCTAACCCCGCCAACACCGAGCGCACAGTCTCCATCTTGAAACTGGGCGTCTCTATGAACTTGTTCAATGGCTTGAGGTTGAGAATCGGCCTCCACCCTCCGGTGTTTTTTGTTACTAAGAACAGGGTTGAATAGAAGCCCGGGCACCTCTGTGCCGGCTGAATGGCTTCTTTTAGTATGAGGGAATTTATTTCCTCCTCTATACACAACCTCTGATCCGGATCCCGTGGAATAGGAGTCCAGATCGGCGCGAGAGACAGTCGCGATGGCGGGCCTGTCACCCAGTCAGGACGATACCCGACTGAAAGCCATCGCAAGACTAAACGGTCCTGAGTCAACCGCTTCCACTCTGGCAAGTGGGCGGCCAAACGGCCGCCCACCGGTCCACCTAGGGATAGAGGTGGACATAAGGAGGGCCAGAGTGGCACTGTTCTCTCGGCGTGAAACACCGGAGTGGTTCCCACCGCGGTAACCAGGCCATCAGGCCCGATTACCGCGACCAGATCCCCGCGCGCCCCGCCCAGCGCCGCGCGCACCACGGTGCGCGGGCGGCTGTCTGGCTGGGTGCGGCTGGGGAGCCTGCGCCCCCCTCGCTGCTGGCCGAATCGCCCGTGGCCTAGGCCTACGTTGCGACGGTGGCTGGCCTCTGACCTGGCCAGCACCACCTCGAGCCTGCAGAGGACGATACGCAGGGGGTGCCGTGCGAACACGCTCCCGCCGGAGCACCTCAAATTGTTCACGCAGCGCCCTCTGGTTGTTAACCAGAGTGACCGTCTCCTGGAGGTGCCTGCATCCCTCACCTCCAAAGAGACCAGGACCTGTCATAGGCGTCCGCAGCAGCCTATTATACAGGTCCTGGGACGGGCACAGATTGTCAAGCGCAAACGTGCGCCTCGCCCGGACACTTCTGGTCACCGCCCGCGTCAAACAGTCCAAAGCCAGGTTGATACCATCCTGGATGGCTCTCTGGACTGTTACCGGGCTTGGCTGGCGTGATGCGGAGGCCGCTACCACCCCCTGTAGCAGCTGGGAGACGTGGGACAGAGCGGCAATCGACGCCCTCCCACTCTCCTCCGCATCACGCAGCGCGGCATTCGCCGAACGCAACACGTTCGAGCACAAGACTCCCGTGTCAGAACGGGAGCCCGGCCGCGCATCTTCGCCTAAAGCCGCGCGATCATCAACGCTTGGCTTCGGCACCACACCGTACCGCTGGTAATCCAGGGGCACGATGCGGCAACGCTTCGCCACCTCGCGAGGGGCCTTCGCGAGACGTCCATTAACCGTAATGGACGCCTCCGCCGCTTCGAACATGTCCACGACATGCTCAGCCAGCGGCAGAGATGGCATAGCGGTAGCCGCCGGCCTACCAGCTAACCACGGCCTATGGTCACGCTGGCTAGCCGGCAGCTCCACGGGTAGATCGGGCCGAACACTTACCAGCCACTGGCAAGCGTCCGACCAATCCTCCTCCGTGGCTAACTGCGAGCGCTCTACTAGACGAGGGCCTTCGTCTTCCTCCAGAGCACTCGCAGTTGACGTCGACGGCGGATAAGCTGATACCCCTGGCAAGCCTGGAAAAGCATGCGGGCCCGAGAGAGCAGGCATGCTAAACTCCGCGGCTTGACCAGGAGCAGGCGCTGTGGCAGAGCGTGGGGTAAACACCGCTCTACCACGGGTCTGACCAGCACCAGCAACACCATCGGCAAGCCGAGGTATGCGGTATCCGTGGTCAACAGCACCGCCCGGGGACACCCTCTGGACCCTGAAATCTACTCCTGCGTGAGTAGAACCATGGAACACGTCGCCTGCATTCCCCGCGAGGGGTGCACAGACGTCGTATTCCATGGCCACGTCCTCAGAAGGCGACCCTAGCAGGAGATCCTCTTCTTCCTGGCCAGAAAGATTAGACTCCGGGTCAGCAAAGAGAGCTAACCCGGACTGGCCAGGAAAGGTGCCATAGGAGGCTTTGACACCTTCGGCGCGCGGATACCCGGGGTCTGATGAGCAGACCGCGGGTCCCAGCAACAACCGTTGTCCACGGCCCCTCGGCGCGGCGCCATGCCTGCTACCAGGGCCTTGGACTGCCCCCAACAAAGGGGCCACCTCTGAATCCACAAACGGACCGGACCTAAAGAGACCGGATTCAGAGGCGGGGATCACCTGCTCGCAAGCAGATGCCGAGGACAACAAAGGAGCTGGCCCAGGGAGCATGCCGCGAAGCAACTCTGGGACCAGATCCTTTATTGTCCTCTGCATCTCTTGCAACATTTCGGACCTGAAGGCCTCCATATCCACCGCGGATGAGGCCTTCTTCTTACCCTTCTTACAACCTTTCTCCTTCTTCTTCCTCTCTTCCTCCATCACCTTCTCCCTTGCCTGCAATGAGAGAAAATCAGACATTAGATCTCCCTCCCACTGCTTACATACGTCGCACTTCAGCAACGGTCCACAGGGACTGCAGCTGAAGCACAAGTGCGGAACGAAGCGGTTTTTCAGAAACCTCCCGCAGGACGGGCAACCAGGTCTCTGAAACAGGACAAAGGACAGGGACAATGAGCAAGATAGTTAAGGTTAGCGAACTCAAAACCAACTAAAAAGAGAGGGACAGGATCCTCAAGATCGCAAATCAAGAAGAACCAGCCTTGGACAAAACGTTAATTGTTAATAAAGGCCAAGGCCGATTATGACGTCATCACTCCCGTGACCAAAATAATCGATCCGCAACAAGCACCAAGTGCAAGAACGAATTGTATAAGAAAACCGGAACATTCCCGTTGAATTGGCATTTCGAGTACACAACAATCAGATATACAGAGATAACTCCTTCCAATTCTAGCATTGGCAAAAAAGGAAATTATCTCCCCTTTTGTTTATCAATAATTAGATACCTGACACTTGTACAGACAAACCATCCAACGTGATGAACCGGAGAACTCCACCATAGTACGCCTCTACATTCTCTCCACCTAAGGGGAAGGAATTGGATCAAGAGGGCAAAGTGAGAAGACCTTTATAACAGGCCTCCAACTCACTGAACATAGATTTTTGGTTAGATAACCTAACAGTATTAGTAGGAAATGGAACCGTGGTGGAGAGAAAACATATCCTCTTGTGCCGAGAAGTCCATCAAAGCTTCTATGTGATACCTGTGGACAAAAACACAAAGAGAAATGAGACTTATGAAGCACCATGTTGTAAAAAACCAACATAAACAGGCGCTAATCACGGTAAGCGCGAGTCCCGGAAATACATTAAACCGGGACAAAACACGCTAGCATATCAAAGAAATCACCTGATAAAGAGATCCCGCTCCTTCCAAAGGCGAATCCTCCCTTTCCGACATGCTTCCAACGTACAAGAATCGTCAAATTTGAGTAAAAAACAAGGTAACGCGCAGAAAAGTATAGGTAACACAAAACCGCATGTAACCCTTTGCCAATAAATGAGCAAAGAGGAAGTAGTAGTCGGCGCATGCGCGGTGGTGGGGCGAGCATCCGCCGGACTACCTCTGACTCCCTGCCCAGTAGGGGCACCTAACTGTTTTTAATCTGAGTGTTTTATTGAGTGAAAGCCGATATTTAGCAATATCAAAAGTATTAGGGAGGTAAGTATACTCTTGATGTGAAAGTAGATTTTACATGAACGTGATTTCTATATGACACTGTTTCAATTGTCAGGAATGATGTTTACATTTTGAGAATAGAGTAGTGAAAAACTCTTGCTAGTTCATGGAAACATGCACCAATAAATTGAACAATATTTTCGTAGACCATCAAAATAGACAATTCTGTTAATAGGTAAAGGGTTGACCGAGACGGTACCCAGTTCCAAATGTTCTGCAGTAGTAATTTCAAGGGGAATTAGATACTAACTAAATATTGTTAACCATCCAGGCTTTGTCCGTGCATAGCCAATGCACATGTTCAGTAAGCAAATTAACTCACTACATTTGCCGGTCGAACTTGTCCCATACAGTACAGCTTAAAGATAACTTATCATATTTCCTAAACAAAATAAAATGTACTGTTGAATATTTTGAATATAATTGTATTGGAAGGAATTGCTACATAAGGCATGATTTTGTTTTGGAACCATGTTAACATATCAATGAGCTCGACTGTACTACATCAAATTTGTTCACTGGTAGTAACAGCACATGCAAGTTGAAACGAGAAAGGAATTAGATGAATAGAGACACACTCTATCAATGTACACAAATTCACATGCATACACTCTAGGCCATACATTTATATTAAAACGAAACATCTAAATGTTTTACTTTACCATTTCTAACAACATAAGTCAGCACATACCTTAGTAGCGACCATCACATACCTTAGTAGCGACCATAAGTTGTTGCCAATGTCTTTCTCTGATTGCTGGATTTTGTAGCTCACCAACAGCTCTCAGTGATGTCAACATATTTCTCACAGTGTTCTCAACACCAAGGTAGGTGTCCCATGCACGCATTTCTTTGTCCAACATACGAATATCCTTAGAAAACTTTTTACAATCCATGTCCATCTGTTCAACATTGATATCCGCCCACACTGTTGTCTTCCAGTTATTGATACTGGTGCGTACGATGAATACATAATCCCACAGTGTTTTGAGCATTTTGATTTCTTTACGACACTGCTTCAATTGTTTAAAGTCTGGAACGTTGTACTCAAATAATCCCGCCGAATCTATCAGCGATATCATAAAGTTCTCCATTTGCATAATCTCTTCATGGTACTGAAGAATTTAAATAAACAAAACAGGTTTCAATCTCATCAGTAATACATGACAACAATAACGGGATCCCTTTCTAGCTTGTCCATGCCCATCACTAGCTAAGCTACACCCACTTTGTGTACACACGTTGGAATAGATTTGCAACTTTGAAACATGAAATGCCCGCATCTAAATATTACGGTAATGATACATGTAAGTTGTTGAATATTTTGAAAGTAATTTGATTTCGAGCTGTTGCTGCCAATATTCAACAGAATATTTATTAAATTGTAAATTAATCAAAAACATACAATGGACCTTTCCATTTTTACCTATCCTCCGCCCATCTCAATCTAAGCTCCACCCACACCTACTCCGTGTGGGGATCGCTCGATCTCTGAACTCCTTGACTATCAATTTCCAGAAAAGTATACATGTAAGCTGTTGAATATTTTGAAATTAATTTGACAGGGTGCTTTTGCTGCCTATGGCAGAATGTTTATTAAATAGTAAAGACATACAATTCGTACGTGTTGGACTATTAAGCGTTAAAGACAGACTATATTGAATCATTCATGATGTAATTATTATGACATCATCACACATCACTTACTTTATTATGACCTCAGATGATCGATGTATAAACTGGAAAGGTGAATTTCTAACCTTCGTGACAACCTATTGGTACATCCATGACAGACTTACATCAATTTGATTGTGATGTCAGCATTCGTGAATCCGCTTTTGTGATCCACATCCCACATACTTACAGTTACACGTTCTTGCTATGTGCTTGAATCAATATCAACCCTTATGGTCAAGTCGGTCAAAACTGGCCTTTGTAGTGGTATATAGAAATGTCCATTTGTAGGTCAAGAGAAGCCTATTTTTTACAATTACAACTGGAATACCTGGCTCAATAACAAGCCAGTTATCCAGTGATAAGTTTTCAAAAATGGTCTCATGACATGACGAGTTGCCATTCTAGCTAGGATCCACCCACACCTTGCTCGTTGTGGGATCGATCTATCTCCGAAATCCCTGACTATCAATTTCCAGAAAAATATACAGGTAAGCTATTGAATATTTTGAAACTAATTTGACTTGACGCTGTTTCTGAGCATGTTTATTAAATAGTAGAGACATACAATTCGTAAAGGTGTCAGACTATTAAGAGTTAAAGACGGGCCAAGTAGAATCATTTATGACATAATGATTATGACATCATCCTACATGCCACTTAGCTGATTATGATGTCAGATGATCAATGGATACCCTTGAATGGTGAATGATATCACTAGTTAGCTGATGTCTCAATCACAATGATATATAGCTCCATCAAGAAAAATATAAAAGTCCCTCATTAGTTTACAAATTGTATGATGATGATAAATTTACAATTTAATAAACAGCCTCTTGAATATTTTGAAACTAATTTGACTGAGAGCCGTTGCTGTCTACTGCAGTAAAATTATTTTTTGTATAGTTACCTTGAAATTTAGATTCTGGGAATTCATGTTTTCAAAGTTTCAAATCGATTCCAACACACATCGAAAGTGGGCAGAAAATTATAGCGAGAAATGGGCAGGGTATAATTAGAAATGGATCCCTCTATTACATAACTACTAGTTCACCAGGTGAATGTAGCCTGGATTACTTACCATATCACAATATTTGTATGGATCATCACAATCATGTCTGAATGGAGGAATATTCCTGAACCTCTCACGGAACTTGTGCTGTTCAACATTGAAGGTAGTGCTCTTCTCCTTGATATTTGTAACCTCGATAGCTTGCAATGGTGCCACTTGCTGCTTAATCGTCACTCCGATCTTCTTTGTGTTGTTCCAATGTTCAGGCAGCTCCTGGGAAATTATACAATCGAGATGGTTAACAAAGCTTTGCATAAAATTCTGATAATAATTACGCCGTTGCTAATTATACAAGGAATTTATTTTTGGAATTAATTTTATCGCACTACCAATGAGGTTTGGTAGCCTGATCATCAACGCAGAGCTAGGGCTGTACAATTGGATATTAGATAGTCCCATTAAATAAACACACCCACCTCCTGATTCAGCAGTCCAGTATAAACAATAGCGTAAATAATGAGCCACTTATGAGATAGAGTGCAATCAAATCCAGGGTGGTCTATGACCTTGTAAACTTGTCTTAGAATGAAGGAAATTTCAATTTCCCTTTCTCCGAGATCTAACAATACTTACCATTATATTACTCTTTGATAATACAAGCTAGCTAGCTAGCTGCTCTAGGAACCTAAATTTAGAAAGCTTTACCAGCTCCTGGAACCGGATACCCGGTTCCCAACAAGTGGGTACCCATCTGCCAGTGAGGCTCATATTGTTTGCATAGCTACCAAACAAGAGAATACCTATGGCTTGCCTCCATGGGGCTGGGAGGCAGTGTCCGTAATATAATGGTAAATAATGTTAGATCTCAGAGAAAGGGAAATTGAAATTTTCTTCATTCTCCTTCAATCAATACTTACCATTATATTACTCTTTGATAACACCAGATTTAGTCGGTAACCTGGTGGGAAGGGGCAAGCCATACATATCTCCTTTTGCCCCTGGAGAAAGATCTTAGACTTAAACTTGACATACGGAGAACTAAAAGGACCGTCAAGTTTAGGGACCGAATCACATTCGCATCAACCGCTCAGCCCCCCGCCCCAAAAAAAACTTTTTCTCCTAGAAGAGGGAAAGAACTAACGAACATGCATCTCGCCTAAAAACACAAATATGCGAAGAGGGTTAACTGCTCTTTGCACATATTAGCCTGGGAATGAGCATAAATATATAAGATGAATGATCATGATATATAAACATAATATAAAAAACTGTCAAACTTGAATTACCTTATGAATATTGGATTTCAGACGTGGAGCCATCAACCAAGCACTTTTTTCGACCATACGTGACATTCATAGTTGTAATCCTCTCGCTTGACCATGTCTGTTCCATAACTTTTGTTTTTTCAAGTATCAAAAGGGAGAAGAACAGTGTGGCCGTTAGACTATCGTTTCAAAACAGCTAAAGCGAGTGGATTGGCGGAGTCTGACATGTCCCTCATATAGTAATCTGTGAAAGAGGACTCACAGTGCCATTGTGTAACAGCCATGATGTCCTCTAACGGAACACCATTGTAAAGGGCGGTCGAGGCGGCTATTCCTCTAACATCGTGAGGCCTTGCACATTGCACATGGTGCCCAGTCACAATCTCGTGGGTAGTCTGAATGCATTCGACTACCCAACGAGAGATAGAATCCATGGATGCGGCGCCATATGGTTTCTTATGGCAGATCCACAGATGTCTATCATTTGAGCGTAAAGAGTCTGTCCGTTTTTTGTACTTAGTCAAAGCACGGACTGGACACCAGACACCGGCATCATGATCAAACCTAGTTAGCTTTGGTATAATGATCGGTTTGCCAGATATTTCAGATTGATTCTTTGACATAAACTCTGCTCTTGGCAGTAGTCGCAGACCATCTCCGGAGACAATAAATCGGTCCCTCACTGCTGAAAGCACAAGGATCTCATTGCGCCTTCTCGCTGAGGAAGCTGCCAATAGAAAAATCACCTTTAGAGTCAAATGCTTTAGACTAGCCGAACCCAAAGGTTCGAAAGGGTGCTTGGCCAGTACATTAAGCACCAAAGATAGA
This sequence comes from Chaetoderma sp. LZ-2023a, assembly GCA_034401795.1. NCBI lineage: Eukaryota > Metazoa > Mollusca > Caudofoveata > Chaetodermatida > Chaetodermatidae > Chaetoderma > Chaetoderma sp. LZ-2023a. The sequence goes on from CM067372.1 coordinate 87,869,497, forward strand.
GTCCAGGCTGGAATGACTACCGGTTGTCTCGGTCGGAGATCGCTCATTCCCTTCACCATCACGTTCAACTGGGCCACCTCTGGATAATCACTGTTAGCTAGACATGGGATAACTGATGCCAAAGCTGACTTGTATCCAGCAATTGTGACAGGAGCCAGTCCTCAATAGAACAGCTCACAGAGAAAGTCTGCTATTGGCTGAATAGTGGATTGAAATGTATCAATACCCTTTCCTTCACACCACTCTGTAAATTTGTTAACCTTGTGGTTATATGACTTGAAGAATGAAGCTCGCAGCCTGTTGAGAAAGGCCTTCCGACGTGGAACATTGTTTGATAACATGCATAACATTTCGGGCCGCTCGTGTAGGAAACGACCCTTGGCCTGGGAGATTATGTTCGGAATCTCGGGTAACTGCACGGGATTGTCCACCAGCAGATCCGTGAACGACGCCCTGCTGGGCCAAAATGGTGCTATTAGCAGGACCAGGCACGGTTCCTCCGGGATCTTCACCAAAACCGTCAGTAGAAGAATGGTGAGTGGATACGTGTAAGTGTGCATCCCTCTCCAGCTTATCGCCAGAGCGTCTGTATCGACAGCATTTTGGATCTGGAATCCGTGAGACATAAGTCATGATTTGAGCATTTTCCTTTGTGGCGAACAAGTCCACGTTTGGTCTGCCCCAATACTCGAAGATCTTGTGAAGAACTGGCGGGTTGTGAGACAAAGCATCCACCAGAATGTTCAATCGCTCATGAATGTGAGCTGCTTTCAAAACAACTGAGTAATTCCTGCACCATTGAATCAAATGCCACACCTTCATACACAGTGTCGGTGACTTTGTCCCGCCTTGGCGATTTATGTATGATACTACTGTCGAATTGTCCGACCGTATCAATACCACCTAGCCCCTGACTTTTAGAAGAAACTTTTCCAATGCCAGTTCCACTGCCATCATTTCCAACAGATTGATATGCAGCTGACTCTCTTGGAGAGTCCATGTGCCTGAAACCTGGATTTCTCCCAGGCAGGCCCCCACCCCTCCAGCGATGCATCCATGTACATGGACAACTGGTGGCGGGGTAAGTGTACCGAAACTCCTACTAGGAGATTCTGATGCTTCTTCCACCATACAAGATGCGACATTATTGGCTCCAAAACTGGTACCAGCTTTGACAGGGGTTCTGTTCTCTGTTTCCACAGAGACATCCGATACAACTGGATAGGTCTTCACATCAGAGCAGCGTACAGGATTACCTGCTCCATGGAGACCATCATGCCCAGCATCTGAAGAAACCTCCTCGCCTGAATGTGGTTTCCCAATCGAAAACTCTTGAGGATGGCTAACAGAGACACCACTCTGGGCTCTGACGGGTAAACCCTGCCTTCCTCGAGATCGCATCGCATCCCCAAATAAAAGATGTGTTGAGTGGGTGTCAATTTTATTTCTCGTTATTGACTATCCAGCCTAGATCGGAAAGTAACTTAAGAGTCAGAGCAGTATCCACTCCTAACCTGGCTGGCGTGTCCGCCTTGATAAGTCAATCGTCTATGTAGGTGTGAAGCGCCACATTCTCTTCTGAGAAACACTGTCACTGCTAGGACCACTCTGGTCAAAACCCTTGGGGCTGTCGACAGGTCAAATGGGAGGACTACAAACTCCCACACCTGATTCTGAAACATGAATCTCAGACACCTGTGACAACCCCTGTTCATTGAAATGTGGAAATATGCTTTTTTCAGATCGATTGACACACACCACATTCCTTTCCTCAATCCTGCCATTACCGATCTCGGAGCTTCCATCTGAAACTGAGGCATATGGATAAACCAATTCAATGTCCTGAGATTGAGTACGGGTCTCCACCACCCCCTGTGCTCTTGGGGACAAGGAACATGTTTGAATAGAAGCCTGGAGTTTTCTGGTTTGCTGGTTTTATTGCTCCCTTCAGAAGCGAACCTGACACTTCATTTTGAATAGCTTCTAACTTGTCTGGCTCCCTTGGTACGGGAGTCCAGACAGGTGCCAAAGACAGGTTTTGTGGTGGGAAATCCTACCACTCTGGCATGTACCCCTGGGATATCCATCCCAGGACCCGCCTGTCTGATGTCACACCTCGCCAAGCCTCGACGAAACGCATGAGCCATCCACTAGATGCCTAATGTGGGTGTCTGGCTCATGATCCGCTCCCTCACCCTCTCTTAACGAGAGAACCATTTTGGTCTTGGCTTGACTGGTCTAACTGGCACCGCTGTTCCTGTCGCACAGGCACGGTCCAGGCAGATATGAAGGGAGCTACCATACCCTCACGTACGATCAGCTCCTTTGGAGGACTTGCCCTTCCCGCCTCTCGGGCCATCAGGAGCAACACTGGGGTGGGTAGGGGCCTCCACAACCCTCCTCACCTTCTTAGCCGCAGGCAGCTGTGAAGGCCAAGCAATAGCAGAAGAAGCTGGCTTGGCGTTCGCCTTGCTCTTGTGCTTCTTCTGTTTCTTGGAGGATGGTTGTACAGCTAACGGTTTAGCCACAGCGTCTAGTGTGTGCGCCTCTCGCACTAGTTCAAACTGTAGATTAACCACCAACCGATTATGCGCTATGTTAGCAGTATCCTCTAAGATGGCCCGCGCTTGGCCACCAAAGATACTAGGGCCATTCAGGGACGTTCCAAGCAAACGCTCCCTGACAGCCGTAGCTGGACGCATATGGTCAAGGACCATCTGCCTCCTGGATTTTGTAACTCGCGCTTGCGCCCTGGCCACATCATCGATCGACAGTACCAGGCCGTCATTGACACAAGACAGTGCCACAGGTGGCACAGGGTGGCCTGCCCCAGCTTCAGCCCACACCGACTTAAGTAGGCGATAGGAGTGATTAACAGCACTCATTGCTGCCCTCACTCCCTCATCGCATAGGGACAGGACTTCGTGGTGTGCTTGAGATGTGTCCACAAGCGCCGGAGCGGGACCACCCACTCTAGCACTCTGAGCCCCAAGCAGCCAGCGGTCATCCTCAGTGACTGCTGGAACCACACCGTATCTGTCATACTCCCCTCTAGGAACACGGCACTTTGCCTGCACCTCCCTGGAGGCTGCAGGGAGCTGGCTCTTGGTTAAGAGTTGCTTGCTATCCAGCAGTTCCTTAAACCGAGCTGCGGGCAAGATGCGCCAACGGCACCCCATGTGTGGCTGCTGGACCAGGCGAGATAGGCATGTACCAAGCCTGGCCAGCATCACCCGTCACTGTGTCGGTTGGTGGAAAACCAACCAGCACTGGATGGGTGCCCAGTACCGGTGTGGCCTCAACCTCGGGTGGAGCGACTGACCTGGCTTGCGCCAAGACAGACAGATGGAGGGCGGTTCTGTCCAGGACAGAATCGACCTCCATGCACTCCACCCATGGCATCTCAGGCCGCAACAGTCTCTCCTTGGCCTCCTCATCTTCAGACCCCGAAGAGTCATCACCAGATGAGGACACATTGCAGCCGTCCTGGCGAATGGCTCCCATGCCCGACGAACCGGCCACCACTACTGGATCCCCTGGAGGTGGCCGCAGAGAGACAGTACCGATCAGGCCGGAGCCCGACGGGATGGCCAGGGAGCCATACGAGATGGCTCCCTCGATAGCCAGTCCAGAACCCTGTCCAAGGACAGGGACCATACCGGACATGGGAAGAGACTGTCCTACAGCCTTAGGAATCAGGGACGACACCAGTGCCGGCAGGACGCTATGCAGAAAGCCTTGCATAACGGGCCCGAACCACGCCGGAGGTGCCATCTCCGAAACCTCTGACTGCAGACGTGGAGCGCCCCCAGGGGCCGAAACGGACGCTCCACGATTTCTTTTTGTACCGCCTGACCCCGCATTAGACCCGGCCAAGTCCTTCTGGGAAAGGAACTCAACCAACACCTCAATCGGCCACACTGAACAAACATTACACCTATTATCAACGGTACAGGAAGAACATCGAAAACAGACATGATTTTTGTAGGCGACTTTCAGAAATTTATGGCATTCGGAACACGATGGCTGGGTAGACTTGGCCTAAAAATAAGCACAAAACCTAAAATAAGCAAGCGGAACGAAACAGGAATGGAAGGCAGACAAATAATTTTCAAATATTTTGACCATAAATTAAATGTTATCCCTCCAGCACCACAAACCCACAATGTTACAACAAAGATAGCATAATCTGGTGACAAAAACGACAGCGGACATTAATACAACCATATACTGATCCTGACAGATGTATCACATGGAACCAGGAACCATATCGAATAGCATTTGCGGTATATTTTAAGAATAAATTTCAAATTATACTCTCAAACGAAGGCCAAAACGATACGTGAAGAAAACAACAAAATGCATTAAACAAACTGCTGTAGAACACGGTAAAACTGCAGAACACACATCTTAAATCAAGAATTTTTAAACCACCGATCAATGCAAACAGATCGTGATTACCATGCAAAACTTGACATAATTCTAAAGTTTTCTGGTACAAAAAGTACGCAGCACTAAGAATAAGATGCGCGAATTAATGAAACATTTTCTTCACCATAAAAAATCCGAGAAACAACACGGGTGTGACGTCACCCACTCGGATAATACCGAGAACGACGTCAGCTGATTTTAGTGTTAAAAACCGTACAGCCAACATCCAATTTCATATTACTGCCAATCGCCATTGGGATTTAAAAGGAGGCGATCTATCTGGCATATTTCGTTGTCACCACACGTCCCAGATTCGGGGTCAGAAATTGGGACATGCGACACAGACAAAATTTTAGAGACCTAAGTCTCCATACAGCTAGAGAATAACATGAAAGAATACAACCCGAGATTCAGAAGCTCCTTCCATGGTTAATCCAATATTCTGTGAAGCGAAAACAGCTAAACGTAGGCACAGAAAACACTAAGAAACTAAGATATTTCCAAATGCAAAAAGCATGTATAGCTCTTGTTGCTATGCAAACAAGAATGAGCCTCACTGGCAGACGGGTACCAGCTTGTTGGGAACCGGGTACCCGGTTCTAGGAACCGGTGAAGCTATCTAAATCTAGATTCCTAGAGCAGCTAGCTAGTTAGCTTGTATTATCAGAGAACTATAATGGTAAGTATTGATCGAAGGAGAAAGTATTAACATCAGTCTGAAGTAAACACCAGTCCTTGAGATACTATGGCCTGAGACAGACTTTAACCATTCAATGGTCTTACCAGCCTAATCCGGCTTCTATAGTGAGATATGTCCATTTGCTGGTCAAGAGAAGACTATTTTTGAAAATTTATCATTGGAATGACATGCTCCATTTTCGAGCAAGTCATTTGAGTGCTACATTTTCAAAAATAGTCTTCTCTTGGACAACAAATGGATATTTTAATATCCATAAATTGACAGTTTCTTGACCAAATTTGACCATTAAAGTGTTAATAAGTGACGACCTAATTCTGACCTGTAGTTGCATGTGTACTTCCTCTGGCATCTCCTGTTCATAGGTCTTCAGCAATTCTATGGTCTGCTTTAGTGGTTCAAACATTTCATCAGTATTGACTTGACGTTCCTTCACAGCAAACAGATGACCCATCACACCAACAAGACCATCATAATCTCCTTCTACCATTGTCTCCATCAAACCAGCATCAGTCTCCTTGATGAAGCTCGACAGCTCATTCAAACTGGAATATTAAGTTTTTAATTTGGAATAACAATAAAAACCTAACGTAATGCATTCCAAGCATACCATACCATCCCGCTTCTGCATGAGCATTTAATTATGGCTCATATATGTAGTGTAGGGTAGGGTAAATATAAGGGTATATAGTACGCTAGCATAGAGCATGGCATGAGAAAGGTCAGTGTAGGTTTGGACATATTATGGTACAGTAGACTCAGCATAGCAGAGCTTGCCTGGGCAGGGTAAGATAGCATTGGGTAGGGCAGGGTATATGCTTGGTAGGTGTCGCTCGCACTGGGTAAGTATGAGAGGGTAAGGTTCGGTTGGGTATGGTAGAGTAACATATGGCAAGGCACCAGGGAAGAAAGGAATAGGAGAGGCTAGGATAGGGTTGGGAAGGATTAGATATTGTAGATCATATGTTAGGATAGAGCTGGACTTAATAGAGTTACTTTAGATTATGGCTTGATATGGTAGGGCTAGTCACAGTATGATGATATGCTATGAGCGGATAGGGGGGGAAGACAAGGATGGGAGAGCATACAGGTGTATGATATGGCTGCTTAGGGGAGGTGATAAAGTAATCCTACTCAGGGTAGGTAGATGAGTAAAGAGCTGGGTTAGTTGGGTACATTCTCGTAACATCATCGGACCGTACTAATTACGTCTGGTTGTTTTCTCCCAGAAAAGCCCATGCAGTCGCGGAAAGTAGTTTTCCTCAGCCAATGAAAATGTTTGTTACGGTTTTCGGTCGATTTTGACAGGCATCTGTCACTAACATAAACCCCATGCGGAAACTGTGGAGGCTATCGTCGCTCCAAAAATTTCAGCAAATTTTTAATGCTTTTTCTTCGTCTAATTAACTTTGATACAATGTAGCAACATATATGTTGGAAGATCTTATGGCTCCTGTTCTACTATGCATTTGTTTATGTAATCCTGCTTGAACAATCGCTTAAGACTGCAAGACACCAATTTTCATACTGCAGCTGATGCGGTAATTTGGAATAGTATTTTTCTGAACGCTTTCACCACTGAAATCCTAGTATGTTCATATGAAAGCCCCAACATAATTAAAGGTAACGTCTTTAGTACCTTGGTAACTAGTTTGACTTGAACTGTTTGGTTTAATTATAGGTAGCAAAACACATTCCAGTCAAATTAGTTTCAAATCATAATATGCTCATATATCATAAACGATCTGTTGTTGTATCTGGTATGTAGTGGTGAGATCGTTAAAATTAGTTCTTTTTATTAAGATCTAAAACATTGGATTGTGGATTGTGTAAGCTTAATATTATCAAACAATCATCATATCGAAACGCCCATATATTGAATGGAGATTACTTCTTTAACCATTAAAACCCACAAAGTGACAACTATATATATCTAGTCTCGGACATGGTTGAATGTTTTGGGGTAGTCCGACTGGAAGCTGTTGTTGTCATAGATAGCACCCCACACTTCTAACTGTCTTAACCCTTTAACACTCACATCGGCCAAAATCGGTTTCTGCAGTAGGTGGTCCTGGAAATGTCCATTTGCAGACCAAGAGAAGCCTATTTTTGAAAATTTACCACTAGAATCATTTCAGTGGTAAATTTTCAAAAACAGTCTTCTCTTGGACTGCAAATCAACATTTTCTTTGAGAAAATTAAAATTTTCTTGAACAAATTTAAGGGCTAAGGGGTTAAAAACATTCAACAAAATGGTGCCTACGCTACAGGGGGATGAGATTGATCCTTTAACCCTTGAAGCCACAAAGCATATCCTGAGCTTCATCTAATATATGTGATCTGCAGAAATTCAGCAGTAAGACAGCACAGACAGGGTACATGGTTAGGTTTGTAGACTGACTAAGCCTAAATCTAACCCCAGAGACCCTGAAAACCCAGAGTGCTAATTATATGTCTAGTTAAATACTAGCCATACCAATTGATATTATTGTATTAATCTATACTTACTGCCCCGCCATCATTATCATTTATGTATTCCTTCAAAGTAGCCAGTGCAGTTTTCTGGCCTAGTGTTACTCCCTATAAATGTGTGTCTATTCTCCAACACCCAATCATATATAGTGTTAGCTATACTACCAATTATATTTAGTGTCAACTATATGTTTAGGCTCTGACATGTTTCAATGTTTTGGAGCTAGTTTGACTGGAAGCTGTTGTTGTCATGGACAGTATCAGCACCACTTCAAACTGTCTTAAAACATTCAACAAAATGTGCCCTACACCATGGGGGAATGAGATTGAACCTTTAACCCTTGAAACCACAAAGTGTCAACAATATTAAGCTAGCTTCAAGATGGGCTTCTAGGCTAGAGCAACTCCATATAAATGTTGTGTTCACCAACACCCACATAACTAAGTATGTAGTGGACTAACATTAATCCTTTAACCCTTGAAATCACAGTGTCAACTTTATGTCAAGTTTCTTACACAGTGAATGTTTTTGAGGCTAGTTTAACTGGAACCTGTTGTTGTTCTTGGCCTATAAATGGACGTTCACTAAAGACAAATTAAATTTTCTTGACAAATCTTGACCATTAAAGCTTAAAAGGGTTAAAGGTTGTGTATGTTGACTGTTGAGTCTGATCTGTGCGGTAGTTCATCTGAATCTTGATTAAAGATGGCTCTTTAGGTGATATATAATATAATATATAAAGTTGAGTTTCTGTTTATTAATCTTTTAATGGCCAAGCCGGCCAAAACCAGCTTCTACAGGTGTGTCAATGTGAATTTGCCGGCCAAAATAAGAATATTTTTTGGAAATTTACCCCTGGAATGACTTCGTCGATAACCAGAAACACTGATTACAGTGGTTAATTCCCAAAAGTAGCCTCAGAATCTTGCCTTGCAAATGGACTTCAATAAGCAGATTTCAATTTTCTTGAAAAACCCTGACCATTTAAGGGTTAAGAATGTAATATTGTTTATATTTCAGCCAATGAACCAGCTATATGAAAAATACATCATACCCACAAACATCATAGATGTATATTTATCACTCATCATCTCATTTGACTGGCTGTTTTTTTCCACAGACACAATCATGTTGACAATAACTGCGCACATTTCAGCCTTGATTTTCAATACTGTGTGCATTCTGGATACTAGCCAGTTGAATTTGTTTAATTAACCCTTTAATGGTAAAGATTGGTTAAGAAAATTGTCATTTTTACTTATTGAATGTCAATTTGCAGGCCAAGAATTGAAAATTTATCCATGGAATGCGTGGCTCAGTTCTTGAGCCAGGCATTCCAGTGATAAATTCTTGAAAATATTCTCAATACCACCGCAGAGGGTGGTTTTTGCCGACTTGACCATTAAAGGGCTCTGTTAGTTGATGAATTTTCACAGTGAACATGTCAATCATATAGGTTTTGGACATATTGAATAGGAATTTGACATTATTGGTCAGTGGTCATCATTTCATAGCCAAGTTTTTCCATTTTGGGCCTAAATTCTTTCATTCTTTACCTAAAATGTTCATGTTTCCTGTTAAAATGTTCATATTTGGAACTTAGATATCAATTCATCATATAGAAATGTTTGAATTTCCAGCCTAAATTCTCATACTTTTGCATTTTGCATCCATATTTTTTGTTACTGAACAAAGCAGTTGCTTTTTAGTCCAGATTTTCTTGTTTCCTTTCAAAGGCTTTTTGTATGTTTCTTAACATTTCCAGCTAAAATTTTCACATTACTACTCATTTGAAAATCTTTTTACCATTTTGAACCCAGATTTATGCATATTAACTATCAAAAGTTATATATTTCTGGGTAAACACTCGCTTATAATCCCAAATTCACAGATTTCAGTAACACATTTTTGCATTTTCACACATACATGTATTCCTGCATTATAGGTCCAAATTTTTTTGCTTCATGTCAAGAGTTGTGCAGTTAAAGATCCAAAATGTCCATGTTTCTGACCATAGTTTTCAGATTTCCAACTTAAATTTTAAACACTAGCCTATATTTAGCAAAATATTCATATTTCCATTGGAAAATATAACATTTTGACCCCATATATGCATATTAGCTGTCAAAATTTATATATTTCTGGGTAAACATTTGCTCTTAATCACAAAGTCACAGATTTCAGTACCAAATCTTTGAATTTTCACACATATTCTTGCATTTTAGGTCCACATCTACTGGTTTCCTGTTACATTTTAAACACTGGTTGATATTTGATGAAATGTCCCATTAAAAATTTTAAACTTTTAGCCCAGACATATGCATATTAACTGTCAAAATTTACATATTTCTCTGTAAACCTTTGTTTTTAACCCTCTGGGCCATACCAAGATTTTACAAAAACATGCTCACAGCCCTACAGCCAAAAGCTAGAAAACTTGCTTAGAACCCTAGCCTATAAGCAGCATCGACGCGATAGCGGTGTAACGCTACCATACCAACTATACTAACTATTTTTGTCAAAGTAACAGGCCACCATACATAAAACTATATATCATTAGAAAGGGCAATAAAATTCCTTTTACTACATACAAAATTTGTACGAATAAAATATATTTTAGTTGGTCAATGTGCCTGTCAAAATGTTGTAGTATACATACATTGGCCTATTTTTGCAAACTTTATCGAAGTGGATTTTTTAATTTTACAAATGCCATTGATACATTAATCACATTGGTATTAAAACTAACAGATACCAACATTTCGTCAAGGTTTTCATCCCATAAGATGTGAAAATGGCAATTATATTATGTCATGGTACAGTAAAATTTCGAGAAATTCCGGTCATGATTTGGGGGGGGGGAGAGGGGGGGGGGGGGGGGGGGCCTCATTCAATGTTGAATAATTCCTTTATACATAACCGAATAAATACCAGAGTTGCTCAGAATTGACGTAAATAAATGGAAAATTTTATGTTATGTATCATTGCTGGTTACATCAAGCGCATCAGATTTAACCCTTACCACTCTGATGTCGATATTCTATCTTTTAATGTGCCAATAGCAAAGAAACTGGTGTACATTTTTCAACAATTTTGGTTTGGTAGATGATGTTGCTATCTACGACAGCAACATCTTCCACAAAATCTGTTGAGAACTGAACACGAGTTCTTTTAATTTAATTTGAAAATTAAAAGTTTTGACATAAGAGTGCTAAGGGTTAATAAGATAGCACAGTAGACAGAATTACAGAATAATCATTTTCATGAAATCTTAACCTGATCATTATCGTATTCACCATATTATCCTGAAGAAAAAAAGAAGAGAAACATGTACAAGATGAAAGAACAATAGAAAATGGAACTAAAACTGGAACAGTCAACAAAGGTGATTTCAGAGGGCAATAACAAGCCAATATGCCTCATGACTGTGCTTACTCTAATAATCCAGGTTACGGGCCCGTACTGACCCGTAACATGCATTATCAGGATAGATGATCGAGGAACAGAAATTAGACCGCAGAAGCATGCCAATATCTCCATAGAAGCTAAATGACGGGTGTGAGGTAATGGGCAAGCTATGTAAGGATGCACACTTTAAATCTTTTAGGCATCAGTGTAGATATTCAGCTGTATTTAATATTTTATCGAAGGAAATTATAAATCGTGAGCGCGGCCATCTTAATTTCTTTGCGCCTTTCGACCAATCAACTGAATTTGAACGTGCTCACTAGTCTAATTACGCATACTCAATAAGCGATTCCGGCCATCAGGGAATCGAGTACTCGGTTAAATAGAAATCGACACACTATTGTTGACGATTTTACGCTAGGTATGTCATTCACAGAAAACTATTTATATTTTCTCGTAGAAATTTGTAAACAAACTGAATTGACCAATCAAGTGGATTTATAAAATTCAATCATCTGACGTACTGTAACGCTAAGTTTGACGGCCGTAACGCTTGCATATTTAGCTATAAAAAACTAGTGCTCTTAAAGCTGTCCAGACAGCCCATAGGACTTCACGTCCACTTATTGAAAGTCGTCCAGACGGCTCTTAGGTTTATTTGTACGCTTTTTGCGCGCCGATCAGATGTAGGTTCCTTAGGGTTAACACAAAATTCACAAATTTCAGTAAAAAATATTTGTTGCATTTCAACATCAATTTCTGCATTAAGTACAAATTTCCATGATTCCTGCCAGAATGTGTATTTGCAACCTAATTTTAAATGTTTCTTATTCAAATACTGACATCACAGGCCTTTTATTCTATATGGACTAGTATACTGAAATTGTACTGACATCTGAGGCCATCCTTAAATTATTATCTGTTTGTATTAATTATATAATATACACCTGTGCAAAAGTTAAGCACCAACCTATTTTTACGCACATGCGAGGGTATATTCATGTGCTATGAAGAAAGCAATAGCATAAACATTTATGTACCCATCCATCTTAGTGCAAGAGGTAATAATGCAACTAGAGGAATGCTGATTATGATGGTGGGGAAACACTGTATGTTTTTGTTTGAACTTGAAAACGAGGCCTGAATATGGTTACGTTGACACAACTGACAACTATTGCCCTACAGTTGACACACGTGGCTAGATTGTCATTAATGGTGTCTGAAAACGAAGTTTAACATCTGTGCACGAGTTTGAGACTGTCATTATTAATACCGGGTATATCCACCTTGTGCCTGGATGACGGCCTGGACACGACGTCTCATGCTGGTCACCAACCGACTGATACGCCATTGTGGTATTCGTTGCCATTCAAGATGGAGTGCGTCTGTTAATTCCTGTAGGTTCTGCACAGGAGGATCCCTCCTTCTCACCATGTTTCCCAGAATGTCCCAGATATGCTCAATAGGGTTCATGTCAGGGCTCCTTGCTGGCCATGGTAGGGTTTCGATGGCATTCTGGCGGAGGTATTCATGCACAGCTCTAGCACGATGTGGTCGGGCGTTGTCATCCATGAATATAGGGTGGGTTCCAGGTGCATGATTTACAAAATGAGGGACCACAACTCTATCCAGTATGGAATCTTGATATCTTTGTCCATTTAGTGTTCCAGGTACAGTCAACAGATCCAGCTTACAATCAAATGAGATGCACCCCCATATCATAACGGAACCTCCACCAAATGGAACTTCTTCCATGATGTTACGTTGGTCGTACGCCGTGCGTCTGGACCTCCATACACGAGTTCGACCATCTGTGGCATGAAGCAGGAACCGACTTTCATCGGACCAGTGTACCTGTCTCCAGGATCTCATGTTCCAGTGTCTTCTTTCGTTGCACCACCTCAGACGCTCCTCTTTGTGGTGTGCAGTGAGGAGAGGACGTCTGACAGGTCTCCTAGCTTTCATGCCAGCAGCATACAGTCTCCTTTTGACGGTAGACATTGACACTCTATTGCGCGTTTCCCATTGCTGGCTGAGCACTCTGCTGTTGGTGAATGGAGATCTCCTAACAAGGCGTACTAGGGCTCGATCATCACGGGCAGTAGTCTTCTTCGGTCTTCCAGATCTTGGCCTGTCCTTCACCTCGTTAGTTTGCCCATGTTTTGCAATCAAACGACTGATTACAGTATGGTTAATGTTCAGCTGTCTGCCAATCTCTCTGCATGACATACCAGTGGTATGCATGCCTATGATTTGCCATTTCACACGATCACTTAACCTTCGTCTTGCCATAGCGGTTCACAATCAAGAGCTAATTCTCTCTGTACAAATAAACCACGGTCATGAACACAAAATTCCTAATCTTGTCGCCTAAATCTGTATGTAATGTTCTACACCTCAAACTGGACCTTTACATAACTGAACACGTGTGCTGTTTCCCGCCACGCACGGACATCAGGCGGCGTGAAGTTATGCATGCATGTGCATTTCGTACTTGGAATTATGTCAGCTAACGCGGGGACAAAACGTATGGCAGCCTAGTTGTACCATCATGTTTCTACGTTCTATTGTTTTTGCTGGTGCTTAACTTTTACACAGGTGTATATAATATAATTTGGATATATAAGCATTGGTTAAAATTTAAGAATTGGAAAACAATCATAGAAAACTTTTATGAGCTTAATTAAGTCTTTCAAAAATGTATCCAAAATTTATTATTGAATACCTATTTTGCTGAATATTTTGAAATGAAATTGTCATGGTTTCACTCAGCAATTCGTTCATTGGAGAATGGCAACTTAATTGAATGCAGATACAGAGCCTATACAGTTTCCATTAAATCACAAAGTGTGTCAATCCAGAAAAATCATGAGGTTGTCATGGGGTGGGGGCATAGGATCCAAGCAAATAATTTACTTGAAAAATTCTGCAACTTTCCTGTGTTAGGCCAGACCAATTTAATGTTTTGTTTGCCTGCAAATCGACATTTCTCTTGACCGACTTGACCATTAAAGAGTTACAGAACATTCTGAGGAATTCTGAGTGCTTATGACTTGGTTGCCAAAAATTGTTAGATGGAAAGAACGTTAAAAATAATACCTTAAAATTCCAGCTTTATTTTTTTTCTTAGATTTATAGGGAAAAACTAAGTTAGGATGGTTTGTAAAACAAAAAAATAAATTGATGTTTTTGCATTGAAATGGAAAATGTCAAATACATGGAGTCCTGAATCGTACACTAATATTGTGGCAAATACTGATGATATCCACATTCAGTTCAGTGTATGCCACAATTGAGAATGGGTGTAGTAGCCTACAAACATATTGTCAGAATATTCATCAACATGGGATGGCCTCCTGATATATATTATTAACATATTTTTACTCAATATATTTATTTAATCTTATAATTAATTAATTATACCATTTAAAATTAACTCAACCCGGCAGGTGGCACAGTGGCCATTATTTTTTCTTCATCCTTTCAATGTACTTCACCAGCCCGTTTCAGCCACGGTAAGACCCAGGATATGATAGTGAAAATGGCAGGCGAAGGGTTAATTCTTGATACATTGGGCTAGGTAATTTAGACATTTGACATTTTATCCAAGGTTGTGCTTATATTTATAAATATGACATCAACTCAAACCCTTTCCAACAATTCCATAGATATTTTATAGATTTCAATGGCTTTCCTAGGGATTATGACCTCACACAAGAAAGTCAAATTGGAGACACCCCCCACCCCACCTCCATATAAAAAATAAAGGAGAGTGGGGGTATTAATTATGATATAATTTGAAACAAAATTAGATAAACTATGGGATAACCAACCCCTATGCTATAACTACTTAGCTGGCAATATAAATCCTGTCCTTTATTACTGAATAGAAATAGGAAATTAGGAATCTGTCATTACAGGCTTTTAGCCTTCTCACAGAAATGGAATATGATTGATTGATTGATTGATTGATTGATTGATTGATTGATTAACATATGTATTCAACAAAATGTGGTCATATTTTTCTAAATCAATAGAAATAATCCAGATTTTATATTATTATTATTAAGCAGACTAAATTTAATGTACTGTGAGAAGCAACTTTTCACAATCTGCCTAATTTTCTGACCCACACACACGCACACGCACACGCACACTAAACGAAATCTAGGATTTCTTTTTTCACGAGAGAGTTGATACTTACCTCCCTAATACTTTTGATATTGCTAAATATTGGCGTTCACTCAATAAAACACTCAGATTAAAAACAGTTAGGTGCCCCTACTGGGCAGGTAGACAGAGGTAGTCCGGCGGATGCCGGCCCCATCACCGCGCATGCGCCGACTACTACTTCCTCTGACTAATTTATTGGCTGACACACATGCAACTACTAAGAGCCTGAAGACCGAGCCTCTGTGGGGTGGAGAGGCCGGGTCCGTATCTAGGGAGGTAAGTATCAACTCTCTCGTGAAAAAAGAAATCCTAGATTTCGTTTATTTCACATCAAGAGTATACTTACCTCCCTAATACTTTTGATATTGCCAGAATTCGAAAGTGAATCTGGCGGGAGGGAGGCGAGGTCAAAAGACCAGCTCTTCCCTATACGCTTTCACGCGTTTACGGCACTTAAAAACGTCTGAAACTGTGTGAGAACAGTCAGGATTTGACAAACCATCGGATAACACAACCGATGCATGAGAGATGACCGAATGTCATATGCGCACCCCCCCCCGGGGAGGAAGACTAGATGACCTCAATGTCCTATACGCTCTCTACGTACTAGTGCCACGTACTACAGGACAGAGACGAAAGTACTCCATTTTCGTATACTCTCTATGAACCACAACCCACACAAACCATCACCATATTAATAATAACGGGTAACGTGACAATACATTTAACAATGAACAACACATAAACAAGACTGACCTTGTTGAACTTGGAAGCTGTCATCACGTTCCCAGTAGAGAAGCCTGATGCAGTCCCGACAAGTGGTTGTTACCATTACTTAAATGTGATGTATATAAGCAACGAGGAAACTCTCCTCATAAAACATACAGGCAATTATTGTTTCAAAATCGACAAGGCGAGAGGATTTGAGGTGTCACGGAGGTAATGGTCTGTAAAACTTGACTCACAGTGCCACTGAGCCACGGACATAATGTCATCCACAGGGACCCCACTAAATAGGGCAGTGGATGCCACGACACCGCGGACACTGTGAGCCTTGGCCACATCAACCTGTCTCCCGGTGGCGGATTTGTGACAAAACTGAATACATTCTACAATCCACCTGGAAATGGTGTCCTTAGACGCCCTGCCATGGGGTTCAATATATGACAACCATAACGCTGACTGGTCAGTACGCCACTCCGAAGTACGCTGTTTGTACCGGAGCAGCGCCCGTACGGGGCACCATACTTTAGAATTAGGATCATATCTAGCTAAAGATGGCAAAAAAATAGGTTGACCTAGATATTTCAAAGACTGATTCTTAGCCAAGAAATTAATCCTAGGTAGAAACGGTCATCCTCGGCTGATAAGGCGTGAATCTCACTCCTACGCCTTGCCGAGGCCGCAGCAATTAAAAACACAGTTTTAAGAGTCAACAATTTCATAGAAATGGAACTAAGTGGTTCAAAAGGCTTATCTCCTAGTACCTGAAGCACCAGAGATAAACTCCAGACTGGAATCAGTGGTGGATTCCTTGGTCTTAGATTGCCCATGCCTTTAATTAATACATTTAATGTACTTACTTCATCACTTCCCCTCTTAGCCAAGCAAGGAATAACAGTCATTAAAGCTGATTTATAACCAGCAATAGAGTTAGGCTTGAGGCTATAGGCATCATACAGGTGACAGAGGAAATCAGCTACTACCTGAATAGATGAATCCATTGGATCAATACATCTTTTTGAGCACCACTCTGCAAATCTGTTGATTTTATAATTATATGCTCTGGAGGTTGACCCCCTCCTGGCTTTGGCCATAAACATGGCCGCTTGCTCAGAAAAGCCCTCCTTAATTCTAGATTCCTTGACAACATCCACGCAGTCAATCAGAACATTGACGGATTGTCGTGAAGGGCCTTGCCCTGGAAGATAAGGTCGTCCATCAGAGGCAGAGGAACCGGACTGCAGACCAGAAGGTCCAGCAGATCCGTATACCACGATCGGCTTGGCCAATCTGGGGCGATCAGAAGCACTTGGCACTCCTGCTGCCTGATTTTCTGAAGCACCTTTGGAATCAGGATTGCTGGAGGGAATGCGTATGCATACATTCCCGCCCAGCTGATAGCTAACGCATCTGTTGCGAAAGCGCTTGGGTCTGGAATCGGAGAGACGTACGTCGTCATCTTCGCATTCTTCTTCGTTGCGAACAAATCGATGTTGGGCTTCCCCCAATGGTCGAACAGACGATCCGCCACACATTGATTTAGTTGCCATTCCGTGGGTAAAATACTCATCCTTCGGCTCAATGAGTCTGCTAGCAGATTTAGCCTTCCCGGAATATGAACTGCTCTCGAGGTAATCCTGTGATCCAGGCACCAACAAAGCAATTTCCAAGTCATCATACAGAGACTGGGCGACTTCGTTCCGCCCTGGCGGTTTATGTAAGTCACTACTGTTGAGTTGTCTGAACGAATAAGAACAATCTTGCCCTGAACTTTCTGTAAGAAATGTTCCAGGCCCAGGACTACTGCTCTTAGCTCCAGTAGATTGATATGTTCCTTTGACTGATCCAGATCCCAAAGCCCTGATATTGTGGACTCTTCCAGACAAGCTCCCCACCCCTCCATCGATGCATCTGTATACAGTCACCTGAGGGTGGGGAGGGGTTAGCAAAACCCCCAGCAAGAGATTCTCTATATTCAGCCACCATTGCAGGTGGTGAATTAGAGGCGCCAACACTGACACGTTCGAGTCCAGCGAACCTGAACTCTGGGTCCACTGTGTCATGAGAAACAACTGGATTGGGCGCCTGCGTAAGGCCGCCTGCGGAATGACTGGTTCCAATGAAACCATCAAACCCAGCATTCTCAAGTAAACCCGTGCCAGGACATGACGACTGTCGCACACCGACTGTATTAAGGAGATGAGTCTCTGAACCCTCTCCTGAGTAGGATAAACATATCCCGTCTCCAGATCGAAGAACATGCCCAGGTAAACAAACTTCTGGGATGGAGTCAGCTCTGATTTTTGGAAATTGATTATCCAGCTCAAGTCCGTGAGAGTTTTCAAAACAATCTCCAGATTGGCCGATAACGTTTCCTGGGTGTGTGCTTTTAACAGCCAGTCGTCTATGTACGTGTGGACTGCTATGCTTCTCCTCCGGAGGTATGCTGTGATCGCGAGAACCACACGGGTGAAGACCCGAGGAGCCGTGGAAATTCCGAAGGGTAATACCCTGAATTCCCACTGTCTGCCCTGGAATGCAAATCTCAGGAAGCGACGGAAACTCCTCTCTATGGGAATGTGGAAATAAGCATCCTTCAAATCTATTGAAGCTGTCCACATTCCCTGCTCTAACCCCGCCAACACCGAGCGCACAGTCTCCATCTTGAAACTGGGCGTCTCTATGAACTTGTTCAATGGCTTGAGGTTGAGAATCAGCCTCCACCCTCCGGTGTTATTTGTTACTAAGAACACGGTTGAATAGAAGCCTGGGCACCTCTGCGCCGGCTGAATAGCTCCTTTTTGTATGGGGGAATTTATCTCCTCCTCGATACACAACCTTTGATCTGGATCTCTCGGAATCGGAGTCCAGATCGGCACGAGAGACAGTCGCGATGGCGGGCCTGTCATCCAATCGGGATGATACCCGACAGAAAGCCATCGCAAGACTAAACGGTCCTGAGTCAACCCCTTCCACTCTGGCAAGCGGTCGGCCAATCGTCCGCCCACCGGTCCACCTAGGGAGAGAGGTGGACATAAGGAGTGCGAGAGTGGCACTGTCTTCTCGGCCTGAAACACCCATCAGGCCCGATTACCGCGACCAGATCCCCGCTCGCTGCAGACCGAATCGCACGCGGCCTAGGCCGTCGCTGCGATGGTGGCTGGCCTCTGACCTGGCCACC
This sequence comes from Chaetoderma sp. LZ-2023a, assembly GCA_034401795.1. Lineage (NCBI taxonomy): Eukaryota > Metazoa > Mollusca > Caudofoveata > Chaetodermatida > Chaetodermatidae > Chaetoderma > Chaetoderma sp. LZ-2023a. The sequence continues at coordinate 87,888,583 of CM067372.1, forward strand.
TCCACCTCGAGCCTGCAGGGGATGATACGCAGGGGGTGCTACTTCAAATTGCTCGCGCAGCGCCCTCTGGTTGTTGACCAGAGTCACCGTCTCCTGGAGGTGCTTGCATCCCTCACCTCCAAAGAGACCAGGACCTGTCATAGGCGTACGCAGTAGCCTATTGTACAGGTCCTGGGATGGGCACAGATTGTCCAAGGCAAACGTGCGCCTCGCCCGGACACTCCTGGTCACCGCCCGCGTCAAGCAGTCCAGAGCCAGGTTGATACCATCCTGGATGGCTCGCTGGACTGTGACCGGGCTTGGTTGGCGCGATGCGGATGCCGTTACCACCCCCTGTAACAGCTGGGAGACGTGGGACAGAGCAGCAATCGATGCTCTCCCACTCTCCTCCGCATCACGCAGCGCGGCATTTGCAGAACGCAACGCGTTCGAGCACAGGACACCCGTGTCAGAACGGGAGCCTGGCCGCGCATCTTCGCCCAAAGCCGCGCGGTCATCGACGCTTGGCTTGGGCACCACACCGTACCGCTGGTAGTCCAGGGGCACGATGCGGCAACGCCTGGCCACCTCGCGAGGGGCCTTCGCGAGACGCCCATTCGCCTTAATGGACGTCTCCGCCGCCTCGAACATGTCCACGACATGCTCAGCCAGCGGCAGACATGGCATAGCGTTTACAGTCGGCTTACCAGCTAACCACGGCCTGTGATCTCGCTGGCTAGCCGACTGCACCACGGGCAGTTCTGGCCGAACACTCACCAGCCACTGGCAAGCGTCCGACCAATCCTCCTCCGTGGCTAGCTGCGAGCGCTCTACAAGACGGCGGCCTTCGTCTTCCTCCTGAGCGCACGCAGCAGAGCTTGACGGCGGGTATGCTGATACCGCTGGCAAGCCAGGGACAACATGCGGCCCCGAAAGACCAGGCATGTTAAGCTCACTGGCTTGACCAAGAGCAGGCGCCGTGGTAGAGCGCAGGGCAGACACCGCCCCACCACGGCCCCGGCCAGCACCAGCGACATTCTCGGCAAGCCGAGGTATGCGGTAACGCTGGCCTTCAGCACCGCCCAGGGTCACCTTCTGGACTCCTGCGTGAGTAGAACCATGGACCACGTCGCCTGCATTCCCCGCGAGGGGTGCACAGACGTCGTAGTCCATGGTCACGTCCCCAGACGGTGACCCTAGCAGGAAATCCTCTTCCTCCTGGCCAGAAAGATTAGACTCCGGGTCAGCAAAGAGAGCTAACCCGGACTGGCCAGGGAAGGTGCCATAGGAGGCATTGGCACCCGCGGCGTGCGGATACCCAGGGTCTGATGAGCAGACCGCGGGTCCCAGCAACAACCGATTTCCACGGCCCCTCGGCGCGGCACCAAGCCTGCTGCAAGGGTCGTGGAACGCCCCCCATCAACGGGGCCACCTCTGAATCGTTCTAAAACAACGGAACCGACCTAAGGAAAGTAGATTCAGAGGCGGGGATAACCTGCTCTGAAGCAGATGCTGAGGACAACAAAGGAGCTGGCCCAGGAAGCATGCTGCGAAGCAACTCTGGGACCAAATCCTTTATTGTCCTCTGCATCTCTCCCAACATTTCGGACCGGAAGGCCTCCATGTCCACCGCGGACGAGGCCTTCCTCTTACCCTTCTTCGAAACACTCTCTCTCTTCGCCTTCCTCTCCTCCTCTATGCCCTTCTCCTTTGCCTGCAATGACAAAAAGTCAGACATCAGTTCGCCCCCCCCCCCCCCCATTGCTTACATACGTCGCACTTAAGCAGCGGTCCACAGGGACTGCAGCTGAAGCACAAATGGGGAACAAACCGATCCTTCAGAAACCGGCCACAGGACGGACAACCAGGTCTCTGAAACAGGACAAAGGACGAGGACAATGAGTAAGTTAGTTAAGGTTAGAAACTCAAAACCAAACTAAAGAGAGGGACAAGATCATAAAGATCAGTAATCAAGAAAAACCAGCGTTGGACAAAACTTTAAATGTTAATAAAGAGCAAGGCTGATTATGACGTCATCAATCCCTTGACAGAAATTAAATCGGTCCGCAACAAGCATCCAAGTGCAAGGACGAATTGTATTCGCAACTAGAATAACCTCACATGGATATTCAGACTACACACCATCAGATACCCAATGATAACAATGGTTTATAAAACAGTCATTATTTTTTCATATAATTCATATCACCTCATATCATTAATTAGATACCTGACACTTGGTATAGACAAACCATCCAACGTGATGCACTGGAGCACTCCACCAAGACTACGCCTCTTAACTCTCTCCACCTCAGGGGAAGGAATTGGATCAAGAGGGCAAAGTGAGAAGACCTTTATATCAAGCCTCCAACTCACTGCGCATAGATTTTTTGGTTAGATAACCTAACAATATTAGTAGGAAATGGAACCGTGGTGGAGAGAAACAAACCCTCCTGTGCTGAGATGTCCACTAATAATGCAAATCCATACCTGTGGACATAAACACAAAGAGAGATTAGACTTATATAGCACCGAGTTGAAAAAACAACTCAAAACCGGCGCTCATCAAGGTAACCGCGAGTCCCGGAAACACATTACACCGGGGAAAAACTCGCTAGAATATAGTTGAAATCACCTGATAAAGAGATCCAGCACCCTCCTCCGGAGAAGTCGCCCTTTCTGACATCTTTCTCTTTCTTCCCAGGTATATTCAAACTATTTTACACAGGTAAACGAGTGAAAACTTTCTAACAAGCACAAACGCATGTGAACTCTCTGCCAATAAATTAGCAAAGAGGAAGTAGTAGTCGGCGCATGCGCGGTGGTGGGGCCGGCATCCGCCGGACTACCTCTGTCTACCTGCCCAGTAGGGGCACCTAACTGTTTTTAATCTGAGTGTTTTATTGAGTGAACGCCAATATTTAGCAATATCAAAAGTATTAGGGAGGTAAGTATACTCTTGATGTGAAAACACACACACACTAGCATCTCACCGACCTTGTAGTGGGAGTTACTGGACCTGAAAGTGAAACATGCACCCTGCTTAGTTCAATTCTGTTCATCAATATGTGAATATCACAAAGTAAAAATAAATTGTGATGTGATGGGGAGAGAGAGAGCGAACAAACTAAAGCTTTAGAAGGTAACTCAGAAAAATAAATAAACAATATTTATCAATAATCGCGTCATCGCGTGACTGTCAAGGTTAATACAAAACAGCTAGCAGATCGACTAGCCGCGTCATTGATTACATCCGATTATCAAGTGCTTGCCACTGATATCTGAGGCATTTTATATTATTTCACGAAAACAGTGTTATATTATATGTATACTACCTAAAATATACTAGCATCTCACGAATTGTTCTCAAATATTACCTCTTGCTATTGTCGCTAGGCCTATACTCCATGGCTCCGTATATTTACACTGATACAAGAGGCGTGGCTTCGTGCCGAGAAGTCGGTCATATCGCCGAAATGTAGATAGAACGACGATTTTGATTGGGTCTCTCAATTTAGTAACGACGTGCATTGATTGGCTAAAAACGTTGCGCAGTAAACATGCGCGCCGTGATTTTGGCTAGTTATGTGGCAGAGGGTCTGTCGGGAGTTACGTCACAGAAGATTAACCCTCTGCCGGCGGGAGAATGGTTGGGTAGGGCAGAGTATGGCATGATAGAGCACTGGGGCAGAAATATGCAGAGAATGAGTGTATATGTCAGTGTTGGGCAGGCCAGATTAGCATTTGGTAGTGTAAGGTGATCAGCCGAAGGCTGAAGAAAGATGTTAAACTTATTTCTCAGAGAAGAACTGGGAGGGATCAGAAACAAAAGATCATGTCCAGAACAGATTCTTGCATTGAGAAACTTCATTGAACAGAGCCTCAAATACCAGAAGCTACTTGTCATTAACTTCATTCACTTTAAGAAGGCTTTCAACAGCATATACCAACAGTCTCTATGGATTATCATAAGGTAGTATAACATTCCAGAGAGATATATCAACATCTGCTAGAATTTGTACTAAAACTCAAGCTGCTGTGTAAAAACAAGTACAGGAACCACAAATTCTTTTGACACCAGAGTTTGCCAAGGCTGTATACTTCCACCATTCCTGTTCATCCTAGCTGATGCCTTCATTATGAAGAATGCAATGGCAGGACAGATTTTAATATCAATTGGAAACAAAGATGATTGACAGACCTGGACATTGCAGACAATATTATGTTGACCCAAGATTTACAGACTCTCCAATCCATGGAAACTAGTCTCAAGGAAAATGGAGCAAACGCCGGGCTACACATCAGCTGTTGCAAATTCAAAACCATAATGTTTGAAAGGCATCAAGGGCAACCAATCAATATTGAGCAGCAAGATATAGAATGTCGTAACAAATTTCCCTACCTTGGACACAATATATCAAGAGGGCGATGCAGAAATCTGTGTCCCTACAAGACTTGGCAAAGCAGCATCAATCCTCCAAAGACTCAGTCTGGACTTCGAAATCCATTAGTACAGCTGTAAAAATGTGTCTATATACCTCAATAGCCATACCAACAGCATTTTATGCCAATAAAACATGGAAAGGAATGGCCAAAGTAATAAACAAGCTAAAAGTCTTCCACTAACATTGCCTATGCAAAATACCGAACATCAAATGGACAGCCAATTTAGGCAATGAAAGTAAACTAATGAAGGCAGAACAGAAACAGTTGAGTGACATAGTTGCTAGAAGACTCAACCTAGCAGGGCATATCATGCGTCACCCAGATATCAGTCTGGTAAAAGTCTCAATAGAATGGATACCAACTGGTGTGAAAAGATGTGGATGACACAAGAAGACCTGGCAAAGAACGATCGAAGATGACCGTAAACAACTGGCTATCAGCTGGGATGAAGGAAAGAAACAAATGATCAATCAGGATAGATGGACAAATTTTACCCTACAAGGTATCGGAGGATCTAAGTCTAAGTGTAAGGTAAAAATGGGCAGGAGAGAGCATAGGGTAGGCCTGGATGTGGATCTTAACTAGGGTAAGATGGGGTAGGGTAGAGTACGGCTCTTGTATGGTATTGTCAAGTAGGGATGGGCAAGGGAGACAATATTAGAAGTCTTATACAGCAACAGTTTTTAGCAAGGCTCTTTTCACCCTGCACATTAATTTTACTTCTAGTAATTCATATTACCTGTTCGTCACATGATCAATAAGATGTTGTTTGAACATGAAACTCCAGCGCTTGACAATATTCAGTAGAGCCTGTTTAAATGGCCGAGCATCGACACGGAACCAGCGCTCAAACATTTTGGTACCATCAACATTCTCAATTTCTTCATAGATCTTCTCGTAAGTGTCGATCTTAAGATAAAATTTTAAAATGTTACAAATTTATATTTTTAAATCTTCCATCATCAGACAAGCGTTATCTTTGCCAACATAGAGATGATGTAATATTCTATTGAAGACCTACTGATGTTACTGATGTGACTGTCAGCTTTTATGTCATTAAATCTGTCAGCTTTTATGTCATTAACTTGTTACGCTATATGTTGTCAAATCACAGCTAAAATTTCAGTAAATGATCATATAACCAGAAATATGGTTGCAATGCAACCATGAAGCTCGACTTTATGTCTTTGCGATGAACTATGAAGCCTGACTTCAAACAGAAAATAAATATAGATGGCCTCATGAACAAGAGGCCCAAGGGCCTGTAACGCTAACCTGGACCATTTGCATTTAAATCCCAGATGGCCACCAAGGAAATTGACCAAGCAAAATTCTGAATAGAATTTCTCGAGCCTACGACTATAGAATCGTTCCACACAAATTTGGGTAAAACCCACTAAGCGATTATGGAGAAGATTCATTTTGACAATTTCTGGTAAATCTTTCATAAAATTTATGATTTTGAGCCAAAAAATTTACCCATTAAAATTCTGAATAGATGTTCTGGAGCCTACTATGATAGGGTCTGTCTAGCCCACTAGGGATGAAATCTTTCATGCGGTTAATGATGAGTAGCGGTTAGACAATTTCCAGTACATGTTTCACAAAATCTAAGGTTTTCACCAAAAAACTTGAGCAGTCAAAATCCGATACATATGTTCTGAAGCATATCGCCATAAGGTCCTTCCAGCCAAATTAAGTTGAAATCTGCCAAGTCGTTAATGAGGAGTAGCGTATTGACAAATCCGGTAAATTTGTCTTAAATCTAAGGCTTTCACCAAAAAACTTGATCAATCAAAATACTGTACATATCTTCTGAAGCATAGCCTCATAAAGTCATTCCAGCCAAAGTCAGATGAAATCTGCCAAGCGGTTAATGGGTAGAGTTTTGACAATTTCCGGTAAATTTTTCATAAAATGTAAGATTTTAACCCAAAAGATTTACCAATCAAAATTCTGTATACAAATTCTGAAACCTACCACCATAGGGTCCATCCAGCTAAATTATGTTGAAATTCGCCAAGCTGTTAAGAACTTAGCATTTTTAAACAACGGTTGATGGATGGATGACGGATGACAGATGGTCGCCATACATATCAGTGACCTAGACCTTTTGACCAAAACATCATTATGTGATGCCATGTCATTATAAGGACGCATGTGTCCAAGTTTGGTCCAGTATGATTAACCAAACCTGAGATATAAACAGGTAAGTCAAACTAAATGGAATACGTTAATGTTGAAAAAAATAAGGCTATTAATAAGGTCACAGTGAACTTGACCGTTGATGTATTGACCTCAACATAATTGTGCGATGTCAAGTTCATTATGAGGAAGCATGTGTCCAAGTTTGGCTCAAGTATAATTAACCAAACCTGAGATATAAACAGGAAAGTTGAGCTAATCGGAAAATGTTAATGTTTAAAAAAAACAAGGTTTTTACCAAGGTCATAGTGACCTTGACCTTTGACCTTTTGACCCCAAGGTAATCGTGAGATTGGGTCCAATATGATTACCTAAACCTGAGACATAAACAGAAAAGTAGAGCTAAATGCAAACTGACTGGCGCCGCCACCTCTGCCGCCAGACGACGCACAGGGCATCGCAATAACTCATTTTATTTCATAAAGTCGAGCTTAAAATAGGATTAAGATATTTACACACAGACTCAAAAAAGCATCCGCCTTTGTTTCTACGAGAATTCTTAATACTTACCAGATGTACTATTATGATAATTCCTATTATCTAGTCTTGCTCAAAATAAACAATTAAAACTCTGCACTCTCCTGGTTCTGCCAATACTGTGTCCGGGAATTACCATAGTCACAGGTACTGAGTCAATTCCCAATCAGTCAGATTCGTCTTATATTTACCTTGACAAACAGCGAAAGCAGCTCAGCCTCACCCCAGCGGGGCGGCTGAGGGAGGCCCATAGTCCATCTGGTAAGTATTAAGAATTCTCGTAGAAACAAAAGCGGATGCTTTTTTTATTCTACTTCGAATAATACTTACCAGATGTACTATTATGATACACTCCGGATTTTGACAGCCAAGAAATACCGGTGGGAGGAGGTGAGGCTCGAACCAGCACTCATCTACCATCTGACAGAGAAGGTTGTGAAGAGACTAGAACCCTGGCATACGCTTGGGTTCTGCTATCTGACTCATAGAGTGCTAAACTTCCATGGTCTAACCCGTGCTCCCCCCCCCCCCCCTCCCCCACCCTCATTTGTCCGCACAAATTCCAGAGGGCTGTCAAAACGGGGAGCAACACCCACCAGACCCGTGTCAGCCCCAAGTCTCAGTTAGGACAGTTCAGTAGAGTGCAAAGAAGCTACTACAACTTCTAAATTTTGAAAAAAACTATCAGTATATCGATTAGATTTTCAAATTGGAATGAGTCTAATGTCTGCAAAAGAATAAGATGTTCTTGTCCAGACTATTTACTTAGACACTCTGGTATTTCGACTATAAGTAAACTTAAAATTAGTCACTTAATTAATGTAAACACCCACCATTTTGAGTGCTTGGTCTTTCTAGTTCATCACAGGAGCTCGGCCCAATCCACGGTCGTTCTCGGGTCATGTGCATGGCCATTGTTCAGTGCAAGTGGAAGAACTTGTGATGTGTGCGAAATAGTGGTCGGATGTGGCTTAGTTCAGATTCGATAAATTGGCGACGGCTACCGGATTAAGTGCGCTGGAGATGTCGCGAAGGTAGAAATCAGTGAATGATGACTCGGCATGCCATTGTGCTACAGACATCACCTCCTCTAATGAGACACCCTTATAAAGGGCCGATGATGCTGCTAGTGCTCGGACATGATGGGCATTCACACGATCAATCTGCTTTCCTGTAGCGATTTCGTGCGACATCTGAATAGCATCAACTATCCAACGAGAAATAGTATCTTTCGAGGCGTGCAAATGAGGAGCTTTGAGATTGCCCTGTAGGTGGGGCTTAGAATACACCATCCGTATCCTCTGCGTGTCGTAAGAGGCGACTAAAGGAGGTAAGGGTGAGGTAACCCTGACAGAAACCTCGAGTGCTGAAGACGGAGGTTCCAGGCCACACGGCACACTCTAATAAACCATGGATCCACGCACTTAACGCTTATGATCATGTCGATAGTCACTTACAGGACTGGCGGTATGATCAGCGAACGAAAAGAAGAAGAAGAAGAATGAGCTTTGAGACATAACCACAGAGATTTCGGGTCATCTCTCCACTCCTCAGTATGTTTCTTACACATTTTCAGACATCTGACAGGACACCAAGCAGAAGAGTTTGGGTCATGTCTAATTAAACCTGACAAATTGATCGGCTGTCCTGGATATTTAAGTGACTGATTCTTTGCCAGGAAACAAAGACGTGGAAGTAGTCTTAAACCTTCACCCGTGATGACAAAACGGTCTTGTTCGGGAGAATGTGCATGTATTTCGCTTCTCCTTCTCGCCGATGCTGCTGCAACCAAGAAAACTGATTTAATAGTTAACAGTTTAATATCTATAGATCTAATCGATTCAAAGGGAGCATGCCCTAAAACCTGTAGAACAAGAGATAGATTCCATGCTGGGATAGGAATTGGCTGTCTAGGTCGCAGATTGCTGTCCTTTAATAACTTCATTTAAAGTGTCATTCTCCACTCCTTCAATGGCCAGACTTGGAATGACTGAAGCTAATGCAGACTTATATGCTGCTAGGGTTGAAGGTACAAGTTTGTCAACTTCGTATAAATGACATATAAAATCTGCTACGTGTTGAATAGATGCAGAAAAGGGATCGATATCTCTTCCTTTACGCCATTCTGCAAATTTGTTGATTCTATAATTATATGCCTTGGTGGTTGACCCTCTTCTGGCTGAAGCGACAAACTTCGCTGCTTTCTCAGAAAAGCCACCCTTAATTGCACGCTGCTTGATAACATCCATGCAGTCAATTTGAACATTTCTGGTCTGTCGTGGAAATACAGACCCCTGTTCTGAGAGATTAGATCTCTTCTGTCTGGAAGAGGGATTGGATTGCAGACCAGAAGGTCCAGCAGGTCCGTAAACCATGATCGGCCTGGCCAATAAGGGGCAATCAGTAGTACTTGGCACATACCCTCTCTTATCTTTGCCTGAACTTTTGGGATGAGAATCGTTGGAGGATACGCATATGCGTACATTCCCTTCCAACTTATCACCAGTGCGTCTACTGCTAGAGCTAGCGGGTCCGGGATCGGTGACACGTATGTGACCATATTTGCGTTCTGTTTCATCGCAAACAGGTCCACATTTGGCTTGCCCCAATGATTGAATAGAACCTCCGCTACCGATTGGTTGAGCTGCCATTCCGTCGGATGACAAACCGTCCTTCGACTGAGAGCATCTGCGAGGATGATCAGTCTTCCTGGAATGTGTGCTGCTCGAAGAATAATATTCCTCTCTTGGCACCACAGCAGAAGGTTCCAAATTATCATACACAACTCCGGTGATCTCGTCCCGCCTTGGCGGTTCAAATAAGACACCACTGTTGAGTTGTCTGTCCTTACTAGGACAATCTTGTCTCGGATTAAGCGCTCAAATTTTCGAAGTGCTAATGTCACTGCTAATAATTCGAGCACATTGATACGTTTCTGTGCATTGGTCCGATCCCATTCCCCTGACACTGACTGATCGTCCAATACTGCTCCCCAACCTGTCGTTGATGCATCTGTGAAGATTGACATCTGTGGTTGAGGAGGTTGTAGAGGAACACCTCGCAAAAGATTCTGTTCTGATAACCACCACTGAAGGTGGAATATCAATGGTTCTTTTACTGGAATTCTCAAGAGATAACGGATCCGTTTTCTGAGACCAGAATGACATTAGATAGATCTGAATCAGCCTGCGCCCGAGTGCCACATAAGGAACCACTTTCTCCAGAGACACTAGTAAACCCAGTATCCTGAGAAATTGGCGCGCCGTCAGAAAAGCTCCTAGAGAAACTGACTCCAGTACTGCAACCAAACTCTTGACCCGGAAAAGCTACGCCATCTCAGAGGTTAAAAAATATTCCCAGATAAACAAACTCCTGGGATGGAGTCAGTTCTGATTTCTCTAGATTCACAATCCATCCTAGATCCTTTAGTAAGGCTAGGACTACCTGAAGATTGTTGTGCGGAGTGACTGGATTCCCCGCCTTCAGCAGTCAGTCGTCTATGTAAGTATGAACAGCTATGTTTCTCCTGCAAAGATAAGATATCATGGCGAGAACCACTTTGGTGAAGACCCTCGGAGCTGTGGTCAGGCCGAATGGAAGTGCATTGAATTCCCAAACATTGTCTTGGAATGCAAAGTGAAGGTATTTCTGAAAAGGAATTGACATTGGAATATGAAAATATGCATCCTTCAGATCTATCGACACTGTCCACATGCCTTTTCTCAACCCTGTCATCACCGCTGCTACAGTCTCCATCTGAAATTTTGGAGAAAGAATAAATTTGTTCAACGGTTTGAGATTGAGAATTGGTCTCCAAGCTCCGGTATGTTTCGGAACGAGGAACATCATCGAATAGAAGCCTAGGGAGGACTGATTGCGGACTAGATGAATCGCGTTCTTCTGCTGAAGAGCTTCGATTTCTGAGCAAATGATATCTAGACGATCGGATTCCCTTGGAATGGGAGTCCACACTGGAGTCGATGTTAACGGAACTAACGATTGATGGATGAGCCAGTCCGGTTCGTAGCCGCTTCTTAACCACTGACAGACTAAACAATCTCGCACGACCCGTTCCCATTGGCTTGAGAACAGTTGAAGTCTGCCTCCGACGGTAGGAATCTGTACACAGCTGGCGGTCAATATTGCACGATAAGACGCTAAATCGCTTGGGTGAAGATTCTCGACTCCCTTCATTCCTGACATCACCGGAACTGATTCCGCCGGAAAACCGTCAGGACTGACCTCCACGGCCGCCCCGCAGTTTCTTGGAATATGACGGCCCAGGACCGCCGCCACGACTATCTTTATGATAACCGCCGCGACCCGAACCGCCACCCTTCCTGTCCTCCTCATACGGCCTCTTATTAGAGGACTTGTATGAGGACGAATGGCCAGGTCCCTGTGATCCGGATGCCCGATGGGCATCACGGCCAGAAGGACGGAAGGGTGATCTCGGGCGCTGCCTCTGTTGCTCATGCCGATGCTGTTTGTAGGACTGCTGCGGCTGTGTCCTCTTAGTCGACTTCCATGACTTGCCGACTACTTCCTGCTCAGCGACCATTGACGCGACCTTGGATAAGACTTGCCGTGCCGAGCCACCGAACAAGCCTGGACCAATGAAAGGCGCAGACGATAACGCAGCCCTCATCTCAGGTCCTGGTTCTACACAGTCGAGAACCATTCTCCTTCGCTCCGCCAATGATCCGGTGATCACCCTGGCCAGGCAATCCTGGGACAAGCATATGGTGTCCCGGACAACTCCGGGAGCAGCCTCTGGCACTTCTCCACCTTCCGCCACGCAGGTCAGCATACCCTGCAGGACGGTACATCTGTGCGAGAGCAGCCATGGCTGCCCTCGCCGCATCCTCAATGAGCGTTAACTAATTAAACGGATCCTTATTGGCCTGGGAAACTAAAGGACGAGAACGCCCCTTCGATTTGCCAGCCAATGGCCTATTCAGCGCCTCTCGCTCCCCGACGGAAAGCCGTGGAACCCGGGCATACTGATGGTAGGCCTTCTCCGGAAAATGGACCCTACACCTTATCCCCTTCGGGGTCTTGGGCAATGCATAGTCTGGCTGAACCAGACGATACGCCACAACCTCCAACATGTCGGAAGTCTGCGTGTCCAAAGGGAGCATCGGCATGGCCGAAGAGCCACTTGACAGAGCGCTAGCCGCTCGCTCTGACATCCGTTCCATCGCCGGATCACGCTGAGATCCCTGATCCGATGCCAACCTGAGACGGCCGGACATCCAGCCAAGGACCTGCACCCAGCTTCAGTGCAAAAAGAGGACTCGTCCATCAATGGACTACCCTTCTCATCTTCCTTCTCACCCTTGGATGAGTAGGCCACCGACGATTCATGCTGAGAGCTATGGCCCGCACTTCTTCCAACATGAAGCGTGTCCATAGCCCGACTACTAGCGGCACCAGTGTCCAACGAATCGCCGGACACGGATTCACCGCAGTCCATCGGCTCCAGCACGGGAGCCGGGACTACAGCCGCTTTCCCCACGTTAGATGACGGAACTCCGAGAGGAGCCGTAACTAACGCAGCCGGGATGCCGCTAGGAACCGCAAAACACGGCTCCAACGACAACGCGGGTTGAGTGAAATCCGGGTGGAAAATGCCCGACGGAACGTCGACATCACCACCAGCTTGGCAAACCCGTACAAATCCCTCGGGAGATCCCTGGGATGTACCTGGTTGAGCCGTTAACGAAATATCCGGCATGCTGGAATCTTCCATTAGCAGATCTTCCTCCTCCGCCGTCGGCTCTTGTGCTAAAGTCGGAGAAAGGACAGGTGCTTGTCCCTCCGCAGAACTAGCCGGACCACCGAAAGGTTGCCCTGCACTGGCCTGCATTGTCGGGATCGTGGACTGCAAGGACTCAAATATTGCCTTAAACTGGGCCGCCCATACGCCCAATGCTGAATCCATTCGCTCGTTCAGATGATCTTCCAGTCCTCTCACTGATGCCTGATCCAGCTTGGCCGCCTTGTCCCTCGCGATCCTCTCCAAGCGTGCACATCGATCACGATCGAATTCTGCCACCAACTCTGACGACCACTTGGCGCACACGTCACAAGGACTTCCCACTCTGCACTTCGCGCAAGCGACACAGTGATGACCATTGAACTTGCGCCTCATGAACCTGTTGCATCTCTGACACAAAGTGTCCTGGTTCTTGGACTTCTGCGAACAGAGAAGAATTAAAACGCTGCACATGACATACGATGACGAGCAATATGCACAATTGACTTGATTGTAAAGTAGAATTACTTAGAAACATTAACTTTCTCTTAAATTAACGATAATCAAGCCTTTAGGCAAGAAATATTTGAAACTTTTTTGAGTGACAATTAATAAACACAACTTGGAAATTAACTAACTTTAATACAGCCAAGAAATAAATGCCGATTGCTACAAACACCCTCGACAATGAAGCGAGAGCTAAAGATCAGCATAAAACAGAGTGCATAGACACGCCAAGCCAAAACGAAACATATATCATGGGCGCCGCCATCTTGGCTAAGGGCGCATCCATCTAGGAAGGAACCGAGTCGCAAGAGAAATTAACCGAGTACCCAGATAAGATTAAATAGTTAGCAAGTACCGGAGCGACTCCAACAATGGCTACCATTTTAGAATAATGTGCCAATTTAAGGAATTTTCAATCAGTCATTACGGCACGAATGTATAAATTCTAGCTTGATACAACGTGCCCCTGTGATGCCTTTCCTTTTCCCTCCATGATGGCAGCAACGAATAGACGATAACACACGAAAATTCATAAATTTGAGCAAAATTTAAACACTAGAAAACATGCGACTTCTCAAGTCTGCAAAATAAGCGAATCTGACTGTGATTGGGAATTGACTCAGTACCTGCGGCTATGATAATTCCCAGACACAGTATGGGCAGGACCAGGAGAGTGCAGAGTTTTAATTGTTTATTTTGAGCAAGACTAGATAATAGGCATTATCATAACAGTACATCTGGTAAGTATTATTCGAAGTAGAAAATGGATGCTGGTAGCTAACAATATGTTGTATTATTTGATTGGATTGTGATCTATAGCACAATCCATCAAATATACGCTGAAAAGTAATACAAAAGAAAATTATTTTAATTAATATTTTCTTAAATAGCAAATGCAAGATATGAATGAAGCATGTTTCCATTAAAAATAGATAAAAAGTACATCACTAGTTACAGATTAACTTTTCAAGTCAAAAATTTTCAGGAATATTAAAATTATTGCTTAGTGATTGTCCATTTGCAAAAATCTGCCATTTGCAATTTTTGGGATTCTTTTTTAAACTTTACCCCTGGAATGACTGTGTCGATATTCAGTGTTAACTTTAAAAGAAAAGTCTAAATCTTTTGGTCTGCAACTGGAGATTTCTCAAAAACAATACAAAAGCAGGTAGGCTTTGGCTGGCTTGACAATGGAGGTATCCGATCTGTCACTCAAGTATCTGATGTCATAATTAAATTCGCCACATGTTAGATGTAACAATCAAAATGAGATAGTGGGTGGAGCTTAGCTAGAAATAGGCTGATCATATTTATAAAGGGATCCCTCCATTAATAGGTTATATCCCCACCCAATCACCCACATGCGAGCTCGCACTCAGGCATGCACACACATATTTGTATAATCTAATACCTACCTGATCTTTGAATTGTTGAAGTGTTGGAGGAGATTCTGGAACACCATCCTCAGCGTGAGCTTCTATCTCTTCAGCTGTAAGCACATGGTTATAGAGCAGGAACTGACGCATAAACTCATTACGGTCATCCACCCATAAGTAAGCATAATTGTCAAATGAGTTTCTGTATTCACAAGCTTTGTTCATGATGGCTTGTACACGATCCATCAGATCCTGACGCATCTCAGACAGTTCATCCATCTCCTCCAGATCAGGCTGAAACATCATATTTCATGTCAAATAGTCATTATCTACTTTAATAGAGCAAACATGGATTATTTATGGAATCAGTTTTAAACATGATTCACATTCATACATTATACAATATATGTATCAATAGACCTTTCCAAGTTTATCCATCCATCATATGATGTCATATGACATCATAATCAACTACGTGATGTGTATGATGACATCATAATCATGACATCATGAATGACTCGATATAGTCCGTCTTTAACGCTTAATAGTCCGACAAGTTGTATGAATTGTATGTCTTTACCAATTAATAAATATTCTGTTGAATATTTTTTAACTAATTTGACTGGGTGCCAACAGCACCCAGTCAAATTAATTTCAAAATATTCAAAATTAATTTCAAAATATTCAACAGCTTACCAGCAGTTTTATGAAAATTGTTAGCCAATGAGTTCAGAGATTGATCGATCACAACACGAGCGTGGTGTGGGTAGAGCTTAGATAGATGGGCAGGGCATAGTTAAAACTGGAAAGGTCCATTGACCTAATGGCATTGATTACATCACTGTTGTTTTCATACATGTCGACTTGATGGAAGAGTTTATGTCTGTACATCTCTGTTGACTTTATTGTAGGGTTTGATTTTTGTGTGCGATTATTGGCTATGATATCTAATTGATCATCAATTAATGATCGACCATGCCAGCTTCCAATCGGTAACTTGTTTGTCACACTAGACCTAGCTATATTCATTATGTATATGTACCATTCTATTTAATTTGTGTCATTTTGCTATTTTCCAAGGCTATGAACACTGCAGGAGGCCATGTAAAGTTACCTAGTGTAAATATTTTTGCAGGTATCAACTTTACTTGAACAAAGTGGAATGTATACATTTTCCAAGTTTTGACCCGATTACTTCAGCCATTCTAACATTGTTTTTTGTGGAAATTATGTCATCTAAGATGGCTACCTGACAAATAGACCAATCAGGTTCTCTTGAACAAACTTGGTCCAGCCATTGTGCTAGATGATGCTTCTTTACTTTCATGTCATTTGATTAACTGTTTTCAGAGAAGTTATTAAAAATGTTTCTAAAAATAGCACAAAATCAAAGGTCAACCAAATCAAGCAATCAGCTGTGTTTTACCAACCTGTGATAATCTGATGTATAGCTTTCTGATTCAAGAGTATTCAAATTGGTATTCAGCAGCCAACAAAATCCATATATAATATATCTTTGCAAAAGATTTTTAAAGATCTTTCTACAAAGAAAGCAAAGGAGTTTAACACATACTCCACTAGTGTGTTCACCCTGCAAGATACATAAATGTACCAGAACTGTCCATGACGCAGAGATTAAGCACACCCCACCAAATGAAGGTGATGTGAGTAAAAGGTTGGCATGCCTGTCAGTTTCCATGTCTCAAGGACCTGATGTCCTGGACTGGAAGAACAGCCAAATCGCTTGAATATTTAAGAAAGGCAGCAAAAGATGAGACTCTGACTACAGACCTGTGAGCTTGACCTCAGTTGTCTGTAAGATGCTGGAGTGGTTCATACATGAAGAACTCATGAAACATCTGTCAAACTATGTCTCAGACTGTTAGCGCAGGGTTTCTGAGTGAATGTTTCTGCATCACACAACTACTAGACTCAGTAGACCTCTGTACCAAAATCCTCGACAATGGAGGAGTAGTCAACGTTATTTATTTAGATTTCGCTAAAGCCTTCAATACTGTACTGATCAGCAAATTCAGTAGCTATAGCATTGAAGGAGATGTCCTAGGCTAAATACAGGAATTGTTATCCAACAGAAGCGAAAGGGTACTAGTGAATGGCTCCACCTCAAACTAGGACCCTGTCCTGCGCAGGATCCCATGAGGTAGTGTACTCGGCCAAGTGCTGTTTGTCTACTACATCAATGGTATGCCTGAAGATGTCAAAATGTTGCTAAGCTCTTTGCAGATAATACAAACATATTCTCAGAGATATCATCAGACGAAGACCAGCAAACATTGCAAACTGCCCCGATCAACCTAACAGATTAGGAAACTGCACTTTAATGCATCCAAGTGCAAGGCTATGCAGCTGGGCAAATCAAACAAACACCTCCAGTACAGCATGAAAGGGGGGGCAGTGAGACGATAACACTAGGGACAACAACCTGCGAAACAGGCCCTGGAGTGCACATGGACAGCAGCTAACAAAAAACTGTGAGTGTAGGTTTAAAATTCTTCGAGATCTCGCCCGGTACAAGAATCAGATGGACAGACAGATGCATGGATGGACAGATGGATGGATTTGCACAGGGATATAATAAAAAATGCTGGCTGGATATTTTGCTACTGGTTTTAATGGCCAAATTAACTTTGACCTATATCTGCCAGAAAGTAAGTCAGATTGACTTAATTAATGTTGGAAACTGGTTTGAAATTGACATTATGCACTGGCTGAATATTTTATCAAATATGTGAGAGAAAATTTACATTTGATCTATATTCTCGCGAAACTAGGTCAGCTCTCCGTTACTTACCTGATAATGTTCTTGTCCACTGTGTACTGACAAACGAGGAATAAGTGAACCTTGCTTGTAGATATCACCTACAAGTCCATCAACCAAGTCATAAAATCCATCTGCCACACCATAGTCAAGAGATGGATTGAATATCATCTCAGGCACTTGTAATTCTAACTGCGCTTCAAACAGAGCTAATGGTGAATTCTTTAAATCTGTATTGTCCAGTAAGAAGATCAAGCTACAGTGGATTGTGTTGAAGAAACCATCTACTATAAACTCATCCACATAATCTACATAAGCCTTCCATGTGTCAGAATCTGCCTCTGCACGAAACAGTTCTCGATTATTCTGAAAGAATACAAACACAAATAGAATTAGAGATTTAGTGATGAACTGCATCACCCCACCCAAAACATAATTTTTCTTTAGTTGCGCATGAATGATCAAACACAACATCTTTGATACACCCCACACCTTTAGCGTTATATGCACCAAAGTTTGGGGACAATAGCTGGAAGATAGTTGAGAATACATCATGGACAACAATGGGTTAATCCACTTTTCGCTATGACCCACCCATTTCTAGCTAAGTACCACCCACTGCTTTGGGCATGTTGGGAACGATTTATATACTTTGAACCCTGACTTCCCAGAATCTCATTTTCAAGCTAATTATACATTGGCAGGTAGACTGTGGAATATTTTGAAACTAATTTAACTAGGTACTGTTGCTGCCTATGACATACAATTTGCATAACTTGAAAGACTATTCCAAGCTCATGATGGAGTATTTCTGCCAATTATGATTGTCACATCAACCTATATGTGACATAATTGATTATGACATCAATACTTGAGGGACAGATTGGATTCATCAATTAATTTGATGTTAAGTGAGCCATGAAGAGTAGGTCACACTGACCTACTTTTGAGACATAACACACACTCAACCTCAGATACACCCACCTACCCAGTTTGGTTTCTTTAAGTACAACATGTTATAGCTATGACAGAGGTGGCTGTCAGAAATCTGCCTTATCAACCAGTTTATACAAGTTGAGAGTTGCAACTAAAATGCTTGAAACAACAGCCTAGCCAGGAATCTGCAATGGATGGATGGATAAATGTATGGATGGATGCATGAACAATGTGATTATTACTACATTAAAGGGATGCTAATTTCCTCATATCAGATGTTGTATTGTACCGATAGATTATGGTTTATAGATTCCATATCATTCATATGCTGTCACATTCCCTTATCTGTATCATAATTATCTGCTTTGTAACATCAAGTAAATGTTGAAGCGTGATCTCCACCAATTTGTCTCCTCAAGCTATAGTGTGTGGTGTCGTGCAAGTGCCAATGCATCACTTTCTTTAGTATGTAATACTTATCCCGTTGAATATTTTGAAACTAACTTGACTGGAAGCCGTTGCTGCCTATGGCAGTAACAACTTCCAGTGAAATTAGTTTCAAAATATTCAACAGCTTACCTGTATGATTGCTTTTATACAAAAATGCCAAACTATAGCTGGCACCTCTATGACCGAGCATATGTACTGAGGCAGGCACGCTATTTTTTTTCTGATTGGTTGAAAAGCAAATCATGACAGCCATCATAGGGTGAAGAAATATACCAACATTTAGCTACCAAAGCCTGAATATCTTTCTTTAGGTTAAAATTACTTGCATAGTTTATGAGTGGCATATTAGATCCCCTGAATAGCAATCGAGAGATGAGGTTAGTTATCATTTAAGTCATATAATTTTGTGAGAAAATTAAAAAAGAATCTTCTCTTGGCCATTACAGATCACAATTTTAATGACCATTAAAGGGTTAAAGGTTATGTCATTATGACCAAGAGAAGACATTTTTTGAAAATTTGATTGGCTGATTCCAGTTGTAGATTTTCAACAAGATCACCGCAAATGGCTCACAATACCCCGCCATGATGACAAACCAATGAATGAGAACCATCAGAAAATAGCAATTTCTTAATCAGATGTACTCCAACTACGCTTTGAACATTCAAAGCGATGTGATAAATGGTAAGAGTTATCATCAGGAAACAAATTTTCAAGATGGCTGCTGGTGGCTGGTGGACATCTTGGATTTCAGATCATTGTCAGTTTTGATATGTTTTATCCCCAGATCTGTTCCAAACAGCCTATAAAGTTTCAAAGCGATCCGATAAACAGTAACTGAGTTATCATCTGGAACCCATTCTGACACCCGCCCGTCCCGCCCTCCAGGATGGCACCATCACGTAATATCTTGCCAATCTTTTAGGGGGTATAAAAATAATCTTCTCTCAGACTGCAAATGGACATTTTCTTTGAGAAAATTTCATTGCACAGAGTGTTAAAGGGTTAAGCCCTTTCAAAGTTCGCTGCGAACATGGAGGCTGCAGAGCTGGTATGAGTCCTGAGAGATTTCAATAAATTCTTACCTGTAACAGCTCATGAATCTTGTTACCAAATTGTTTAATCTCATCATAGCGCTTAGTAATGCGTTCATCACGATCATCAAGTTGAAGTAGTGAATCATATTTCTCTTCTTTCCGCTCAAACAATGGTATACGACTCCATGTGGCCATGATACGCTGAATCTCCTCCACATTGTCCTTCGACTTCTGAACACGCGTTTCTAGGTCATGAACTTTATCTCGCACTTCCTGAATATACTCCCAGATGCCTGGAACACAAGCATGATGAGAACATGAGGTTGGGAACAGCCTATTTAACCCTTACCACTCTGAGGTCAAGATTTTAAATTTTCAAATTGAAGTAAAAGATGAACTGGTGTTTATTTTTCAACAAATTTGGTGGAAGATGGTGCTGTCGTAGACAGCAACATCTTCCACCAAAATTGTTGAAAAATTTACACCAGTTTCTTTGCTATTGACACAGTAAAGGAGAGAATATTGACATGACGGTGGTAAGAGTTAATGCTCACTTGAAGACATTCAAGCTGGATGTTATACATAAAATTCAACTTCTATTCCAGAATATTAAATTTCAAGCCTCATACACAGTTAAGCTGTTGAATATTTTGAAGCTTTTTTAACAGGAACCGGTATTCTGTTCATGAAGGAAAACATTTCACAATGCTTTGCTAAACTTCAAAATTACATTGCCAACTATCATACAAAGGCTAACAATTTAAGAACTGAAATGCCAGTGTTTCACATACAAGACAACTATACAGGAAAGCTGCTGAATACTTTGAAAGTAATTCAGACGGAACCTGTTGGTAGGCGGCAAGAGCAAAGTCTAATTAGTTTTAAAAAATTAAATCAAATATTATTTATATCAAAAAAGAATTTGCCATTTCTGGTTTGCAATGATTAACAGGATAATGGTTTATACAGGTTCATAATGGGCCTTTACAGAGTTAGCTATGCCCCATCAATCTATAGCTAAGCTCAACACACACTTCACCGTGCTGGGATTGATTGATCCCTTAACTGCCTGATGATCAATTTCCAGAAAACCATACAGGTAGGCTGTTGAACATTTTGAGTCATTTAAATGGGTGCGTAGCAACAGCACCCCGTCAAATTAGTTTCAAAATATTTAACATCTTTATTCAATAGTAAAGACATACAATTCGTTCAACAATGCTTAGTCCATCATCAATTAAGTGTTCATGATGAACCTAGTTATGTCATTCATGATGTAATTCATTATGCCATCAGCATACACATCACATAGTTGATTATGACATCATATGATTGATGGATAAACAGGAAGGGTCCAATCTGTAGAAGGGCTCTAAATGAAATCAAGGATTTCTTTTTTCACGAGAGTTGATACTTACCTCCCTAATACTTTTGATATTGCTAAATATCGGCGTTCACTCAATAAACATTCAGAATAAAAACAGTTAGGTGCCCCTACTGGGCAGGTAGACAGAGGGTAGTCCGGCGGATGCCAGCCCCACCACCGCGCATGCGCCGAATACTACTTCCTGACTAATTTATTGGCTGACACACATGCAACCATTAAGAGCCTGAAGACCGAGCCTCTGTGGGGTGGAGAGGCCGGGTCCGTATCTAGGGAGGTAAGTATCAACTCTCTCGTGAAATAAGAAATCCTTGATTTCGTTTATTTCACTTCAAGAGTATACTTACCTCCCTAATACTTTTGATATTGCCAGAATTCGACAGGGAATTCGGCGGGAGGGAGGTGAGGTCAAAAGACCAGCTCTTCCCTATACGCTTTTCCGCGTTCAAGGCACTTAAACTTCTGAAACTGTGTGAAAACACAGTCAGGATTTGATGAACATCGGCTTAACACCAACCGATGGATGAGATAACCGAATGTCATATGCTCCACCCCCCCCCCCCCCCTTCCTGGGAGGAAGACTAGAATGACCTCAATGTCCCATACGCTCTCTACGTACCAGTGCCATGTACTATAGGACAGAGACGAAAAGGCTCCATCAAAACACAAACCATCACCATATTAATAACAAAAAGTAACGTGACAATACAATCAATAATGAACAACCCATGAACAAGACTGACCTTGTTGAACTTGGCAGCTGTCATCATCTTCCCAGTGGTGAAGACTGATGCAGTCCCAAAAAGTGGTTGTTTCCATTAATTAATTGTGAAGTATATAAGCAATGAGGAAACCCTCATCAAAAACCATACAAGCGATTATTTATTCAAAATCGACAAGGCGAGAGGATTCGAGGTGTCACAGAGATAATGGTCTGTAAAACTTGACTCACAGTGCCAACGGACATAATGTCATCCACAGGGACCCCATTAAATAGGGCAGTGGAAGTCACCATGCCGCGGACACTGTGAGCCTTGGCCATGTCAACCTGCTTACCAGTGGCGGATTTATGACAAAATTGGATACACTCTACAATCCACCTGGAAATGGTGTCCTTAGATGCCCTGCCATTGGGTTCAATATATGACAACCATAACACTGACTGATCGGTCCGCCACTCCGAAGTACGCTGTTTGTACTGAAGCAGCGCCCAAACAGGACACCATGCTTTAGAATTAGGATCATATCTAGTTAAAGCAGGCAAAAAAATAGATTGACCTGGATATTTCAAAGACTGATTCTTAGCCAAGAAATTAACCCTAGGTAGCAACTTAAGGCTTTCCCCTGTAACCACAAAACGGTCCTCCTCAGCTGATAAGGCATGAATTTCACTCCTATGCCTAGCCGAGGCCGCAGCAATTAAAAATACAGTTTTAAGAGTTAACAGTTTCATAGAAATGGAACTAAGTGGTTCAAAAGGCTTATCACCTAGTACCTGAAGCACTAGCGATAAACTCCAAGAAGGAATCACCGGTATATTCCTTGGTCTTAGATTGCCCATGCCTTTAATTAATACATTTAATGTACTTACTTCATCACTTCCCCTCTTAGCCAAGCAAGGGATAACAGTCATTAAAGCTGACTTATAACCAGCAATAGAGTTAGGCTTGAGGCTATAGGCATCATACAGGTGACAGAGGAAATCAGCTACTACCTGAATAGATGAATCCATTGGATTAATACATCTTTTTGAGCACCACTCTGCAAATCTGTTGATTTTATAATTATATGCTCTGGAGGTTGACCCGCTCCTGGCTTTGGCCATAAACATGGCTGCTTGCTCAGAAAAGCCCTCCTTAAGTCTAGATTCCTTGACAACATCCACGCAGTCAATCGGAACATTGACGGATTGTTGTGAAGGGCCTTGCCCTGGAAGATAATGTCGTCCATCAGAGGCAGAAGAACCGGATTGCAGACCAGAAGGTCCAGCAGATCCGTATACCATGATCGGCTTGGCCAATCTGGGGCGATCAGAAGCACTTGGCACTCCTCCTGTCTGATTTTCTGAAGAATTTTTGGAATCAGGATTGCTGGAGGGAATGTGTATGCATACATTCCCGCCCAGCCGATAGCTAACGCATCTATTGCGAAAGCGCTTGGATCTGGAATCGGAGAGACGTACGTCGTCATCTTCGCATTCCTCTTCGTTGCGAACAAATCGATGTTGGGCTTCCCCCAATGGTCGAACAGACGATCCGCCACACATTGATTTAGTTGCCATTCCGTCGGTAAAACACTCATCCTTCGGCTCAATGAGTCTGCTAGCAGATTTAACCTTCCCGGAATATGAACTGCTTTCAAGGTAATCCTGTGATCCAGGCACCAGCAAAGCAGTTCCATGTCATCATACAGAGACTGGGCGACTTCGTTCCACCCTGGCGGTTTATGTAAGTCAATACTGTTGAGTTGTCTGAACGAATAAGAACAATCTTGCCCTGAACTTTCTGTAAGAAATGTTCCAGGCCCAGGACTACTGCTCTTAATTCCAGTAGATTTATATGTTCCTTCGACTGTTCCAGATCCCACAGCCCTGATATCGTGGATTCTTCCAGGCAAGCTCCCCACCCCTCCATCGAGGCATCTGTGTACACAGTTACCTGAGGGTGAGGAGGGGTTAGCATCACCCCTACCAGGAGATTCTCTGTCTTCAACCACCATTGCAGGTGGTGAATTAGATGCGCCAACACTGACACATTCGAGTCCAGTGAACCTGTACTCTGGGTCCATTGTGTCATGAGAAATAACTGGATCGGCCGCCTGCGTAAGGCGGCCTGAGGAATGACCGGTTCCAACGAAACCATCAACCCAGCATTCTCAAGTAAACCCGTGCCAGGACATGACAACTGTCGCACACTGACTGAATTACTGAGATGAGTCTCTGAACTCTCTCCTGAGTAGGATAAACATATCCTGTCTCTAGATCGAAGAACATCCCCAGGTAAACAAACTTCTGGGATGGAGTCAGCTCTGATTTTTGAAACTTTATCATCCAGCCTAAATCCGTGAGAGTTTTCAAAACAATCTCCAGATTGGTCGATAAACTTTCCTGGGTGTGTGCTTTTAACAGCCAGTCGTCTACGTACGTGTGGACTGCAATGCTTCTCCTGCGGAGGTATGCTGTAATCGCAAGAACCACACGGGTGAAAACCCGAGGAGCGGTGGAAATTCCGAAGGGTAACACCATGAATTCCCACTGTCTGCCCTGGAATGCAAATCTCAGGAAGCGACGGAAACTCCTCGCTATGGGAATGTGGAAATAAGCATCCTTCAAATCTATTGAAGCTGTCCACATTCCCTTCTCTAACCCCGCCAACACCAAGCGCAGTCTCCATCTTGAAACTGGGCGTCTCTATGAACTTGTTCAACGGCTTGAGGTTGAGAATTGGTCTCCACCCTCCGGTGTTTTTTGTTACTAAAAACACGGTTGAATAGAAGCCCGAACACTTCTGTGCCGGCTGAATAGCTCCTTTTTGTATGAGGGAATTTATCTCCTCCTCGATACACAACCTTTGATCTGGATCTCTCGGATTTGGAGTCCAGATTGGCACTAGAGACAGTCGCGATGGCGAGCCTGTCATCCAATCGGGATGATACCCGACTGAAAGCCATCGCAAGACTAAACGGTCGTGAGTCAACTGTTCCCACTCTTGCGTGTGGTCGGCCGGCCGGCCTCCCACCAGTCCACCTAGGGAGAGGTGGACATAAGGAGTGCAAGAGTGGCACTGTCTCCTTCGCCAGAAACACCGGAGTGGTTCTCACCGCGGTAACTGGCCCATCAGGCACGATTACCACGACCAGATCCTCGCGCGCCACGCCCAGCACCGTGCGTGGGTGGCTGCCTGGCTGACTGCACCTGAGGCGCCTGCGCCCCCCTCACTGCTGGCCGAATCGCACGCGGCCTAGGCCGACGTTTCGATGGTGGGTGGCCTCTGACCTGGCCACCTCCACCTCGAGCCTGCAGGGGACGATACCCAGGGGGTGCGGCGCGAACGCGCTCCCGACGGAGCACTTCAAACTGCTCGCGCAGCGCCCTCTGGTTATTGACCAGAGTAACCGTCTCCTGGAGGTGCCTGCATCCCTCACCTTCAAAGAGACCAGGACCCGTCATAGGCGTACGCAGTAGCCTATTGTACAGGTCCTGGGACGGGCACAGATTGTCCAAGGCAAACATGCGCCTCGCCCGGACACTCCTGGTCACCGCCCGAGTCATGCAGTCCAGAGCCAGGTTGATACCATCCTGGATGGCCCTCTGGACTGTGACTGGGCTCGGCTGGCGTGATGCGGATGCTGTTACTACCCCCTGTAATAGCTGGGAGACGTGGAACAGAGCGGCAATCGAAGCTCTCCCACTCTCCTCCGCATCACACAACGCGGCATTGGCCGAACACAACGCGTTCGAACACAAAACTCCTGTGTCAGAACGGGAGCCTGGCCACGCATCTTCACCCAAAGCCGCGCGGTCATCCACGCTAGGCTTGGGTACCACACCGTACCTCTGGTAATCCAGGGGCACGATGCAGCAATGCCTGGCCACCTCGCGAGGGGCCTTCGCGAGACGCCCATTCGCCTTGATGGATGTCTCCGCCGCCGCGAACATGTCGACGACATGCTCTGCTAACGGCAGAGATGGCATAGCGCTAGCAGTAGCCTTACCAGCTAACCACGGCCTGTGATCACGCTGGCTAGCCGACTGCTCCACGGGCAGATCTGGCCTAACACTTACCAGCCATTGGCAAGTGTCAGACCAATCCTCTTCCGTGGCTAGCTGCGAGCGCTCTACAAGACGGGGGCCTTCGTCTTCCTCCTGAGCGCAAGCAGCAGAGCTTGACGGCGGATAAGCTGATACCCCTGGCAAGCCAGGGAAAGCATGCGGGCCCGAAAGATCAGGCATGCTAATCTGACTGGCATGACCAGGAGCAGGCGCCGTGGTAGAGCGCGGGGCAGATACCACCCCACCACGGCCCCGGCCAGCACCAGCGATACTCTCGGCAAGCCAAGGTATGCGGTATAGCTGGCCATCAGCACCGCACAGGGCCACCTTCTGAGCCATGAACTCTACTCCTGCGTGAGTAGAGCCATGGAATATGTCGCCTGTATTCCCCGCGAGGGGTGCACCAGTGTCATAATCCATGGTCACGTCCCCAGATGGCGACCCTAACAGGTAATCCTCTTCCTCCTGGCCAGAAAGATTAGACTCCGGGTCAGCAAAGAGAGCTAACCCGGACTGGCCAGGAAAGGTGCCATAGGAGGTACTGGCACCCGCGGCGTGCAGATACCCCTGGACTGATAAGCAGCCCGCGGGTTCCAGCGACAGCCATCCATGACCCCTCGGCGCGGCACCAAGCCTGCTGCCAGGGTTGTGGAATGCCCCCACTAATGGGGCCACCTCTGAATCTTCGAACAATGGAAACGGCCTACGGAAAGGTGATTCAGAGGTGGGGATTACCTGCTCTGAAGCAGATGCCGAGGACGACAAAGGATATGGTCCAGGAAGCATGCCACGAAGCAACTCTGGAACCAAATCCTTTATCGTCCTCTTCATCTCTCCCAACATCTCACTCCGGAAGGCCTCCATGTCCACCGCGGACGAGGCCTTCCTCTTACCTTTCTTACCTACACCCTCTCTCTTCTGCTTCCTCTCCTCCTCCACCACCTTGTCCTTTGCCTGCAAAGACAGAAACTCAGACATTAACTCCCCCCCCCCCCCCATTGCTTGCATACCTCACACTTGAGCAATGGCCCACAGGGACTACAACTGAGCAATGGCCCACAGGGACTACAACTAAAACACAGGTGAGGAACGAACCTATCCTTAAGGAACCATCCACAGGACGAGCAACCAGGTCTCTGAAACAGGACAAAGGACGAGGACAATGAGTAATTTTGTTATGGTTAGAAACTCAAAACCAAACTAAAAGAGAGGGAAATGATCATAAAGATCAATAATCATCTGAAACCAGCGTTGGACAAAACTTTAATTGTTAATAAAAGCAAGGCTGATTATGACGTCATGAATCCCATGACAGTAAATTAATCGATCTGACCAACAACCAGGCGTGTGGACGAATTGTATTCATAACCAGAACATCTTTCGAACGGTTATTCAGACTACACAGCCATCAGACACACAACGATAACAATGGCAATTACAGTTAATTTTCTTAAATAATTAACCTCACCTCATATCATTACTTAGATACCTGACACTTTGTATAGACAAACCATCCGACGTGATGAACTGGAGCACTCCACCAACTGTACGCCTCTCAACTCTCTCCACCTTAGGGGAAGGAATTGGATCAAGAGGGCAAAGTGAGAAGACCTTTATACTAGGCCTCCGACTCACTGGACACAGAATTCTTGGTTAGATAACCTAACAGTATTAGTAGGAAATGGAACCTTGGTGGAGAGAAACAAACCCTCAGATGCTGTGATATCCATTACATATCCTAACAGATACCTGTGGACATAAACACAAAGAGAGATTAGTATTATATAGCACCATGTTGAAATAAAACAACTAAAACAGGCGCTTATCACGGTAAACGCGAGTTCCGGAAACACATTACACCGGGAAAAACTCGCTAGAATATATTAGAAATCACCTGATATAAGGATCCTGAGCCGTCCTCCGGCGAAGCCACTCTTTCTGACATGATCACAGGCGATAATACTTCCAATATAAGAACTTAAATGCGTTAGAACAAGTGAAAAGTGGAAAACCACAAAAAACATGTGTTCACTCTCTGCCAATAAATTAGCAAAGAGGAAATAGTAGTCGGCGCATGCGCGGTGGTGGGGTTGGCATCCGCCGGACTACCCTCTGTCTACCTGCCCAGTAGGGGCACCTAACTGTTTTTATTCTGAGTGTTTATTGAGTGAACTAAACGAAATCTAGGATTTCTTTTTTCACGAGAGAGTTGATACTTACCTCCCTAATACTTTTGATATTGCTAAATATTGGCTTTCACTCAATAAACACTCAGATTTAAAACAGTTAGGTGCCCCTACTGGGCAGGGAGTCAGAGCGTAGTCTGGCGGATGCCAGCCCCACCACCGCGCATGCGCAGACTAGCACTTCCTCTGACTAGATTATTGGCTGACACACATGCAACTATTAAGAGCCTGAAGACCGAGCCTCTGTGGGGTGGAGAGGCCGGGTCCGTATCTAGGGAGGTAAGTATCAACTCTCTCGTGAAAAAAGAAATCCTAGATTTCGTTTATTTCACTTCAAGAGTATACTTACCTCCCTAATACTTTTGATATTGCCAGAATTCGAAAGTGAATCTGGCGGGAGGGAGGCGAGGTCAAAAGACCAGCTCATCCCTATACGCTTTTCTGCGTTTAAGGCACTTAAACTTCTGAAACTGTAAGAAAAAACAGTCAGGATTTGACTAACCATCGGATAACACGACCGATGTATGAGAGATGACCGAATGTCATATGCGCTCCCCCCCCTCCTTCCTGGGAGGAAGAGTCGACTGACCTCAATGTCCTATACGCTCTCTACGTACAAGTGCCATGTACTACAGGACAGAGACGAAAAAGCTCCATTTTCGTAACTCTCAACAATGAACCACACAAATACACAAACCATCACCATATTAATAACGGGTAATCGTGACAATACAATCAACAACGGACAACACATGAACAAGACTGACCTTGTTGAAAATGGCTGCTGACATCATCTTCCCATCGGTAAAGACTGATGCAGGCCCAAAAAAGTGGGTGTTTCCATAAATTAATTGTGATATATATAAGTAATGAGGAAATCACCTCAAAAAATATAAACCGATTTATTTTTTCAAAACCGACAAGGCGAGAGGATTAGAGGTGTCACGGAGATAATGGTCTGTAAAACTTGACTCACAGTGCCACTGAGCCACCGACATAATATCATCCACAGGGACCCCATTAAATAGGGCCGTGGATGTCACTACGCCGCGGACACTGTGAGCCTTGGCCACGTCAACCTGCTTCCCGGTGGCGGATTTATGGCAAAACTGAATGCATTCCACAATCCACCTGGAAATGGTGTCCTTAGAAGCCCTCCCATGGGGTTCAATATATGACAACCATAACGCTGACTGGTCGGTGCGCCATGCCGCCGTACGTTGTTTGTACCGGCGCAGCGCCCGGACGGGACACCATGCTTTAGAATTAGGATCATATCTAGTTAAAGCAGGCAAAATAATAGGTTGACCTGGATATTTCAACGACTGATTTTTAGCCAAGAAATTAATCCTAGGTAGCAGCTTAAGGCCTTCCCCTGAAACCACAAAACGGTCATCCTCGGCTGATAAGGCATGAATCTCACTCCTACGCCTAGCCGAGGCCGCAGCAATTAAAAACACAGTCTTCAGTGTTAATAGTTTCATAGAAATGGAACTAAGTGGTTCAAAAGGCTTATCACCTAGTACTTGAAGCACTAGCGATAAACTCCAAGACGGAATCACAGGAGGATTCCTTGGTCTTAGATTGCCCATGCCTTTAATTAATACATTCAATGTATTTACTTCATCACTTCCCCTCTTAGCCAAGCAAGGAATAACAGACATTAATGCTGACTTATAACCAGCAATAGAGTTAGGCTTGAGGCTATAGGCATCATAGAGGTGACAGAGGAAATCAGCTACTACTTGAATAGATGAATCCATTGGATCAATACATCTTTTTGAGCACCATTCTGCAAATCTGTTGATTTTATAATTATATGCTCTGGAGGTTGACCCCCTCCTGGCTTTGGCCATAAACATGGCTGCTTGCTCAGAAAAGCCCTCCTTAATTCTAGATTCCTTGACAACATCCACGCAGTCAATCTGAACATTGACGGATTGTTGTGAAGGGCCTTGCCCTGGAAGATAATATCGTCCATCAGAGGCAGAGGAACCGGATTGCAGACCAGAAGGTCCAGCAGATCCGTATACCATGATCGGCTTGGCCAATCCGGGGCGATCAGAAGCACTTGGCATTCCTCTTGTCTGATTTTCTGAAGAATTTTTGGAATCAGGATTGCTGGAGGGAATGCGTATGCATACATTCTCCCCCAGCTGATAGCTAACGCATCTGTTGCGAAAGCGCTTGGATCCGGAATCGGAGAGACGTACGTCGTCATCTTCGCATTCTTCTTCGTTGCGAACAAATCGATGTTGGGTTTCCCCCAATGGTCGAACAGACGATCCGCCACACATTGATTTAGTTGCCATTCCGTGGGTAAAACACTCATCCTTCGGCTCAATGAGTCTGCTAGCAGGTTTAACCTTCCCGGAATATGAACTGCTTTCAAGGTAATCTGGTGATCCAGACACCAACAAAGCAGTTTCCATGTCATCATACAGAGACTGGGCGACTTCGTTCCGCCCTGGCGGTTTATGTAAGTCACAACTGTTGAGTTGTCTGAACGAATAAGAACAATCTTGCCCTGAACTTTCTGTAAGAAATGTTCCAGGCCCAGGACTACTGCTCTTAGCTCCAGTAGATTTATATGTTC
This sequence comes from Chaetoderma sp. LZ-2023a, assembly GCA_034401795.1. Classification (NCBI taxonomy): domain Eukaryota; kingdom Metazoa; phylum Mollusca; class Caudofoveata; order Chaetodermatida; family Chaetodermatidae; genus Chaetoderma; species Chaetoderma sp. LZ-2023a. The sequence continues at coordinate 87,919,471 of CM067372.1, forward strand.
CTGTGACTGTTCCAGATTCCAAAGCCCTGATATCGTGGATTCTTCCAGGCAAGCTCCCCAGCCCTCCATCGATGCATCTGTATACACAGTCACCTGAGGGTGGGGAGGGGTTAGCAAAACCCCCGGTAAGAGATTCTCTGTATTCAACCACCATTGCAGGTGGTGAATCAGAGGCGCCAACACTGACACATTCGAGTCCAGCGAACCTGTACTCTGGGTCCATTGTGTCATGAGAAACAACTGGATCGGCCGCCTGCGTAAGGCGGCCTGAGGAATGACTGGTTCCAACGAAACCATCAACCCCAGCATTCTCAAGTAAACCCGTGCCAGGACATGACGACTGTCGCACACTGACTGAATCAACGAGATGAGTATTTGAACTCTCTCCTGAGTAGGATAAACATATCCCGTCTCCAGATCGAAGAACATCCCCAGGTAAACAAACTTCTGGGATGGAGTCAGCTCTGATTTTGGGAAATTGATCATCCAGCCCAAGTCTGTGAGAATTTTCAAAACAATCTCCAGATTGGCGGACAAACTTTCCCGGGTGTGCGCTTTCAACAGCCAGTCGTCTATGTACGTGTGGACTGCTATGCTTCTCCTGCGGAGGTATGCTGTGATCGCAAGAACCACACGGGTGAAAACCCGAGGAGCCGTGGAAATTCCGAAGGGCAACACCCTGAATTCCCACTGTCTGCCCTGGAATGCAAATCTCAGGAAGCGACAGAAACTCCTGTGGATGGGGATGTGGAAATAAGCGTCCTTCAAATCTATCGACGCCGTCCACATCCCCCTCTCCAACCCCGCCAACACCGAGCGCACCGTTTCCATCTTGAAACTGGGCGTCTCGATGAACTTGTTCAATGGCTTGAGGTTGAGAATCGGTCTCCACCCACCGGTGCGTTTTGTTACCAAGAACAGGGTTGAATAGAAGCCCGGACACCTTTGTGCCGGCTGAATAGCTCCTTTTTGTACGAGGGAATTTATCTCCTCCTCGATACACAACCTTTGCTCTGGATCTCTCGGAATGGGAGTCCAGACTGGCACCAGAGACAGTCGCGACGGCGGGCCTGTCATCCACTCTGGATGATACCCCACGGAAAGCCATCGCAAGACTAAACGGTCCTGAGTTAACCGTTCCCACTCTTGCATGTGGTCGGCTAGCCGGCCTCCCACCGGTCCACCTAGGGACCGCGGTGGACACAAGGCATGCAAGAGCGGCACTGTCTCCGTCGCCATACACACCGGCGTGGTCCTTACCGCGGTAAGCGCCCTGTCAGGAACGATAACCACGCCCAGATCCTCGCGCGACCCGCCCCGCCCCGCGCGCACCTCGGTGCACGGGCGGCTGCCTGGCTGACGGCGGCTGAGGAGCCTGCGCCCCCCTCACTGCTGGCCGAATCGCACGTGGCCGAGGCCGGCGCTGCGACGGCGGCTGGCCTCTGACTTGGCCAGCACCACCTCGAGCCTGCAGGGGACGATACGCAGGGGCCGCGGCGCGAACGTTAGCACGACGCAGTACCTCAAACTGTTCGCGCAGCGCCCTCTGGTTATTCACCAGGGTGACCGTCTCCTGGAGGTGGCGACATCCCTCACCTCCAAAAAGACCAGGACCCGTCATAGGCGTACGGAGTAGCCTATTATACAGGTCCTGAGACGGGCACAGATTGTCCAGGGCAAATGTGCGTCTTGCCCTGACACTCCTGGTCACCGCCCGCGTCATACAGTCCAGCGCCAGGTTAATACCATCCTGGATGGTTCGCTGGACCGCGAGCGGGCCTGGCTGGCGCGCTGCGGATGCCGTTACTACCCCCTGTAACAGCTGGGAGACGTGGGACAGAGCGGCAATCGAAGCCCTCCCACTCTCCTCCGCATCACGCAACGCGGTATTCGCCGAACGCAACGCGTTCGCGCACAAGACCCCCGCGTCAGAACGGGAGCCTGGCCGCGTATCCTCACCCAAAGCCGCGCGGTCATCCACGCTGGGCTTGGGTACCACACCGTACCGCTGGTAGTCCAGGGGCACGATGCGACAATGCCTGGCCACCTCGCGAGGGGCCTTCGCGAGACGTCCACTCGTGTTAATGGACGCCTCCGCCGCCTTGAACATGTCAACGACATGCTCCGCCAGCGGCAGAGAAGGCATAGCGTTAGCAGTTGGTTTCCCAGCTAACCACGGCGTGTGAACACGGTGGCTAGCCGACTGCTCCACGGGCAGATCAGGCCTAACGCTCACCAACCACTGGCAAGCGTCATACCAATCCTCCTCCGTGGCTAACTGCGAGCGCTCTACAAGACGGGGTCCTTCGTCTTCCTCCTGAGCGCAAGCAGTAGAGCTTGACGGCGGGTACGCTGATACACCTGGCAAGCCAGGGAAAACATGCGGGCCTGACAGCACCGGCATGAGAATATCACTGGTTTGACCAGGAGCAGGCACCGCGGTAGAGCGCGGGGTATATATAGCCCTACCACGGGCCCGGCCAGCACCAGCTACACTCTCGGCAAGCCGAGGTATGCGGTACCGCTGGCCATCAGCAGCGCCCTGGGCCACCACCTGAACCGCGGACCTTACTCCAGGGTGAGTAATACCGTGGAAAAAAGCGCCTGTATTCCCCGCGAGGGGTGCACAAACGTCTTCATCCATGTCCACGTCGTCAGACGGCGACCCTAGCAGGTAATCCTCATCACCCTGGTCAGAAAGATTAGACCCCGGGTCAGCAAAGAGAGCTAACCCGGGCTGACCAGGAACGGTGCCATAGGAGGTACTGGCCACCGCGGCGTGCGGATACCCCTGGACTGATAAGCAGCCAGCGGGTTCCAGCGACAACCGTCCACGGTCCCCTATCGGCGCGGCAATAAGCCTGCTGCCAGGGCCGTGGAACGCCCCCTCTAATGGGGCCACCTCTGAATCGTCGGACAACGGAAGCGGACTAAGGAAAATCGATCCAGAGGCGGGGATTACCTGCTCCGAAGCCGATGATGAGGACAATAAAGGATCTGGTCCAGGAAGCATGCCACGAAGCAACCCTGGAACCAAATCTTTTATTGTCCTCTTCATCTCTCCCAACATCTCGGTCCGGAAGGTCTCCATATCCACCGCGGACGAGACCTTCCCCTTACCCTTCCTACTTACAACCTCTCGTTTCCGCTTCTTCTTCTTCTCCTCCTCTACCACCTTGTCCGTCGCCTGTAAGCAGCACAAGAATTCGGACATTAACTCGCCCCCCCAGTGCTTACATATGTCACAATTAATCAATGGACCACAAGGGCTACATCGATAACACAGATGCGGCCAGAACTTCACATGCATAAAACGTCCACAGGACGCGCAACCCGGTCCCTGAAACAGGGCAAAGGACAAGGAGTATGAGCAACTAGTTAAGCTTAGAAACTCAATCCAACTCAAGGAGAAGGAAAACGATCATAAAGATCAATATACATCAAAAACCAGCCTAGCGCTTGAATTGCTAATAAATACATAGCCAGCTGATTATGACGTCATTAATCCCGTGACAGGAAAAAATTCGATCCCAACAAAACATCCAAGTGCAAAGACGAATTGTATGCTGAATGGATAAGTTGACTACACAACCATCAGATACATATAGATAACTCTTTTCTGGCAAAAATGTTAATTATCTCCCTTTGATTGTTTACAATAATTAACATCACCACATTATCAATAACTAGATACCTGACACTTTGTATAGACAAACCATCCAACGTGACGAACCGGAAACTCCACCATCTGCACGCCTCTTAACTCTCTCCACCTCATGGGGAAGGAATTGGATCAAGAGGGCAAAGTGAGAAGACCTTTATACCAGGCCTCCAACTCACTGGACATAATTTTTCATTTGGTTAGATAACCTAACAGTGTTAGTAGGAAATGGAACCATGGTGGAGAGAATACTAATTCTCTGGTACTGTGACGTCACCACCTAGCGTCATACAGACCTGTGGACATAAACAGAAAGAGAAATTAGTCCTAGGTAGCACCGAGTTGATATAACCCAACCAACCAAGGCGCTTATCACGGTAAACGCGAGTCCCGGAAACACAATACACCGGGAAGAAAACTCGCTAATTTTACTAGAAGTCACCTGATTTAAAGGTCCAACGTCCTCCTGTGGCGAAGTGTATCCTCCCGCCATCCAAATCAGGTCTTATCACTTCCAAAATAACACCAATAAAAACGTTAAAGAGCAAGAAAAGCTTATGACTCAAAAAACATGTGTGTTCTCTTTGCCAATAATCTAGCAAAGAGGAAGTGCTAGTCTGCGCATGCGCGGTGGTGGGGCTGGCATCCGCCAGACTACGCTCTGACTCCCTGCCCAGTAGGGGCACCTAACTGTTTTAAATCTGAGTGTTTATTGAGTGAAAGCCAATATTTAGCAATATCAAAAGTATTAGGGAGGTAAGTATACTCTTGAAGTGAAAGCCGATATTTAGCAATATCAAAAGTATTAGGGAGGTAAGTATACTCTTGAAGTGAAAAAAGTAATTGTCAAATTTGGTAAGGGCTCGAATCTGATCACAAGTGCTAGCAGAATCAGCTGTCTAGTGCCCCATTCAGATTAACTTCAATCCGTGCAAAGAATGATCAGTATCAAATTATATAATTACCATCACTATTCCAATTCAAGCTGGTCTCTGCTCTTTCAAACTGTGTGTCAATCTCCTGTAGTTGACCTTCAATTAATGGAAATTCAACTTCAAGAACAGTCTGCCGTACCTTGTTGTACCATTTCATAGTCAAATCCAAGTTAGCAACATATTGGAAGAATGTGTCATTACGTGCGTACATTGTGGCAGCGCTCTCGGGAATATCCTCTGCACTTCGGATCTCTAAGTATTTCACTTCACGTAATACAGCAACAAGCTGAAAGATACCAACCAGAAACATGTTAGACGAAATACTCCACAATATATAAAACCCATGGAAAGAATAGGACTTATGATGTAACCCAGCTGATTGTTATCTCCATGTCACATGCCCTCCAAGGGCAATTGTATTGAAACCGAGAAGATTCTTATCAGAAATGCCCACAACATCTAATTGTTTTTACTTCTGTCAAGACACTCTTACATTACAGTTAAATATAACTAAGCTATGCAAGATGTTCGGATAGCCGACTTAGAATGGCTAGCAAACAGATGTCCTATTGATGCTTCATAGATAGATAGATAGATAGATAGATAGATAGATAGATAGATAGATAGATAGATAGATAGCTGGCCTAATCATGCGAACGCACGCACGCGCACGCACGCACGCACACACACACACACCTATTTACAGCTAGATCAATGCAGAGTTAAGTGACTTGCTCAAGGACACAACATGGTGGGCTGGCAGGGAACTGACCCTATGAACCTAGAGTTATGGGCTCAAGTACCTAACCAATTGGCCTCCAAAGAAATTCAATTGCAAACTAATTGGCTGAAAAATAAGCCATATGATACATATCATATTTGATAAACTCTAAATCACATCAGGTAAATATCTAAAACAATTGTGATTGAAATACTGAGACTAAATAGCAGCATTCAATATATAGGTGAGTGGCAGTGCAGGTACATACACACATCTCCATGTACCAGCACGCACACATGCATGCACACCCACTCACGTATGTACACACATGCATGCACACACCTGTGGATCAAAGTTGACTGATATTAGTCGTGTTTCTTCATTACGTGTGATCAGAGGCAAGGACAGATTAAACTGGCAAGCATCTCCCACTCCTGCAGACCATTCATTATAGAGCTCCTGATCGAGGCTGTAAATAAAACAAAGAATGGTCACTAGGATTGTTGCTTTCACAGGATTTCTCTAGAATAACATGACAGCAACCCAGTAATATGTGTCAATGACATTAAATATTATGCTCACTTCTGTCCTCATCCACCCAACCCCTATAAAACTTTAGTAGTCAGTCAAAATGGCTCCTGTAGTGGTCTTGAGAAATGTCTATTTGCAGACCAAGAGAAGACTATTTTTGAAGATTTAACAAAATTTTGATTATCTTCACTAATGTTGACCATTAAACCTTATGACCAAATTTTTAATTTTCAAATCAAATTAAAATATTTACTGGTGTTCATTTTTCAACAAATTTGGTAAAAGATGTTGCAGTCTACCACCAAATTCGTAGACAGCAACATCGCCCTCCAAAATTGTTGGAAAATGTACCCCAGCTTTTTGCTATTGACATAGTATAAGATAGAATATTGTCATATTTAATGGTTAAAGGATGAAGTGACTGAGTATGCATGCTCTATTCTTTATTAGTATTTGATATCGAGGGAAACAAGGACACACAATAGCTTACAAAGTATGATTGGTAAATGATCAGGCTTAGCTCTAACTTATATGACATGCAAGTCTCTGAGATCTAACAATATCAAATTGGGAAAGAGTTATATTTCACAAAGTAGGGAATGAAAACTAGACACAGAGGAGGGGTTGTGGCTCCAGCAAACAGCTCCCCCCTCCCCCTTTCAAATTCTGACATCTATGTTCTCTCAAGTATGCTCGGAGTGGAAATTTTATCAAGAAGATACACAACCACAAAGTTAGAAGCCAACAGCTCTATATCTGATGAAACATGCCACATGAAACATAGATTTGAATGTTTACCGTAGGCGTGCATGATTACGTTATTAAATAGAACAAGATGCTCAAGGGGCCTGTATCGCTCACCTGGACCATAGCCAGTTCAACTAGAATGGTCATTAACAATAAGTAGAACTCTAATGAGTTGAGCAGACTTGTCATAAGAAAACAGAGGCCATGTTTCTTCATGTATGAACTTCTCTTGAACAACCTTTAATGGCCCTTAGTCTTCTTCTTTTCGTTCGCTGATCATACCGCCAGTCCTGTAAGTGACTATCGACATGATCATAAGCGTTAAGTGCGTAGATCCATGGTTTATTAGAGTGCGCCGTGCAGCCTGGAACCTCCGTCTTCAGCACTCGAGGTTTCTGTCAGGGTTACCTCACCCTTACCTCCTTTAGTCGCCTCTTACGACACGCAGAGGATACGGAAGGTGTATTCTAAGCCCCACCTACAGGGCAGTGGCCCTTAGTCATCAATATCATATCTCCCAAATTTCGGCCCAATCCATTCAGTGGCTCTGGAGACGAAGTTGCTTTCATGAAAACCAAGCCTTCCTATATGGATGCCCAACCATTTGGCAAATTAAGTTCCTTTGAACAAACTTGGTTCAGCTTGTGCCCTAAATGATATTTTAGGAGTTTTGAATCAATCACTCAAACAGTTTCGGCGAAGATTTTTAAACACATTTCTAAAAATCAACCCAAATCCATGATGGCTGCCAGCCAAATTGGCCGCTCGGCTTCGCTTGAACAAACGTAAATCTCTATGTGCTAAGGATCTTTCCTGTCAAATATAACTGAAATAGGCCCAGTAGTTCTCAAGAAGACATTTTAAATTTCCCATTTCTTTAGTATGGCGCATTTGGTGGGAAAATAATCCAAGATGGCCACCAAACCATTTATCCGAGTTTTGAAAATGGCAAATTTGAACTCCGAATACCCCAAAACATGTATATAAAACCAATTTCGGCCTCAGAATCCATCAAATAAAAAAATCCAATATGGCCACCAAACATGCTACGTTTTGATTGACCCACGGTGGCCATGTTTTTGGACAGATCAAGTTCCCTTGAACAAACTTTAATGGCTTTTACTCTCTGATAAGATCTCCCAAATTTCGGCCTGATCTCTTCAGCGGTTCTGGAGAAGTCGTTTTCGGGAAAACTAGGTCATCCAAGATGGCCACTGAACTATTTGGTCGATCAAGTCCTCTTGAACAAACTTGGCTTAACTCTTTCCCTAGATGATGTTACATGAGTTTTGAATCGATTCCCCAGGCGGTTTCAGAGAAAAAAAGGCCAAATTTCAAGATGGCCGCTTGACAAATTGGCCGATCGGCTTCATTCGTACAAACTTGGATCCCTATGTCCTAAGGATGCTTCCTTCCAAATATAATTCAGATCGGCCTAGTAGTTCTCGAGAAGACATTTAAAATTTCCCATTGCTTTAGCATGGGAGTCTTTGGCGGGGAAAATAATCCACGATGGCTGCCAAAACAGTTTATCCGACAGTTTCAAAAATGGCAAATTTGAGCTCAGAATATCCAAAAACATAAATAAAACAAATTTCGGCCTCAAAATCCATCAAATAAAATAATCTAATATGGCCGCCAAACACGCTACATTTTGATTGGCCCACAGCGGCCATGTTTTTTGACCGATCAACTTCCTTTGAACAAACTTTAATGGCCCTTAGTCCCTAATCATATTTCTCAAATTTCGGCCTGATCACTTCAGCAGCTCTGGAGAAGAAGTAGTTATCGGGAAAACTAGGTCATCTAAGATGGCCGCTGAACCATTTGGTCAATCAAGTCCTCTTGAATAAATATGGCTTACCTCTTTCCCTAGATGATGTTTCATGAGTTTTGAATCGATTCCCCAAGCGGTTTCGGAGAATAAGATTCTTAGACATTTCCTAAAATCGGTCAAAATCCAAGATGTCCGCCAGCCAAATTGGCCGATCGGCTTCGTTTGAACAAACTTGGATCCCTATGCCCTAAGGATTCTTCCTGCCACATATAATTGAAATCGGCTCAGTGGTTCTTGAGAAGAAGTCATTTAAAGGAAAAGCTGACGGACGACGGATGGTCGCCATGGCTTAAGCTCACTTGGCCTTTCAGGACAGGTGAGCTAAAAACAAGACTATTTTTTCTATTGTGAATTTATGTGATTCAAGACTATAAAATATTTTTTAAACTACCATTTAATTACTGTTTAATGCGATTGGTCACGAAGTGAAATTGTGCTCAGTGAAAGTATGTCCATATACAGGCCAAGAGAAGACTATTTTTGAAAATGCATCCCTGGACTTACTGGCTCAAGCATCGAACCAGGCATTCCAGTGATACATTTACAAAAAATAGTCTTCACTTGGCTTGCATATGAATATTTCTAAACACCTTTTCAGCTTTCGCCTTTGATATGCCTTCTTTGTTATGTCTGGGTAATTTATACCCAGGCTGATTAATCGGGGGTAGTAATCATGATTATTCTGAAATAATCGATTGTGATCACCCAAAGCAATAATCGAATAAGCCTAGTTTATCTAAACAATAATCTGTAAACATTGCTTGGTATTTTCGGGTATACTCACTGACTAAGTAGCTGTAGCATTTCTTCATACTTTAAGAACACCAGTTTGGCATCTTCCGTTTCCATACAGCTGAAATAGAAAATAAAATAACACATTTTAATGGACAGGTCAACAAATTTTCTGGAAGTGCGACAGGACTCACGTATGTCCTGCATTGTTCACACTCTCAGTATTCCTTTAAATGTGAAGTCATTTGAAAACTGAGGTCGAGTTTAAATATACACTCAGGGTAATATCACATGGTACATATCTGACTCACATACTCCTGCTCAAGAAAAATTTCAATTTTCTCATAGGTGTCCATTTGCAGACACAGAGAAGACTATTTTTAAAATTTTACCACTGGGATGACTGGCTCGGTTATCGAGCCAGTCATTCCAGTTGTAAATTTTCAAAGATAGTCTTCTTTCGGCCCATAAATGGACATTTCTCAGGAGCACTACAGAAGCCGTTTTTGGCTGATATGAGTGTTAAAGGGTTAATGGATGAATCCACTTTTAGCTTTAATTATCCAATACTTAATTGTGATTGCGCTAAACATTTTCAATGTCTGAATTATCAGATCCTATTATGCAATGGATGAATCCACTCTTAGCTATGCCAGGCTCATCTATAGCTAAGCTTCACCCATGCTTTGCGCGCGATGGGATTGATTTATATACTTTGAATCCTGAATTCCCAGAATCCCAAATTTCATGGTAACTATACAGCTAACTTGTGGAATATTTTAAAACTAATTTGACAGGGAGCTGTTGCTGCCTATAGCAGCAACAACGCCAGTCAAATTAGTTTTAAAATATTCAACAGAATGTTTATTAAATAGTAAAGCCATACAATTAGTACAACTGACGGACTACGCAAGGTTCATGACAGACATAGTTATATCACACATTACGCATTTTGATTGTGATGTCAGCCTACATGTGACGTAATTGATTCTGGCATCATATGCTTGACTGACAAATCAGATTCATCCATTGAACTCATACAATCAGACTCAGTCTCATTCGGCCACTAATACAGGGGAAGCAACTCATCTACTTGAAGTATATTCCCAGACTGAATTACCTCCCTTTAATTCAGATCACTCATAACAAGCTATGTTTCTAACCATAAAACTACGATGGAAGCCTAATAAAAGTGCAGAGCATAAAAGCACTCGCTAAAACACAACAAAATCTCATTTATAGACCCAAGGGCCTGTATCACTCACTTGGACCATCACCCAATCAGATTTCTGTTAGTGCTCTTCCAGCCAAGTTTGGTTGAAATCATCCAAGCAGTTAATCATGAGTAATCTTTCAACCAATTTCCTGTGAATTTTCTGGAAAATCCAAGAAAATGATCAGACGAATTGATCATTCAAATTTCTGTATAGAGGTTTTGAAACCTATTACCGTAAGGTCATTCCATCCAACTTTCCTTGTAATTGGACAAGCAGAGAACAAGAGTCCTTCCAGCCAGGTTTGGCTGACATCAAAATGTAGTTAATGAGAAGCAGTCTTAACTAAGTTCCGGATGTTTTCAGAAATTCAAGATGGCCAACGAAAAAATTGGCCAATCAAATTTCCCAATAGACATTCTGAAGCCTGCCACAATATAGTCAACTGATTACCTGTATGATTGCCATGAAGCTAGGATTCGAGGACCTCAAGGTTTAAAGCCCCAAGACAGGTTTAACAAAACGTTTTCACCTGTTCCACTGACAGTTCCATCTAACCCTTAGCACACTGATGTCAATATTCTATCTTTAACGGTGTCAATAGTAAAGTGTACAGTGTACACCTTTCAACAATTTTGGTGGAAGATGTTGCTGTCTATGACAGCATCATCTTCCACCAAACTTGTTGAAAAATAAACACCAGTTCATCTTTTACTTTAATTTGAAAACTTAAAATTTTGACACCAGAGTGGTAAGGGTTAACAATTTACTGGTCAAATCAGCAAAAAAATTACCTTTGCAATGCTCTCTAGGAATGCCTAATTGCAAGCCAAGAGAGGAATATTTTTGAAATTTGCACTAAGCCATAATTTTAACATTCTTGAACAATTATTACCATTAAGGAGGTACGTATACAATTAGTTTATTCACCTGTGTTCAATATGCTTGAATCTGCTCATCGGCGTGGAGATGCGTGCTCGAAGCTCCGCTGCCCACTTCATCCCTCCGCTAATCTTAGGCATATTCTTATGAATAGGTGCATGACCATTTGCAGTCCTAAAAGCCATTTGAGCATCATATATCTCCTTTGATATGTCTAAATCTTGATTAAGGATGTCTATGATGATTGCGTACTTGTCATGAAATTCATCCCGTATGATCGGACGATCTAAAAGTGTGCCCATTATATCTAGAAGCTGAAACAAAATAGATTGCAATAGTGCACAGCAGGTGCAGGAATAGCTGCTGTTATGTGTCTAAGAAGCATAGGCCCATGTGCTGTGACACTAAGGTGGCTAATGCTTGAATTCTTGAACCAATAATGGCATCCATTTCTAGGTATGCCACACTCATTTCTAGCAAAGCTCCACACACTTTTTACATGTGCTGGAATTAAGTTGAAACTTTAAAATTTGAATTCCCAGAACCTAAATTTCAAGGTAACTACACACTAGGCTGTTGAATATTTTAAAATTGATTTGATGAGTTCTGTTGCTCCTATGTATATTAAATTGTAAATTCATCAAAGACATACAATTTGTAAACATTCGTTTACGATGAAGGCATATTCATGCCTTTTTGATTATAGTGACAGACTTACAACTTTTTGATTGTGATGCCACTCAGGCGAATTTGTTTATGATGTCAGATACCTGAGTGACAGATTGGAACCCTCCATTAATATGGCCTTAATTACCAAACAATTTCAATATATTTGTTCTCAAAATAACTGAATATAATACAAAGCATAGTGGCCAAGTATGTTATCGTTGGTTCTAATCAAGAAAATCAAACATTAAAAACATTTGCGTTTGACCTATATTTTTCATAAACTAGGTCAGACTGGGCAAAGTTCTTAAATGAGTGGTAGCTTCTGCACAGACACTTACCAAACAGGTTAAACATAACAAAATCAACCACTTAAGTAATATATTTCCCCAATATGCCTATAGTTGGAATAATCTTCAAACGACTTAGTTCTTTCCAGAATAGCAGAAATTTATAGGGGATCATTTGTGTTGCCTGATTGAGTGTTTAACCCTTCAATGGCAAAATTTGGTCAAGAAAATCTAAATATTTGCTTATTGAATGTCCATTTGCAGGCTAAGAGCTGACTATTCTTGGAATTGTGCCACTGGAATGACTGGCTCGGTTATCGAGCCAGGCATTCCAGTGGGAGAATTTCAAAAAGTCTTCTCTTGGCCCGCAAATGGACATTCCTCAAGACCACTGTAAAGGCCGGCTTTGGCCGGCTTGACCATTAAATGGTTAAGCTAGCTCGATTTGTTTCTTGGATAGGGTTTAGTTTCAGGTATTTAGAACGAGAGGAAAACCTGTCTTAACTGAACTCATTAAAGATCATAAACAATCATTTGTCGTCTCTTCATACAAGTGACTATATATACTAGGATGTGCATTTCTGGAGCCTAAGGTGGTGGTTCTTTATGAAACATCATCTTTAGAGTAGGTTTGACTTCATGTCCTAAAGAACCACTCAATTTTGGCTTCCAAATGTATGTAGTCACCTGAGTAGTTTGTGCCTGCATTTTCAAAAATGAAAGAAATTATAAAAATAAAGCAAAATATAGATGCTTTAGCCCCTCTATCAACTTAACAGTTTGTCAAGCAGGTCAAAGTGACTTCTCCAGTGGTTTTCAGGAATGTCCCTTTGCAGGCCAATAGAAGTTCACTGCGCAGAAACTTCAAATTAAGTTATATAAGTCACACTGTCAGCACTTAAAGGGGTCATTGACACAAAAGTGGTTAAACACATACATTCTATTATGCAATATAACAAACTGAGTGATGACACACTTACTTTAAATATTGCTTCCAAGCCATCACAGTCCTCAAATCCTTGTGATATAATAGTGGAGATACGATGGTCCAAGTCATTCACTTTTTCAAAGAACATCTTGTAGTCTGTTATAAATTCCTGCAAAAAAGAAGAAAGGCTAAATAATATCACCCAGTCTGTTGTACAATGGAGGAATAAAAAAAGCATGCGCTTTTGTTTCTACGGGAATTGTTAATACTTACCAGATGTACCATTATGATAATGTCTATTATCTAGTCTAGCTCAAAATAAACAATTAAAACTCTGCACTCTCCATGGTCCCGCCCATACAGTGTCCAGGAATTACCATAGCCTCCAGGTATCAAGTCAATTCCCAACAACAGTCAGATTCGTCTTATATTTGTCTTGACAAACAGCAAAGGCAGCTCAGCCTCACCTCAGCGGGGCGGCTAAGCCTGGCCATAGTACATCATGTAACTATTAACAATTCTTGTAGAAACAAACGCGGATGCTTTTTTTATTCTACTTCGAATAATATTTACCAGATGTAATATTATGATAAACTCCGGATTTCGACAGCCAAGAAACTCCGGTGGGAGGTGAAGCTCGAAACAGCTCTCATCTACCATCATACAGAGAAGGTTGTGAAGAGACTAGAACCCCAGAATACGCTTAGGTTCCGCCATCTGACTCATAGAGTGCTAAACTTCCATGGTCTAGACCACACTCCCCCATCCCACCCCCACCCCATCATTTGTCCGCACAAATTCCAGAGGGCTGTCAAAGAGGAGGCAAAACCCATCAGACCCAAGTCTCAGCTAGGGCAGTCCAGGAGAGTGCAAAGAAACTACTACAACTTCTAATTTTGAAAAACTATCAGTATATCAATTAGATTTTCAAATTTGAATGAGTCTAATGTCTGTTGCAATGAATAAGATACTCTTGAATCAGACATTTTACTTATTCAGTCTGGGGAATTCGACTGTAAGTAAATTAATATTAGTCACTTAAGCTAAGAAGGCACTCGCCATTTTCTGAGTGCTTGGTCTTTCTTGATCATCACAGGAGCTCTGCCCAATCCATGGTCATTTACAGATCATGTGCATCAGCATTGCTCAGTGCATGTGGAAGAACCCTACGATGTATGCGTAAATAGTGGTCGGACGTGGCTTTAGTTAAGATTTGACAAATTGGCGACGGCTAGCGGATTAACGGCGCTGGAGATATCACGAAGGTAGAAATCAGTGAATGACAACTCAACATGCCATTGTGCTACAGACATCACCTCCTCTAAAGAGACACCCTTATAAAGGGCCGATGCTGCTGCTAGTGCTCGGACTTGATGGGCATTCACACAATCAATCTGCTCTCCTGTTGCGATTTTATGCGATATCTGAATAGCATCGACTACACAACGAGAAATGGTATCTTTCGAGGCGTGAAGATGAGGAGCTTTGAGACATAACCAGAGATTTTGGATCATCTCTCCACTACTCAGTACATTTCTTATACATTTTCAGACATCTGACAGGACACCAAGCAGGAGCGTTTGGGTCATGCCTAATTAAACTTGGCAAATTGATCGGCTGTCCTGGATATTTAAGTGACTGATTCTTTGCCAGGAAACAAAGACGTGGTAATACACATTGATAGTACACTCTCATGGCAAGAACACATAAGTAAAATCTGTAAAAAAAAAAAAAAGTCTCTTCCTTAATATACATGTTGAAAAGAACAAGAATTATATGAATGTTGAACAGACGAATCTATTCTATAAAGCTTACATCCTTTCACATATAGATTACTGCTCTCTCATCTACTATCATTCAACTGATACATTAGTATACAAGCTGGAAAAACTACAAAAGAGAGCAGCTCGTATAATACTAGATGCCCCTTTTAGAGAACCAACTGAACAACTGTATAAACAATTGAATTGGACTACATTGGCTAAGAGAATAAACCTCAAAACAAATAGCATGAATTATAAAGCCTTAAATGACCTTACTCCAAGTTATATTAAGAACTTGTTCAAATATGTAGAAGATACACATTCCCTTAATTTACGTTCAAAAACCTTTGGTCATCTACATCTTCCAAAATTCAAATCATGCTATGGAAAAAAGAGTTACACATATAAAGCAGTTCAACTCTGGAACGCATTACCTCAAAGCATTACACAATCTCCGACTCTATCATCATTCTATCATAATATGCAGAAGTATATGAATTCACATTAACCCTTTAATGAAAAATTTGGTCAAAATCAATTGTGACTCTATTTGCAGGTCGGGTGAAGACTGTTTCTGAAAATTGACTCCTGGAATGGCTGGTTCGGTTACCGAGTCAGTCATTCCAGTGGTAAATTTTCGGAAATAGTCTGCACATTTCTCAAGACCACTGCAGGGATCGGTTTGGGTCAGCTTCGTCATAAAATGGTTAATATACTAAATAACTGAATACTCAGTATTATGGATTCAAGGGAGATAACTGTTGAAAATTATATTTTGAAAGTCATTTCTTCCCTGGATATATCCAGTGAGTTAATGGAAACTTGTTCATATTAATGTATATATGTAATATAAAAATGTGTGAGTGAGTGAGTGAGTGAGTGAGTGAATGAAGGAGTGAGTGACTGACTGAGTCAGTGTGTGCGTATGTGTATAAGTGCATTTATGAGTGTGTTTGTATGTATGTGTTTGCTGCTTATTTAACTGTATATAGTTTATTGTGTTTGGGAGGGCCTCAGGAAGATCAGTTTACTGATGATATACCCTCGATAGATAAAGATTATTATTATTATTATTATTATTATTATTATTATTATTATAATAGTCTTAAACCTTAACCCGTAACGACAAAACTGTATTGTTCGGCAGAAAGCGCATGGATTTCGCTTCTCCTTCCCGCCGATGCTGCTGCAACCAAGAAAACTTACTTAATAGTTAACAGTTTAATATCTATAGATCTAATTGGTTCAAAGGGAGCATGCCCTAAAATCTGTAGAACAAGAGATAGATTCCATGCTGGGATAGGAATTGGTTGTCTGGGTCGCAAAATGCTCATTCCTTTAATAACTTCATTTAAAGTGTCGTTCTCCACTCCTACAGTGGCCAGACTGGGAACAACTGAAGCTAATGCAGACTTATATGCTGCTATGGTTGAAGGTACAAGTTTGTCACCCTCGTATAAATGACAGATAAAATCTGCTACATGTTGAACAGATGCAGAAAAGGGATTATTATCTCTTCCCTTACACCACTCTGCAAATTTGTTGATTCTATAATTATATGTCTTGGTGGTTGACACTCTTCTGGCTAAAGCGACAAATTTTGCTGCTTCCTCAGAAAAGCCACCATCAATTTCTCGCTGCTTGATAACGTCCATGCAGTCCATTGGAACATCTCCGGTCTGTCATGGAGATACAGACCTTTGTTCTGAAAAATCAGATCCCTTCTGTCTGGAAGAGGGATTGGATTGCAGACCAGAAGGGCCAGCAGATCCGTAAACCATGATCGGCCTCGCCAATGAGGGGCGATCAGTAGTACTTGGCATATGCCCTCTCTTATCCTTGCCAGAACTCTTGGGATGAGAATTGTTGGAGGATACGCATACGCGTACATTCCCTTCTAACTTATCGCCAGTGCGTCTACTGCTAGAGCTAGCAGGTCTGGGATCGGTGGCATGTATGTGACCATCTTTGTATTTCATTTCATCGCAAATAGATCCACATTTGGCTTGGCCCAATGTCTGAAAAGAACCTCCGCTACCGACTGGTTGAGCTGCCATTCCTTTGGATAACAAACCATCCTTCGACTGAGAGCATCTGCTAGGATGTTCAATCTTCCTGGAATGTGTGCTGCCCGAAGAATAATATTCCTCTCTTGGCACCACAGCAGAAGGATCCATATTATCATGCACAACTCTTGTGATCTCGTCCTGCCTTGGCGGTTCAAATAAGACACCACTGTCGAGTTGTCTGTCCTTACTAGGACAATCTTGTCTCGGATTAAGTTCTCGAATTTTCGAAGTGGTAATGCCACCGCTAATAATTCGAGAACATTTATGTGTTTCTGCACATTGATCCCATTCCCCTGACACTGACAGATTGTCCAGTACTGCTTCCCAACTCAGAGACAACGGATCTGTTCTCTGAGACCAGAATGACATTAAGTACATCTGGATCGGCCTGCGTCTGAGTGCCGCATAAGGAACCACCTTCTCCAGAGATACTAGTAAACCCAGTATTCAGAGAAATTGACGCGCCGTCAGATAGGCTCCTAAAGAAACTGGCTCCAGTACTGCAATCAAACTCTTGATGCTGCTCTCCGCCGAAAAAGCTATACATGCCCAGAGATTGAAAAATATTCCCAGATACACAAACTCCTGGGATGGAGTCAATTCTAATTTCTCTAGATTCACAATCCATCCTAGGTCCTTTAATAAGGCTAGGACTACCTGAAGATTGTTGCACAGAATGACTGGATTCCCCGCCTTCAGCAGCCAGTCATCTATGTAAGTATGAACAGCTATGTTTCTCTTGCAAAGATAAGATGTCATGGCGAGAACCACTTTGGTGAAGACGCTCGGGGCTGTGGTCAGACCAAAAGGAAGCGCATAGAATTCCCAAACATTGTCGTGGAATGCAAAGCGAATGTATTTCTGAAAAGGAATTGAAAATGAATGAAAATATGCATCCTTCAGATCTATCGACACTTCCCACCTTGCCTTTTCTCAGCCCTGTCATCACCACTGCTACAGTCTCCATCTGAAACTTTGGTGAAAGAATAAATTTATTCAGCGGTTTGAGGTTGAGAATTGGTCTCCAACCTCCTGTGCGTTTCGGAACGAGGAAAATTATCGAATAAAAGCCCAGGGAGGCGGACAAAATGAATCGCATTCTTCTGCTGAAGATCTATGATTTTTTAGCAAATGGCATCTAGACGATCGGATTCCCTTGGAACGGGAGTCCATACTGGAGTCGCTGTTAACGGAACTAACGATTGACGGATGAGCCAGTCTGCTTCGTAGCCGTTTCTTAGCCATTGACAGACTAAACAATCTTGCACGATCTGTTCCTACTGGTTTGAGAACAGCTGAAGTCTGCCTCCGACATTAGGAATCTGCACACAGTTCGCAGTCATTATTGCGAGATAAGACGTTAATTCACTTGGGTGAAGATTCTCGACTCCTTGCGTTCCTGGTGCCACCGGAACGGTTCTCGCCGGAAACTCATCAGGACTGTCCCCCATGGCCACCTCACGGCTTCTTGGAATATGACGGCCCAGGACCGCTGCCCCGGCTATCCTTACGGTAGCCGCCGTGACCCGAGCCGCTACCCTTCCTATCATCTTCAAACAGCCTCTTATTAGAGGACTTGTATGATGACGAATGGCCAGGTCCCTGAGAACCGGATGCCCGATGGGCATCACGGCCAGAAGGACGATCCTTGGCGCTGTCTCTGCTGCTCATGTCGATGATGCGTGTAGGACTGTTGTGGCTGAGTCCTCTTCGTCGACTTCCACGACTTGCCGACAGCCTCCTGCTCTGCCACCATAGATGCAACCTTGGAGAGGGCTTGTCATGCCGAGCCACCAAACAAGCCAGGACCAATGAAGGGTGCGGAAGATAATGCAGCCCTCATCTCTGGTCCTGGTTCTACACAATCGCGAACCATTCTCCTCTGCTCCGCCAATGATCTAGTGATCACCCTGGCCAGGCAATCTTGAGATAAGCGCATGGCGTCCCGGACAACTGAAAGCCGAGGAACACGAGCATACTGATGGTAGGCCTGCTCTGGAAAGCGAACCCTACTCCTTATTCCCTTAGGGGCCTTGGGCAAAGAATACTCCGGCTGAACCAGATGGTACGCCGCAACTTCCAATATGTCAGAAGTCTGAGTGTCCAAGGGAAGAGTTGCTAGCCACCTGCTCTGACATCCGTTCCATCGCTGGATCGCACTGAGATACCTCAACCGATTCCAACCCGAGACAGTTGGACATTCGGCCAAGAACCTGCACCCATTCAGCTTAGGTGCAAAAAGATGATTCGTCCATCAATGGACTACCATTCTCATCTTCCTTCTCACCCTCGGATGAAAAGGCCACCGATGATCTATGCTGAGAGCTAGGGACCAAACTTCCCATTCAAAGCGGGTCTGTGGCCCGACTACTTGCGGCTCCAGTATCGAGCGAATCGCCAGATACGGAATCACCACAATCCATCTGCTCCAGCACGGGAGCTGGGACTACGGCCTCTACTATGGCAGGAGATGGGACTCTGAGAGAAGCCGTCATAACCGCATACGCGATGTCGATGGGAGCCATATAACGCAGCTCTGACAGCACTTCGGACTGAGCAAAATCTGGCTGAAAGATGGCCGATGGAACGTTGACATCTCCACCCGCTTGACAAACCCGTACAAAACCCGTGGGTGACCCACGCGAAGTACCGGAATCTGTCACCCGTGAAAGCTCAGGCATGCCAGAGTCTTCCATCAGGAGGATATCCCTTCCTCCGCCGTCGGCTCTTGAGCCAAAGCAAGATGAAGGACAGGTGCATTCCCTCCGCAGAACTAGCCAGACCGCCGATAGGTAATCCTGCACCAGCCTGCATTAACGGGACCGTTGACTCAAGACTCAAACATCGCCTTGAATTGGGCCGCCCAAACACCCAAGGCCGAGTCCATCTGCTCATTCAGGCGCTCTTCCAGACCTTTGACTGATGCCTGATCCACTTTGGCTGCCTTGTCCCTTGCGATTCTCCGCAACACGCACATCGATCGCGATCAAATTCCGCCACCATCTCCGATGACCACTTCGCGCATACATCGCAAGGGCTTCCAACTTTTCACTTCGCGCAGGCAACAGTGATGGCCCGTGAACTTCCGCTTCATGAAACGGTTACAGCGCGAACATAATGTATCAGGCGGGACCTTGCCTTGCCCCTTCACCTTCTGCGAACACAGAATCTGAATTAAAACGCTGCACATGATAAGATGATGACGAGCGACATGCACAATTTACTTGATTGTAATTTAAAATTACTTAAAAACATTAACTTTCTCTTAAATTAATGATAATCAAGTTTTAGGCAGGAAATATTTGAAAATTTTTAGAGTGAAAATTTATAAACATGACATGGTAATTAACTAATGTTAAAACAGCCAAGAAAATAAGACCGATCACTACAAACACCCTCGACAGTGAAGCGAGAGCCAATGATCGGCTTAAAAACTGAGTGCATAGACACGCCAAGCCAAAACAAAATGCCATCTTGGCTATAGGCGCATCCATCTTGGAAGGAACCGAGTCGCAAGAGAAATTAACCGAGTACCCGGATAAGATTAAAAAGTTAATGTATAATGGAGCGACTCCAACAATGGCTACCATTTTAAAACAATGTGCCAATTTAAGGAAATTTCAAACAGTCATTACAGCACGAATGTATTAATTCTAGATTGATACAACCTTCCCCTGTGATGATTTTCGTTGCCCTTCCATGATGCCAGCAACGATTCAGACAGAAACAGCTTAAATCCTCAAAAGATTGAAAATTGTATAGAGCGAAAAATGCGTGACTAGATTGGAGTGCAAAATAGACGAATCTGACTGTTGTTGGGAACTGACTCAGTACCTGGAGGCTATGGTAATTCCCGGACACAGAATGGGCAGGACCATGGAGAGTGCGGTTTTAATTGTTTATTTTGAGCTAGACTAAATAATAGACATTATCATAATAGTACATCTAGTAAGTATTATTCGAAGTAGAATACAGCTTTAGATATGCCCCACCCATCTCTAGCTAAGCTCCATCCACTCTTTACCCATGTTGGGATCGATCGATCCCTGCACTCCCTGAATCTCAATTTCCACAAAACTATTCATGTAGGCGATTGAACATTTTGAAACTAATTTGACTAGGTGTTGTTGCTGCCTATGGCAGCAATAGTGTCCAGTCAAATTAATTCACATGTAGTTACCTTGAAAATGTGATTCTGGGAAGTCTATGTGTGACGTTGTTGATTGTGCCGTCATATGATTGATTGATTAAATGGATTATTCTATTGTGTGTATTTCCAGATCAGCCAATATAATGCTATTGTATAATGGAGGGATCCAGACTATATATATATAGCTACAGTGGAAACAGACATGGTCCTTGTATAGAACCTGTACGATAGATATATATATATATATATATATAGCTTGTCAGACAAATTATCACAAATCTTGATGTTCATTGAGCACTAATCCACCAAACGTTTCTGGAGAGGATTATTAATCCTTACCAATCTGCTGTCAAAACTTTAATTCTTAATAAAACAACCTGAGATGGCCACTGATCAAATTGATCACTCAATTTCATTTGAACAATCTATGATGCAGGATTCTATCTATCAAATTAGACTGAAATCATCCATGTGGATCTTAAGAAAATGTTGTTTAAAGCAAAAACATGATTGACAACACACGGATGCTGGATAGTCGCGATGGCATAAGCTCATTTGATCTTTCAAACCAGCTGAGCTAATAATCTAATAATGGAGGAATACAGTTTTAGCTATTCCTTCCCATCTCTAGCTAAGCTCCACCCACCCCAAAACTATACAGGGAAGCTGTTGAATATTTTGAAACTAATTTGATTGGGCGCTGTTGCTGCCATAGGCAGCACCCAGTCAAATTAGTTTCATAATATTCAACCTCAAGTTCTCCTAATCTAGCATTTTCGACAGAAAATCTACATCAAGAATCTTTGCTATTGTTGGGGAACAACTTGGAGGCAGTGATCACCGCCCTGTTTTCATTACCATTAACATGGATGTTGAGATTGACCGGAATCAGACTCCTTGATGGAACTATAAGAAAGCAGACTGGGACAGATATCAGAAAGAGAGTGACAGATTGGTAAAAGACATTGATGTCAAACTTACTGGAATACGTCTCTGCAAAAGTCTACACGAAGAAATTTCCAACGCAAGGGAAATTGCAGAGAATGTCCCAACAGAAGCCAACCATGTGAAACTCCAACAATCCAAGGCAAAATATCTGAAAGCCAAAATCAGAGCCACCAGAGAATCGTGGAGAGAAAAAACGTCAAGCTTAAATCTTGAAAAAGATATGAACAAACTCTGGAGGCTTGTGAAGCAGCTGAATGATGAAAACACCAGAGTACCGAACATAACTCTTGAAGAGGATTGTGAAATTAAAACAGGAGAGGCTGCTGCTGAACACTTTGCTTGTATGTTTCAGAAAGTAAGCAATCTAGATGTGCCAGTGAGTTGTAAAAAAGCTGCAATGAAGTCTGCAAAGTGGAACGGAGACACACAAATACATGCTGCGGGAATGGATGAGCTTCTGACCATCAGCGAGTTGGAGAAACGCTTGACAGTTCTGAAACACAGGAAGTCTCCTGGACCAGATGGAATATCCAATGAGATGTTGAGTAATCTGGGTACTATTGGAAAGCACAAGCTTTTGGAGATTTTCAACCACAGTTGGTACACAAGAGAAGTTCCCCAGTCTTGGAGAGAGGCCAACATGATCCCTGTACTGAAAAAAGGCAACAATAAATCCAAAGCGGCAAGTTATCGACCTATCAGTCTGACTAGTTGCACTGTCAAAGCCATGGAAAGAACCCTCAACCAGAGACTTCTTCGCCACCTGGTAGCAACAATCTCTTAGCGGATGAAAAAAATGGCTTCAGAATGTGTAGATCTACTGAGGATCAAACAACGTATCTGACACAGTCTATTGAGGAGGCATTCCAACAGAAAAAGCATACCATCACTGTGTGGGTTGATCTGCAGAAGGCATTTGATAAAGTATGGAAGCATGGACTCCTCCAAAAGCTCAGGACCAGTGATATTTCTGGAAAAATGTACAGCCGGATATGCCAGTATCTCCACAACCGAAAGGCATCAGTACAGCTGAATGGGACGAGCAGCAAGAAAGTCCTGCTACGACATGGTGTACCTCAGGGTTGTGTAGTCTCTCCCACCCTCTTCACAATATTCATCAATGACCTGGTGAAGAACCTTCCAATGGGAGTCAGAGCTGCATTGTATGCTGATCTTGTAATGTGGAGCAGCGAGGAGTATGTGTCAACAGCCAATTACTGCATGCAACTCACAATTGATCACCTCAATTCTTGGGTTACAAGATGGTTTGTCCAGATCAACAAAGAGAAAACAGTCGCAACTCTATTCACAATACTCACTAAAAAGGAACACAAGACAAGTCTGAAATTTGGTGACTCAGTTCTGCACTTTGAGGATGAAGTAACTTATCTTGGTCTGATATTTGACAAAAGACTAACCTGGAAGGTGCAAATCAGAAAAGCTGATGGTATAGCCAAGCGAAGACTGGCAGTTATGCGGAAGCTCACTGGAACAAAATGGGGAGCTAACATGAAAATTCTGAAACAGGTTTACCCTGGATCAGTTAGGCCAATCATCGAATACGGCTCATCATCATGGATGACAGCTGCTACAAGCACCCTTCAGACATTGGATTAGGTACAAAATCAGGCTCTTCGTATCAGAACAGGGTCTATGAAGACCACTCCAATAGCAGCGATGGAAGAACTTACCAATATCCAGCCACTCCAGCAGAGACGAGAAATCAAGGCCGAGATTCAATACGAGAAATTCAAATTGATGCCTCACCATCCCATGCATATGCTGACTCACCAAATGTCTAGAGGAAGGCTCAAAAGGAATAATTTCTTATTAACTTCAAAGAAAATTGAAAGAAACAGAGAGTCGGACATCTTCCCCAGATGTAGAAACATAACTGCTATCTCTGAGAGGGAACCGTGGAAAGCTTCTGAAATAGAAAACACAATTTCTATCTGGCCCTCGATTCCAGGGATTGAAAGCAAGGGAGATCAAGCAGAGGTGACAAACAAAGTTCGTGCATTGAATCATATTGCAGAAAAGTACCCTGAGGAAGAGTGGATACATGTTTATACAGATGGATCAGTTATCCAGGCTGTCAAGAATGGAGGGGCAGGTGCTCACATTCGGTTTCCCTGTGGAGATATAACAGACTCATGCTTGCGAACAGGGAAGCACTGTAGCAATTACACTGCAGAAATCCAGGCACTGATCTTAGCTAGCCAAATGCTGATACAACGAAAAACCAGAAATGAAAACATTGTCTTCCCGACAGACTCCTTCTCAGCGTTCCAGGCGCTGGAGAGTGGAAAGGAAAGTACAGATTTAATTCATGAAAATCTTATGCAACTGGCTAAGGAGAACAATGTCAACTTACAGTGGATCCCCTCGCATTGTGGCATATTAGGAAATGACAAAGCTGATCAACTGGCTAAGGAAGGGTCAAATAAAGAACAATTCAACCGTGAGGTTGACTTTGAAGAACTGAAGCATATCATTAAAGCCACAAGAACCACCAGCAGGCAGCATAATGATGCAATACACAGCCTCAGTAGGAAAGATCAGACATGTATCTTCAGATCGAGGACTGGTCACAATTGTCTCAACTCTCAATGCACATCTTCACCGTCTCAAGATTACAGATTCTGCACTTTGTCAGTGTCAGCAGTCAGAAGAAACAGCAGAACATCTCTAGCAGCACTGCCAGCGATATGAACAGGCTAGGAGAAGCTTCTGGCCTATTGAAGTATCTTTTGAAGAGAAGATCAGAGGAGACAGAGACAGTTTGATGACCACTTCAGCTTTCATGCACCAAATAAGGAAAACAGTCTAAGATTACTGTCATGAGAAAGATGAACGCAAGAAGAAGAATATTCAACATCATGTTTATTAAATCGTAAACACACAATTCCTACAAGGATTAGTCAATCATCAATTAAGTGTTCACGATGAACTTATCTACGTAATTATCCCCACGCTGTGTGTGTGTGTGTGCGTGCGTGCGTGTGTGCATGCGTGCGTGTGTATTGTGCCGGCCGTCTGTGCACTTATCGATTGTAACGCATCTCATTCTAGACTGTTTAAGATAGAAACTTGAAACCTTGGGGATGATTATACCTATGGGCAAGGATGTGCATGACACTTTTGGAATTTTGGCATTACCCCCAGGGGCAGGGCACCCCCCCCCCCCCCCACCCCCACAGGCTAGGCCTAGGGGGTCAAAAGGTCAAAATTTGCCAGTAATTATCGATTGTAATGCAACTCCTCATAGACCATTTCAGATAGAAACTTGAAACTTTGGGAATGATTGCACATATGTACCGGGATGTGCATGACACTTTTGGAATTTTGGCATTACCCCCAGGGGCAGGGCTCTGGGGGTGGGAAGTGTGGGGTAAAAAATAAAAAATTTCCAACGGTTGTCATGTCGCATATCATTTTCAAACCAATGATGAGTAGACTAGAATTATTTTGATTTTGGGTCAAACTGAGGGTAGGAGGGCGGGGTCAAATGTGGGCACCAATCGATTGTAAAGCAACTCCTCCTAGACCATTTCACATAGAAACTTGAAACTTTGTGTATGATTACACATCCGGCCTAGGCTTGCGTGATTTTTGCTTTGAAACATTGCGATCGATTTTGTATAAAAAAATCGAGATTTTCGATTAAATCGTAGGTCCACATTCCCAAAAGTATAAACAAGTCACGAAAACTAGGACTTGGAATTTCTAGAAAAAGTTGAAATGATACAAAAATAGCACAAAATTAGAACACAATATGTGCGACAAATTCTTACAATCCTACGTCTACGCTTAATGTATCCTTATATCCAGTATCGCGGGCGATAAATTATTTATTGGGACCACCTGAATATTGAGTATAGTTTAATAAACATTGTTCATTTCATCAAAATTTGACATAAAATTTCATCGAGAAAAAATTAAAATCACATTATGTATCGGCGGCTTCCGCTTATAGCCTCCCTTTGTAGGACGAGTTTAGGTCATTAACCGAGTAGCGCAGACACTAATATTAGTACCCAGGGAGATACTGCACAATCCAAATACATAGAACGGTAGCTTTGAGTAGCTACGATAGTAACGGCGTAAACTCGTCCTATAGACCAGTTTATAGTTGCTTTCAGAATGTACAATTTACATTTAAGAGTAATCAACAGAATGCACAGTTCAAAATACAACAATCTGGAATGCTGTATCGTTATTTTCTTTAATTAGGCATGACAAGCGAATCAAAAAGGAAAAATTAGTACACCGCCTGAAATTGCTAAAAGAATTAAAAAGAATTATGTTTAGTGATTATTGCCTAACACTCTGTAACTAAGTATATACTTGGTATTTCACGACAGACTCAGGGTCTGCAGTGAAAGAAAGAAAATTATATGGCGATTCGACGATGTAACTAGCTGGTTTTCTCAATGACAAAGGTGTTACCTCGCTATTGTTAGCTTGTTTACCATAGAACTTTGTGTTTTGATTAGGACTTACATGTAGTGAACAGAAAAAGACAATGGATACATGCATGAATGGATTATAACTGTATTCTTTTATTGCTGAATGGTGAGTTTTAAAAATCTTATAGTCTGCTCAATTTTTTCATTTTTCGATTTTTTCAACTACATCGCGAAATTGCGCAAGCCTAATCCGGCCAAGGATGTGCATGGCACTTTTGCAATGAACCCCCAGGGGTGGGGCTCAGGGGGTGGGGACTGTGAGTCAAAAATTTAATTTATCCAAAGGTGGTCATGTCAAATATCATTTTGAAGCCCATGAGTAGTAGACAGTACAAGGAATTATTTTGATCTTGGGTCCAACTGAGGATAGGGGCGGGGTCAAAAGGTCCAAATTGGGCACCAATCAATTGTAACGCAACTCATCGCACACCATTTTAGATAGAAAGTTGAAATTTGGGGATAATTACACCTATGGGCAAGGATGTGCATGACATATTGGAATTTTGATATCACCCCCAAGGGGCAAGGGTGGGGAAATGGTGGGCAAAAAATTAATTTTATCAAATGTGGTCATGTCACATATCATTTTGAAGCTTGTTGTTAGTAGACTACAGTACAGCAAATTATTTTGTTCTTGAGTCAATCTGAGGGCAGTGGCCAAGGGTCAAATTGGGCATCACCCAATTGTTGAAATTTTGAAACCCATTACCCAGTGAAACTACATTTCAAGGAATTTATTGTGTTTGGGTCAAAGTGAGGGTAAAGCTCGAAGTGCTGAACGCATGGGGATTTGCGATGGCATGCCATCGACTGCGCATTCTAGTTGATTATGGCGTCATCCTAAACATCACGTAGTTGATTATGACGTCATAAACGAAATCTAGGATTTCTTTTTTCACGAGAGAGTTGATACTTACCTCCCTAATACTTTTGATATTGCTAAATATTGGCTTTCACTCAATAAACACTCAGATTTAAAACAGTTAGGTGCCCCTACTGGGCAGGGAGTCAGAGCGTAGTCCAGCGGATGCCAGCCCCACCACCGCGCATGCGCAGACTAGCACTTCCTCTGACTAGATTATTGGCTGACACACATGCAACTATTAAGAGCCTGAAGAGCGAGCCTCTGTGGGGTGGAGAGGCCAGGTCCGTATCTAGGGAGGTAAGTATCAACTCTCTCGTGAAAAAAGAAATCCTAGATTTCGTTTATTTCACTTCAAGAGTATACTTACCTCCCTAATACTTTTGATATTGCCAGAATTCGAAAGTGAATCTGGCGGGAGGGAGGAGAGGTCAAAAGACCAGCTCATCCCTATACGCTTTTCTGCGTTTAAGGCACTTAAACTTCTGAAACTGTAAGAAAAAACAGTCAGGATTTGACTAACCATCGGATAACACTACCGATGTATGAGAGATGACCGATGTCATATGCGCTCCCCCCCCCCCCCCCCCTCCTTCCTGGGAGGAAGAGTCGCCTGACCTCAATGTCCTATACGCTCTCTACGTACAAGTGCCATGTACTACAGGACAGAGACGAAAAAGCTCCATTTTCGTAACTCTCAACAATGAACCACACAAATACACAAACCATCACCATATTAATAACGGGTAATCGTGACAATACAATCAACAACGGACAACACATGAACAAGACTGACCTTGTTGAAAATGGCTGCTGACATCATCTTCCCATCGGTAAAGACTGATGCAGGCCCAAAAAAGTGGGTGTTTCCATACATTAATTGTGAAATATATAAGTAATGAGGAAAAACCTCCTCAAAAAATATAAACCGAGTTATTTTTTCAAAATCGACAAGGCGAGAGGATTAGAGGTGTCACGGAGATAATGGTCTGTAAAACTTGACTCACAGTGCCACTGAGCCACCGACATAATATCATCCACAGGGACCCCATTAAATAGGGCCGTGGATGTCACTACGCCGCGGACACTGTGAGCCTTGGCCACGTCAACCTGCTTCCCGGTGGCGGATTTATGGCAAAACTGAATGCATTCCACAATCCACCTGGAAATGGTGTCCTTAGAAGCCCTGCCATGGGGTTCAATATATGACAACCATAACGCTGACTGGTCGGTGCGCCACTCCGCCGTACGTTGTTTGTACCGGCGCAGCGCCCGGACGGGACACCATGCTTTAGAATTAGGATCATATCTAGTTAAAGCAGGCAAAATAATAGGTTGACCTGGATATTTCAACGACTGATTTTTAGCCAAGAAATTAACCCTAGGTAGCAGCTTAAGGCCTTCCCCTGAAACCACAAAACGGTCATCCTCGGCTGATAAGGCATGAATTTCACTCCTACGCCTAGCCGAGGCCGCAGCAATTAAAAACACAGTCTTCAGTGTTAATAGTTTCATAGAAATGGAACTAAGTGGTTCAAAAGGCTTATCACCCAGTACTTGAAGCACTAGCGATAAACTCCAAGACGGAATCACAGGTGGATTCCTTGGTCTTAGATTGCCCATGCCTTTAATTAATACATTTAATGTATTTACTTCATCACTTCCCCTCTTAGCCAAGCAAGGAATAACAGACATTAATGCTGATTTATAACCAGCAATAGAGTTAGGCTTGAGGCTATAGGCATCATAGAGGTGACAGAGGAAATCAGCTACTACTTGAATAGATGAATCCATTGGATCAATACATCTTTTTGAGCACCATTCTGCAAATCTGTTGATTTTATAATTATATGCTCTGGAGGTTGACCCCCTCCTGGCTTTGGCCATAAACATGGCTGCTTGCTCAGAAAAGCCCTCCTTAATTCTAGATTCCTTGACAACATCCACGCAGTCAATCTGAACATTGATGGATTGTTGTGAAGGGCCTTGCCCTGGAAGATAATATCGTCCATCAGAGGCAGAGGAACCGGATTGCAGACCAGAAGGTCCAGCAGATCCGTATACCATGATCGGCTTGGCCAATCCGGGGCGATCAGAAGCACTTGGCATTCCTCTTGTCTGATTTTCTGAAGAATTTTTGGAATCAGGATTGCTGGAGGGAATGCGTATGCATACATTCTCCCCCAGCTGATAGCTAACGCATCTGTTGCGAAAGCGCTTGGATCCGGAATCGGAGAGACGTACGTCGTCATCTTCGCATTCTTCTTCGTTGCGAACAAATCGATGTTGGGTTTCCCCCAATGGTCGAACAGACGATCCGCCACACATTGATTTAGTTGCCATTCCGTGGGTAAAACACTCATCCTTCGGCTCAATGAGTCTGCTAGCAGGTTTAACCTTCCCGGAATATGAACTGCTTTCAAGGTAATCTGGTGATCCAGACACCAACAAAGCAGTTTCCATGTCATCATACAGAGACTGGGCGACTTCGTTCCGCCCTGGCGGTTTATGTAAGTCACAACTGTTGAGTTGTCTGAACGAATAAGAACAATCTTGCCCTGAACTTTCTGTAAGAAATGTTCCAGGCCCAGGACTACTGCTCTTAGCTCCAGTAGATTTATATGTTCCTTTGACTGTTCCAGATTCCAAAGCCCTGATATCGTGGATTCTTCCAGGCAAGCTCCCCATCCCTCCATCGATGCATCTGTATACACAGTCACCTGAGGGTGGGGAGGGGTTAGCAAAACCCCCGGCAAGAGATTCTCTGTATTCAACCACCATTGCAGGTGGTGAATGAGAGGCGCCAACACTGACACATTCGAGTCCAGCGAACCTGTACTCTGGGTCCATTGTGTCATGAGAAATAACTGGATCGGCCGCCTGCGTAAGGCGGCCTGAGGAATGACTGGTTCCAACGAAACCATCAACCCCAGCATTCTCAAGAAAACCCGTGCCAGGACATGACGACTGTCGCACACTGACTGAATTAATGAGATGAGTTTCTGAACTCTCTCCTGAGTAGGATAAACATATCCTGTCTCTAGATCGAAGAACATCCCCAGGTAAACAAACTTCTGGGATGGAGTCAGCTCTGATTTTGGGAAATTGATCACCCAGCCTAAGTCTGTGAGAGTTTTCAAAACAATCTCCAGATTGGCCGACAAACTTTCCCGGGTGTGCGCTTTCAACAGCCAGTCGTCTATGTACGTGTGGACTGCTATGCTTCTCCTGCGGAGGTATGCTGTGATCGCAAGAACCACACGGGTGAAAACCCGAGGAGCCGTGGAAATTCCGAAGGGCAACACCCTGAATTCCCACTGTCTGCCCTGGAATGCAAATCTCAGGAAGCGACAGAAACTCCCGTGGATGGGGATGTGGAAATAAGCGTCCTTCAAATCTATCGACGCCGTCCACATCCCCCTCTCCAACCCCGCCAACACCGAGCGCACCGTTTCCATCTTGAAACTGGGCGTCTCGATGAACTTGTTCAGTGGCTTGAGGTTGAGAATCGGTCTCCACCCTCCGGTGCGTTTTGTTACTAAGAACAGGGTTGAATAGAAGCCCGGACACCTTTGTGCCGGCTGAATAGCTCCTTTTTGTACGAGGGAATTTATCTCCTCCTCGATACACAACCTTTGCTCTGGATCTCTCGGAATGGGAGTCCAGACTGGCACTAGAGACAGTCGCGACGGCGGGCCTGTCATCCACTCTGGATGATACCCGACGGAAAGCCATCGCAAGACTAAACGGTCCTGAGTTAACCGTTCCCACTCTTGCATGTGGTCGGCTAGCCGGCCTCCCACCGGTCCACCTAGGGACCGCGGTGGACACAAGGCATGCAAGAGCGGCACTGTCTCCATTGCCATACACACCGGAGTGGTTCTTACCGCGGTAAGCGTCCTGTCAGGACCGATAACCACGCCCAGATCCTCGCGCGCCCCGCCCCGCCCCGCGCGCACCTCGGTGCGCGGGCGGTTGCCTGGCTGACGGCGCCTGAGGAACCTGCGCCCCCCTCGCTGCTGGCCGAATCGCACGAGGCCGAGGCCGACGCTGCGACGGTGGCTGGCCTCTGACTTGGCCAGCACCACCACGAGCCAGCAGGGGACGACACGCAGGGGCCGCGGCGCGAACGTTAGCACGACGCAGCACTTCAAACTGCTCGCGCAGCGCCCTCTGGTTATTCACCAGGGTGACCGTCTCCTGGAGGTGGCGACATCCCTCACCTCCAAAAAGACCAGGACCCGTCATAGGCGTACGGAGTAGCCTATTGTACAGGTCCTGAGACGGGCACAGATTGTCCAGGGCAAACGTGCGTCTTGCCCGGACACTCCTGGTCACCGCCCGAGTCATACAGTCCAGCGCCAGGTTAATACCATCCTGGATGGCTCGCTGGACCGTAACCGGGCTTGGCTGGCGCGATGCGGATGCCGTTACTACCCCTTGTAACAGCTGGGAGACGTGGGACAGAGCGGCAATCGAAGCCCTCCCACTCTCCTCCGCATCACGCAACGCGGTATTCGCCGAACGCAACGCGTTCGAGCACAAGACCCCCGTGTCAGAACGGGAGCCTGGCCGCGCATCCTCACCCAAAGCCGCG
This sequence comes from Chaetoderma sp. LZ-2023a, assembly GCA_034401795.1. Classification (NCBI taxonomy): domain Eukaryota; kingdom Metazoa; phylum Mollusca; class Caudofoveata; order Chaetodermatida; family Chaetodermatidae; genus Chaetoderma; species Chaetoderma sp. LZ-2023a. The sequence continues at coordinate 87,951,473 of CM067372.1, forward strand.
CGGTCATCCACGCTGGGCTTGGGTACCACACCGTACCGCTGGTAATCCAGGGGCACGATGCGACAACGCCTGGCCACCTCGCGAGTGGCCTTCGCGAGACGTCCACTCGAGTTAATGGACGTCTCCGCCGCCTCGAACATGTCAACGACATGCTCCGCCAGCGGCAGAGAAGGCATAGCGTTAGCAGTCGGTTTCCCAGCTAACCACGGCGTGTGAACACGCTGGCTAGTCGACTGCTCCACGGGCAGATCAGGCCTAACGCTCACCAGCCACTGGCAAGCGTCATACCAATCCTCCTCCGTGGCTAACTGCGAGCGCTCTACAAGACGGGGTCCTTCGTCTTCCTCCTGAGCGCAAGCAGTAGAGCTTGACGGCGGGTACGCTGATACACCTGGCAAGCCAGGGAAAACATGCGGGCCTGACAGCACCGGCATGAGAATATCACTGGTTTGACCAGGAGCAGGCACCGTGGCATAGCGCGGGGTATATATATCGCCACCACGGGCCCGGCCAGCACCAGCAACACCCTCGGCAAGCCGAGGTATGCGGTACCGCTGGCCATCAGCCGCGCCCTGGGCCACCACCTGAGCCGCGGACTCTACTCCAGGGTGAGTAAAACCGTGGAATAAGGCGCCTGCATTCCCCGCGAGGGGTGCACAAACGTCTTCATCCATGTCCACGTCGTCAGACGGCGACCCTAGCAGGTAATCCTCATCACCCTGGTCAGAAAGATTAGACCCCGGGTCAGCAAAGAGAGCTAACCCGGGCTGACCAGGAACGGTGCCATAGGCGGTACTGGCCACCGCGGCGTGCGGATACCCCTGGACTGATAGGCAGCCCGCGGGTTCCAGCGACAACCGTCCACGGTCCCCTATCGGCGCGGCAATAAGCCTGCTGCCAGGGTCGTGGAACGCCCCCTCTAATGGGGCCACCTCTGAATTGTCGAACAACGGAAGCGGTCTAAGGAAAACCGATCCAGAGGCGGGGATTACCTGCTCCGAAGCCGATGATGAGGACAGTAAAGGATTTGGTCCAGGAAGCATGCCACGAAGCAACCCTGGAACCAAATCCTTTATTGTCCTCTTCATCTCTCCCAACATCTCGGTCCGGAAGGCCTCCATATCCACCGCGGACGAGACCTTCCCCTTACCCTTCCTACTTACAACCTCTCGTTTCCGCTTCTTCTTCTTCTCCTCCTCTACCACCTTGTCCGTCGCCTGTAAGCAGCACAAGAATTCGGACATTAACTCGCCCCCCCAGTGCTTACATATGTCACAATTAACAAAGGGACCACAAGGGCTACATAGATAGCACAGATGAGGCCAGAACTTTTGATGAACAAAACGTCCACAGGACGCGCAACCCGGTCCCTGAAACAGGGCAAAGGACAAGGAGTATGAGCAACTAGTTAAGCTTAGAAACTCAATCCAACTCAAAGAGAAGGAAAACGATCATAAAGATCAAAATACATCAGAAACCAGCATAGCGCTTGAATTGGTGATAAATACATAGCCAGGCTGATTATGACGTCATAAATCCCGTGACAGGAAAAAATTCGATCCCAACAAAACATCCAAGTGCAAGGACGAATTGTATGCTGAATGGATAAGTCGACTACACAACCATCAGATACATATAGATAACTCTTTTCTGGCAAAAATGTTAATTATCTCCCTTTGTTTGTTTACAATAATTAACATTACCACATTATCAATAACTAGATACCTGACACTTTGTATAGACAAACCATCCAACGTGACGAACCGGAGAACTCCACCATCTGCACGCCTCTTAACTCTCTCCACCTCATGGGGAAGGAATTGGATCAAGAGGGCAAAGTGAGAAGACCTTTATACTAGGCCTCCAACTCACTGGACATAATTTTTCATTTGGTTAGATAACCTAACAGTGTTAGTAGGAAATGGAACCATGGTGGAGAGAAAACTAACTCTCTGCTTCCGTGATGTCACCACTTAGCGTCATACAGACCTGTGGACATAAACAGAAAGAGAAATTAGTCCTAGGAAGCACCGAGTTGACATAAACCAACTAACCAAGGCGCTTATCACGGTAAACGCGAGTCCCGGAAACACAATACACCGGGAAGAAAACTCGCTAATTTTACTAGAAGTTACCTGATTTAAAGGTCCTAAGTCCTTCTGTGGCGAAGTGTATCCTCCCGCCATACAAATCAGACACTATCACTCCAAAATAACACCAAATAAACAGTTTAAGAGTAGGAAAAGCTTATGACTGAAAAAGACATGTGTGTTCTCTTTGCCAATAATCTAGCAAAGAGGTAGTGCTAGTCTGCGCATGCGCGGTGGTGGGGCTGGCATCCGCCGGACTACGCTCTGACTCCCTGCCCAGTAGGGGCACCTAACTGTTTTAAATCTGAGTGTTTATTGAGTGAAAGCCAATATTTAGCAATATCAAAAGTATTAGGGAGGTAAGTATACTCTTGAAGTGAAATATGATTGATCTATAAACTGGAAAGGTCCATTGATCAAGCAAATATGAAAACGGGTCACCAGTACTACGTGAAGTGTTGATAACTCACCTTATTCAATAGATCCAGTGAATCATACGTCTTCTGAGAGAACATTTTGTACAGCTCATTGAACTCTTCAAATATATTGATCACTAGCTGACTCAAGCTGTTGCCTTTGATACCGCCCAGCTCTACTTTCTCCAACTTCATGAACTCCATAACAGTCTCCATTATACCCTGTCATTAGAATAACAATAGTCATATTACTCAGTAACATGTCACGTTTCAATCGAAGCATCTGATCAGTCACTCAGGTAGGTGTCATAATCAAATACATCACCAGGTAGCTGAGGTAACAATCATAATAACGTATTATAATTCTGTTATAAAAACTGAAGTCTGTCAAGTGTACGAATTATATATTTCTGATGGAGTTAAAATTCAATAAATATTTGGTTGACTATTTTGAAACTAATTTGACAGGGTGTTGTTGTTCGCGACCATAAGCAACAACAGCTCCCAATCAAATTAGTTTGAAAATCTTCAACAGCTTATGAGCCTAGTTACCTTGAGATTTAGATTCTTGGGATTCAGGTTTAAAAGTTAAAAATCAATTTCAAAGTGGCACCACATCACATCTTTCGTGTGTTTTTAGCTATAACATTAACTTTTTATCCCTTTATTGATCAAATTTGGTCAAGAAAATACAAATATTAGTCTTGAATGCTTATTTGCAGGCTAAAAAATTTACCACTGGAATGATTGGGTCAGGTTCAGAATTTAAGCGGAAAATTTTCCAAAAAGTCTATTCTTGGCCTGCAAATGGACATTCGTCAAGACCCTGTAGAGGTTGGTTTTAGCCGGCTTAACCCACCAAAGTGTTAGTTGCTATAATAGGTTAGGAACTGCAACACATCACAATTAGAATTAACCTGCCACTTTACTGGCAGATACATGTCCTAAATCTTCACTTGAGAGCCATAGTTGTTGAGCCATCGAAAGGTTATCATAACAAATCATAGTGTTAACTTAAAGTAGAAAGTCTTAATATAATCAGCATGCATTTGGCTGCAGTGGGCCTACATATCCAGGCACTAAAGAATATGTAAAAATAGAATAGAATTGGGACATATAATAAATAAAAGCAAACTTATCCATTTTATAATGCTTCCACATGTGTGTGTGTGTGTGTGTGTGTGTGTGTGTGTGTGTGTGTGTGTGTGTGTGTGTGTGTGTGCGTGTGTGCACACGTGCGTGCATATGTGTGTGCGTGCGTGCGCCTGCATGCAAGTGTTTATGTGTATGTATGATATAGTTGTTTAGGTATGTGCGTGCATATGTGTTTGTGCGCTAACCTACACAAATTTTATGAATATATAATGTCTGCATGCAAGTGTTTGTGGAGGTGTGTGCACATGCATTCGCACAAGTGTACACATGATGAATTGTCTTTGCTGACGTGACCAGTCAAGCTTGCACAGTTTTACTTACAAGTACAAGCTGAATACGCTCAACAATCCTGTCATATCTTGCAAACACCAGGTGTGGTGCAAACTCCCATTCAATTGGCTCTTTCTCCTTGAAATAGTCCTTTAGCTTAACTCTGTAATCTTCATAAACTTGTTTGAAGGACAATAGCACCTTGACAGTCTGCTGAACTTTCTCTATAGTCTCCTCCACTTCACCTTTGAATAATTCTGGAGGATCCAAAAATGCACGCGCCTGGAATAATAGAATTTTGCATGAGATGCTTGTAGATATTAATCCTTACCACTCTGGTTTGCCCTGTAGGTGGGGCTTAGAATACACTTTCCGTATCCTCTGCGTGTTGTAAGAGGCGACTAAAGGAGGTAAGGGTGAGGTAACCCTGACAGAAACCTCGAGTGCTGAAGATGGAGGTTCCAGGCCGCACGGCGCACTCTAATAAACCATGGATCCACGCACTTAACGCTTATGATCATGTCGACAGTCACTTACAGGACTGGCGGTATGATCAGCGAACGAAAAGAAGAAGAAGACCACTCTGGTGTCAAAACTTCAACTTTTCAAATTAAATTAAAAGATGAACTGGTGTTCATCTTTCAACAAATTTGGTGGGAGATGGTGCTGACGTAGACAGCAGCGTCTTCCACCAAAATTGTTGAAAAATGGACACCAGTGTCTGTGCTATTGACGCAGTAAATGATAGAATATTGACATCAAAGGGGTAAGGGTTAAGGTTGGTGTACATTCTGAAAACAATAGAGGGATCCATTTCTAACTATGCCAGGGCGGCCATTTCTAGCTAAGGTCTGCTCACGTTTTGTGATTTGAAACTTCGAAGCCTGAACTTCGAGAATTTAACTTTATAGGTGACTATACAGCTAAGCTGTTGAATATTTTAAAACTAATTTGTCTGCGAGCTGTTGCAGCATGTGGCAGTTAAGTTAGTTTCAAAATATTTAACAGAATCTCTATTAAATTGTAAATTAATCAAGGACAACCAATTTAGATATTTTAGTGCCAGACTATTTCTAACTTTGTGACAAATGTTCATGGATTGTGATGTCAGCAAAGTGGCCTTGCCTCTAGGTAAGCTCAACCCACGTTTCGTTATTCTAATGGACAATGAATTCATCATACAAGTGGTTTACGGGGCGTACAAAGTTGTATACCCTGCACAAACAATGTATTTCCCTTGATTCTCTAAGAGAATTACAATATAGTATTTACCTCGCTTTTACACAGGTTGTACAAGCCGGTACACACCGAGAAAAACACTTGTATGACAAAGATTATTCATCCGATACAAACGATAAAGTACCCCGATAATGCATGCTTCTGGGCCAATATCGTGCCAATATGGCTTGGTATTGGCCGAGTACTGGCCGAGTAACGTGTGTTATCAGGTTAGTAATAATATGCTGCAGATTAGAATATCCCACTTTAACAACTCACATTACCAAAACGACATCTTCACAGGATATTCTACCGCATAGATGAAATCTATAGGTGGATTAACCCTTTGAACAACATAGACCAAATATGATAAATCATTTACAATGTAAGAAATATTTTGAATATGTCAAAACTAATTTGACTGGAAACTGTTAGGCAGCAACACATTCCTCTTGAATTTTTTTCTAAATATTCAACAGCTTACCTGTATGGTTTCGTTGATAGTGAGATGCCGAGGCTCTCGGCTTCAAAGAGTTAAGTATTAAATTTTGCGATGCTATGATTTCACAATAATATTTAAGTAATAAAAACATAATTTTCTAATAATTTCTATTTTCCGATAAAGGCAAAACATAGCAAAATGTATTTCCCCAAAATAGGACTCTGTAATTTAGCAAGTGATTGGTTACATGATAGGTGTGTGGGGCTGTTCAACAACATTCTTTGCAATTTAGAAACACTGGGAAGCAGTTTTATTTAGGCACAGAAACAAAGTTAGTTGGACACAAACACCTGGTCATCACAACATCCGTGACTATATTTCTGTATATACAAGTCAACTCCTAACAGATCTTTCCACTATCAGCTAAGGAACCATTTCTGCCAAAGAACATCTATATAGGAATGGACCTTTCCAGTTTATCCAATCACATGATGTCATAATCAACTATGTGACATGTACAGGATGATGTCATGATGATATGAGGTAGATAAGTTTGTCACGAATGCTTAATTGATGATGGACTAAGCGTTGTTGTATGAATTGCATGTCTTTACTATTTAATAAAGATGCTGTTGAATATTTTAAAACTAATTTGACTGGGCCATAGGCAGCAACAGCATCCAGTCAAATTAGTTTCAAAATATTCAACTGCTTACCTGTATAGTTTTCTGGAAACTGAGGCAGGATCAATCAATCCCAACACGACGAAGTGTGAGTGGAGCTTAGCTAAAGAAGGATAGCGTAAACTGGATTCCTCCATAATACAGCTAACCAAAATAAAACAAGCATGTTATTTTGAGATCATATATCTATGAATTATTACCTGGTCGATGAGCATGTTGCATATCTCCTGTAAGAGGACTATCACTCTGCCAGGTGTGTTGTAATACTCAGAGTTAGCCCAGATCAAACAGATGACGTTCATTAATGGCTCAAATAATTTCGCACAATCAGTGAAATCAGAAGATTCTAAATCCTCAATGTGAATTCTCAGCGGCTTTAGGTACATATTGATGTCTTGTGCTTCGTGAAGCGCTACAAGATACAGGCAGATCATGATGATGGAAGAGGGACCCATTTTTAGCTATGCCACACCCATTTCTAGCTATGTCACATCTATTTCTAGCTATAACACACACATTTTTAGCTATGACACACCCATTTTTAGCTATGACACACCAATTTCTAACTATACCACAACCCTTTCGAGCTATGCCACACCCATTTCTAGATATTCCGCGCCCATTTCTACATAAGCTTTGTCCACTTTTAATTCACAGAATCCCAAATGCCAGGTAACTATACAGGTAAGCTGTTAAATATTTTGAAACTAATTTGATTGGGTGCTGTTGCTAACAGCATCCAGTTAAATTAGTTTCAAGATATTCATCAGAATCTTTATTAAATAATAAATCCATAAAAGACATACAATTCGCACACATGACAGAGTTAACTGTTCATGATGGAGCTAGATGTATCACTACATACTGCAATGTCTGCCTACATGTGATGGAATTGATTATGACGTCAGATACTATGTGACAGATCAGATCCATCCAGTAACCCTCTAATGGGCCAAAAGAAAGAAAATGACTTCTGTCTACTTGGAGGCCAAGTGAAGACTACTTTTGAAAATTTACCATATAGGGAATGCTTGGCTTGATAATTGAGCCAGTCTTTCCAGCGGTGAATTGTCACAAATAGTATTCTCTTGGCCTGCAAATGGACATTCACTAAGCAAATATTTAAATTTTCTTGATGAATCTTGACGATTAAAGGGTTAAATCAATTGCTTTTAACATGATTTTAAGAAATCTTATGGAATTACCTCTGATGAACTAGGGTTGCACGATTTTTCGATTATTCGATTAATCGCAATTATATAATTCAAAATGATTGTGGACGATTATAAAATGAAATAATCGTATAATCGCCATGTTGAAATTTTTGTCAAGACACTTTTACGCTTGTGAAGCTCTGCTCGCGTTACCAATCAAAGAAAACAAACATCCGGCTATCAGCCGAATGTGTGAATGATTAAATAAACTAAATAAATAACTGATTTGTTTGTATTGACTCATAATTAGTTTTAGATGAATAAAGATTGTTCACTTGGTCGCTATTTGTCATTGTTGTTGTAATCACACATGCTTATCCCGTGTTCCCCATTCTCCGAATAGTTATGCGCTAACGGTTTTCACAAAAAAATTCTAAAACTGATACCACGGAAATTCAACGCATTTTCTCCCATAAAAATTCTCACTGCCTACGCCTATGTTTAATGTATACCTCAAGACATCACTGGGGAAGTGAAATTATTTGATTTGAGCGCCTAAATATTGCGTTTCCTTTAATAAAGGTCGTTTATTACATCAAAATTAATCCACAATTTGATACAAAATGGTGTCGCGAAAAAAATACAAATCACATGATTCGCCTCCAATTGAAGAGTTTATTTTAGAGCAAGTACTCGGATATAAATATTCTGGAATCGGGGACATGGAAATCGGGAATTTCTATATATTATCATTGCGCGATAGGAACTGAGTATTATACTGATCTGAATAATGGCTACCCATTTGATAAACTCCCGTTAGCATATAATATCTCGCGAAAACACGCTGCCTCCCATCGCAAAAGAGCCACTGGCTCGCCAACTTAAGAAGCCGGCTATATTGTCATTCGTAACAATTCAATTTGGATCATTAAATGTTGATCGGCGTTACAAAATCGATGCACATTTTCTCCCATATTTGTTTGGTACATAAATTTGGTCTTAAAAATATTTTTATAATAAGGAAGCTATTTAATCATGCCAAGACTGTTTTAAGCGCATTTTGACTACAAAAGTGTGGAATAAACTTTATTATATCTTGAACATACGTGGCCTACTATTAGTATTAATCTAATAGGTGGTCGAGATTTACAAATCCGAGGCCTGTATTGACTTCTAGAGGGGCCGGAAATGTATCAGGGCAGAGATCGGTCTGAAGTAGACACACCCTGTGACACGATTGTTATTATTATACACGCTATTCTTACAAATTTTCCTATACAATCTGCTGAGCTAGGGGTGGGCTTCTAATAGTTTTGCCGTTTTGAAACTGCTAAGAAATCATTGGAGCTCATATGTCAAAGTTAGGGGGTGGGCTTCTATTAGAGCATACGCTACAATTAAGCGAAATACGGTACCTTTCGTTTTCCGTCTAGAAAAATCCTGATACATTCCTTTGTTTGCAATCAGAAACTGGCGTATTCTGTCCATGTATGTATACCCAAGTGCCTAACCCATAATCTTACAATCTGCAGTAGCATAATAATGTCCTCTAAGCAGCATTAACGTAGTTAATATAGTTCATGATTAATCGTATGATCGCGATTATGAAGATTGTATACTCGTGCAACCCTAGGATGAACCGCACAGAGCGAGTAACAAGTAAACTCTGTTAGCTTAAACGTGTAATGATATTCTGAAATTTTAGCTGCTGTTATCCCTTTATTAATGGTCTGGATTGGGCCTATGTCAAGAAAATTGACATTTTGCATAGTGAACGTCCACTTGCAACACAAGAAGAATTTCGTTTTTAATTTACCACTGGAAGGGCTGGCTCTTTAAAAAGTAGAGTTATTATACTTATATCAAGTGAGACTGGCTATAGATGTGCGAACACGCACAGACGGAACAGTATAATCTTACTTTTCTTGAAACAATGCAGGGATAATTAAATTATAGTCTAATTATACAATACTGTTATAACAGTATCCACCAAATATCTATCAGTATAAAACTGCAATTTTACAAATGGAATTCACAGGTAAACATTTCAACATGAAAACCAAAACACATGTAACAATAGATCACTGGAAAAGATAATTTTAACTACAAAAATATCACAAACACAAATTCTGTATCCAACCTTTGGTGCATATTTTTAAATTATTTTGACTAGAGGATTTTGCAGTCAAATTAATTTCAAAATATTAAACAGAATAAATCTTACTAGCAGATCATAACGGACTGTGTTGTATTTAATTTAAATGTTGTATTTCGTGACCGCAAAAAAACTAAGTTGTTAACAATATAGAATATACCGGTACACACCAGTGGCTAAAATAAACAAGATACATGACAGGTACTAAGCGTTGCCAAAACAATCTTTCTCTATAATGTTTTAATAGCACGTTGGGGTGGGCTGGGGTGAGTGGTGGTGTGGTGTGGGTGTGTGAGGTGGTTAGTATTACAGTGACCTACAATTACCTGCATCTACATCACGAAACATGCTCTTAAATGAAGGGAAGTAACTGCTATTCATCCTCTCTAGAAGTTCTGCCATTTTTCGTACTTTTGGCTCACGGAGCTGTACAAGAGATGAGATAAAGAAGGTTATAAACTGATCAAAGTATCCAATAAGTGACTAATACCCGTAACAAAAATGTACAGGTGTGCCACTTTAAAAGGCAGAATGGTTTGGAGAACAGCTAACTCATCGAAATTTGTGGATTCTTTTCTTCCGAATGAAGTCAAGCTGACTTAGCTGCCGTTAAGCTGAGCTTCAATAAGAGGGATACAATTTTAGCTATTTCGCACCCATTTCTAGCTAAGCTCCGCCAACTTCGTATGCGTGGAATCGATTTGAAACTTTGAAACCTGAATTCCTAAAATCAAAATTTTAGGATGTCTATACAGACAAACACATGGCAGAAACAGCCCACAGGAAAATTAGTTTCAAAATATTCAACATTATGTTTATTAAATTGTAAATTCACCAAAGACATACCATACTTTGCATATTTGTAGCATAAGCTTCTATTAGGACAAGTCACAAGAGGTGTTCAATTTCTATGTCTATTATTTTGTCTGCCCCGCCCATCTCTAGCCAAGCTCCACCCACACCTCACTCTGAGCAAGGGTGTGGGTTTCTATTAGGAATATTTCAAGACAAAGTTGAAATACAATCTCTAAAATGGTTAAAAATGATAGACAATAACATGAAAATTGACACAATTTCCCTACAATGATAGGTGTACTATGATACACTGGAGCTACATCATTATGATTGTGATGTCAGCTAACATGTGATGTAATGGGCCTTTCCATTTTTAGCAATACCCCGCCCATCTCTAGCTAAGCTCCACCCACACCTCACTCATGTTGGGATCGATCGATCTCTGAACTCTCTGACTATCAATTTCCAGAAAATTATACAGGTAAGCTGTTAAATATTTTGAAACTAATTTGAGTGGGCGCTGTTGCTGCCTATATACGGTAGCAACTGCATCCAGTCAAATTAGTTTCAAAATATTCAACAGCCTGTTTCTTAAATAATAGACATACAATTTGTACGTGTCAGACTATTAAGAGTTAAAGACGGGCCAAATACAATCATTTATGACATAATGATTATGATACCATCCTACACGCCGCTTAGCTGATGATGACGTCCTATGACATTAGATGATAGATGGATACTCTGGAAAGGTGAGAGATCCCTCAATTGATTATAAAGTGGTGACTGCTAACCCTTTAATGGTTACAATTTGACAAGAGAATGTTAATTTTTGCTTAGTAAATGTCCATTTGCAGGCCAAGAGATTGAAGAGAAGACTATTTTTGACAATATACAACTTGAATGACTGGCTCAGTTATCGAGCCAGTCATTTTAGTTTTTTTACAAGAATTATGCAGAATTAAATGTCTCGCCTATTTCCTCTTTGTCAGTGACCATGACCTTTTAGCTTATGACCTCAATGTCATCATCCTGCATTCTAATATTATTTGAGGGTTATGTTTAAGCCAAGTTTATGCCGGTAAACCACGTGACTAGCTAGCTAGCCAGAATCAGCAGCTCAGAGAGAGAGAGAGAGTGAGTGAGAGAGAGAGAGAGAGAGAGCGAGCATCAGTGTGAACTAGTTTTGTCTGGCTAGCAGTCTTTCCGTTTCCTACACTAATATATTCAGAGTCGCGATTAACCACCACCATCCCCTGCCGCTTGCCGTACTGCTTACCGGTTTTGAAGATGGCTCAAACCCTATTATGTATATATGTACAAATTGCGTGCCTCTCAGGTTGCCTACCATCTTAAAATTGAACACCAATAATCTTCATGTTATATCATTGTCATAGCCTAGTTAATTATAGTAATACACATTTTTGCATAATTTTAACTTGTTTAATAGCTATTGATCAACAGTCAATCTTGAGCAGACTCAGCTCCATAGAATATAAGCATGTAATCACAGAACTATTGGAAAATCGGCTCAGACTCTCAGTCACATGTCTTCAAATCACAAGGCTCTGAGTGTAACCATACACATATTAGCAAGTCACTAATGCTACGGCACTGTCTCCAGCTATCAGCCTCCACAATGCCCTTACCAGCAACCATACAACACACGTTAGTCAGTAATTCTAGGGCACTGTCTACAGCAATCAGCTACCACCACACCCTTAACAGCAATCACGCAAACAAGTGAGTCACTAATCCTAGGTCACTGTCTACAGCTATCACAATGTTCTTACCCACAACCATGCATGACAAGTTACTCACTAATCCTAGGGAACTATCTACAGCTATCAGCTGCCACAGTGCCCTTACCAACAGCCATGCACAACGAGTTAGTCACTAATTCTAGGGCACTGTCTACAGCGATCAGCTACCACAATGTCCTTAACAGCGACCATACACAACGAGTTAGTCACTAATCCTAGGGCACTGTCCACAGCGATCAGCTACCACAGTGTCCTTAACAGCGACCATACACAACGAGTTAGTCACTAATCCTAGGGCATTGTCTACAGCGATCAGCTACCACAGTGTCCTTAACAGCGACCATACACGAGTTTGTCACTAATCCTAGGGCACTGTCTACAGCGATCAGCTACCACAGTGTCCTTAACAGCAACCATACTCAATGAGTTAGTCACTAATCCTAGGGCACTGTCTACAGTGATCAGCTACCACAGTGTCCTTAACAGCGACCATACACAATGAGTTTGTCACTAATCCTGGGGAAATGTCTACAGCGATTGGCTACCACAGTGTCCTTAACAGCGACCATACACGAGTTAGGCACTAATCCTAGGTCACTGTCTACAGCAATCAGCTACCACAATGTCCTTAACAGCGACCACACACAACGAGTTAGTCACTAATCCTAGGGCACTGTCCACAGCGATCAGCTACCACAGTGTCCTTAACAGCGACCATACACAACGAGTTAGTCACTAATCCTAGGACATTGTCTACAGCGATCAGCTACCACAGTGTCCTTAACAGCGACCATACACGAGTTTGTCACTAATCCTAGGGCAATGTCTACAGCGATCGGCTACCACAGTGTCCTTAACAGCGACCATACACAACGAGTTAGTCACTAATCCTAGGGCACTGTCTACAGCGATCAGCTACCAGTGTCCTTAACAGCGACCATACACAATGAGTTTGTCACTAATCCTAAGGCATTGTCTACAGCGTTCAGCTACCACAATGTTCTTAACAGCGCCCATACACGAGTTAGTCACTAATCCTAGGGCACTTTCTACAGCGATCAGCTACCACAGTGTCCTTAACAGCGACCATACTCAATGAGTTAGTCACTAATCCTAGGGCAGTGATCAGCTACCACAGTGTCCTTAACAGCGACCATACACAATGAGTTTGTCACTAATCCTAGGGAAATGTCTACAGCGATTGGCTACCACAGTGTCCTTAACAGCGACCATACACGAGTTAGTCACTAATCCTAGAGCATTGTCTACAGCAATCAGCTACTACAATGTCCTTACCAGTAACCATGCAAGACAAGTTAGTCACTAATGCTAGGGCACAATCTACGGCTATAGGCTACCGCAGTACCCTTACCAGTAACCATGCAACATAAATTAGTCACTAATGCAAGGGCACTGCCTACAGTGAGCAACTACCACTGCACGATTAACAGCAACCACGCAATAAACAAGTCACTAATCCTATGCACTGTCTACAGTGATCAGCTACCACAGTGCCCTTAACAGCAACCATGCAAAACGAGTTAGTCACCAATCCTAGAGCACTGTCTACGGATATCAGCTACCACCGTGCCCTTACGGGCAACCATGCAACCCAGTCGGTCACTAATCCTAGGACACTGCCGAATATGTTTTACATCATAAAGAATTTACTTTATCAGGGATTTGTCATTGAAAGGGTTAATAAATGTTTATGGTAAAACAAATAGCTGCTTGATCCAGAATACAGCAAATAGATTTCCCGACATCTGTTCTTAAAAGTGTATGGGGAAAGCCCTAGGATTCCGAATCAGTGACCTTTTCTGTTACAGACCCCCCCCCCCCCCCGCCAGAAATATTCACACCTCAACTCCTGATGTCATCTTGTAACCATCTTCTAATAGACGTACCTGATCATATATACATTCCAGATTTTGTGCTTTATTCTGCCAAAAGTCCAGTTCAACAAATGCTGAAGGGGTATGGCCATCTAGCAATGACTGTGCAGAGTCACGCTTGAGAACCTCACGCACTTGATGTGTCCAGTCAATAACAACTGTTTCAATGGCATGTACTAAATGACGGTCAAATGATGGAGGTCTGTAACAAATGCATACATGTAGTAATTAGAAACTATATAGTAAAAACAAGAATCATGTTTAATATCTTTAATTAATTCAATGAGAAAACCAAATATATTCAAAATATTTATTCTTACTGTGAAAGAGCATTTCGAGACCTTTATTTGTCCCTGATCCAGATAAATAAAACTCATATGCAGATCAGATCAAATTCTGGATATCACGAAAACCACTGTTGGTCTAATTTGGCTCCAAATTCGTGGAATCCTAGTGTATGGTCACACTGATTCTGGGTTAAAATTTGAGCAAAATCAAACCAGCAGTTTCGAAAATATCCACAGATTCAGAATTTGACCCAATCTGGATCTGGGTTTTTATCCGGATGAGCTAAACGCAAATTAGACGACGACGACACTGGCGACATGCAGGGTATCGCAATAGCTCGTTTTAGTCGAGCTAAAGATGCATGTGAGTAAATAACCAAGAAATGGGAATTAACTTGAAGTTTTGTGAATACAAACAAAATACTATAATGTGCAGTGGATGCCATCGCAAATCCCCACGTATTCACCAACATTGACGTTCTGCCATCCCACACAACTCTGGGAAGCGAGCCTAAAGTAAACATTGTCTCACAATCCATATCATATCATATGGGTAACATACTAAATTTTGTTGAATTCTGCCAACTGTGATTTTTTCCCCACCCCTGCCTAGGGGCGGTGACTAATATAAATGTTGTCATGCAGTCCGTAATCATATGGTCATATGGGTAACTCACATAACAAATTTGATTAAATTCCACCAAATGGTTTCAGAGGAGATAGAGGGACAGACAGACGGATGGACAGACCGAGGCGATTGCAACACTCCCATTTTTTCAAAACATGTGGGGATAATCATGAATATGGACTTAGTAATATACGCTGCTGCTAAATTCAAATGTGATGTGATTGTTGTTGCTGTGTGTGAGAATTCTTAAGCTGTCATCGTCAGTCATGAATTGTGAAGTGAGGACTTCTTCAAATCTGTGCACAACAGAGTCAATTTGGTCTATTGCTACATGTATATGTATTAGACAAGACTCCAGAACCAGCATGCCATATTCTGCTGCTCAACAAGATCCAGGTCAGCCAGCAGTCACCAGTAGCTTTCAGCCAGATTTGATTCAAAATAACAAACAAATATCTAACTATATCATATAATAAATAGAATGTATAGCTGCTGAAGGGGCCTGTATCGCTCACCTAGAACATAGGCATTTCAATTAGACAGGGCATTGCCGTTAAATAGAACCCTAAACTTTGGCCAGAATTGTAACAAGAACAAGGATTGTCATACCAAATTTTGGTAAAATTGTTCCAGTGGTTCTCAGGAAAAATCCAAGATGGCCCCTGGCCAAATTGGCTGATCAACTTCCTTTGAATAACTTTGATCTCTGTGCGCTAAGGATACTTCCCGCCAAATATAATTGAAATCAACCCAGTGGTACTCAAGAAGAAAACATTTTAAGTTGCCTATTGCTTTAGTATGGGAACCTTTGGTGGAAAAAAGATAATCTAAGATGGCCACCAAACCGTTTATTCGACAGTTTCAAAATTGGCAATTTTGTAATCAGCATACCCAAAAATCTATAGAAAACAAATTTTGGCTTCAAAAAACATCAAATAAAAAATCCAATATGGCTGCCAAACACGCTACATTTTTATTGGCGTATGGCGGCCATGGGTTTTTTTTACGCATCAGCTTTCCTTGAACAAACATTAATGGCCCTTAGTCCATATCCATAGTGGTTTTGGAGTAGTAGTTTTTGCGAAACCTGGTAATCCAAGATGGCCACCGAAACATTTGGCCAATCACGTTCCCTTGGTCATACGATGAATGCCCTAGATGATGTTTCATGAATTTTGAATTGATCCTCCAAGCGGTTTCGGAGAAGTTTTTAAAGACTTTGACCTTTATGCCCTAAGGACGTTTCCTGCCAATTATAATTAAAATCGGCACAGTGGTTCCTGAGAAGTCGTTTAACCCTTTCACTGATGAATTCCCCATATCTCATTTCCAACGCTACCATAAAGGAACGCTGCTGAATATTTGGAAATTAATTCGACGAAGTTGCTGCCCTAGGCAGCAACGTATGGCAGCAACATCTAACGTATGGCAGCAACATCTTCCAGTCAAATTAAAACAAATATTCAACAAAATAAGTTTTATATCCTAAAGAATATACTTTTCATGGATTTGTCGGTGAACGGGTTTAAAAAGAAGTTGATGTAAGGATGACGGATGGTTGCCACAACATAAGTTCACTTGGACTTTAAGGCCAAGCGAGTTAATAAAATCGATTAAACATACTTTTGTTCCTCTGTTTGCTCAACATTTTCTGCACCAACAGGTAGTGGTAACAGGGTCTTTCCCTTAACCTGGCCAGCCACCACATAGACATTACTCTTCAAGTTATGGACATGCCTTTGAACATCTGATGACACCACATATGGCCATTGATCATGGTTCCGGTCATTGGAAAGCAATGGCATGAGTACCTAAACACAAATAAAGTTATGATTATGGTCATTCCGTGTCAAGACAACCGATGGGTGTTGCATGACCAATTAAGATTTCCAAGATTCTTTGTGTAGTGGTACAGTAGTGTTTTAGGAAATCCTGCACAATTTCACTACCCAAATCCCAATATTTTTGGAGATATGGACGCTAGAACAGCAAGGGGGTCCACCACATGTGACGCAATTGTCATTTTGGAGCATTTTCTTTCAGACAGGAAAGATTAACTTATAGACATACATAATTAACATATATATCATAAAAATATACTCACAAATGGCAAAAATACCCCATTTTGTCCTAAAAAATTTGATGGAAGGAGGAATGGAAGAAAATAGAATTTTGGATATGTTGTAAAGCACATCTAATGCTTTATTGTCTGTAAAGCACAAGTTTCTTCCACCTATCCCACATGGTCATCCTGACAGTTGAATATGGGGTCATTTTCAGGCTGGGCCAATTTCAAGGACCTATATTTAAAAAATGTTAAGAACCACATATTTTTTTCTTTTATGTATAAACTAACAAATATATATATATATATAACTGACCCATCAAGTATTAAGTTTGTAACTCTAATAGTTTTAACATAATTGTAATCACAAGTGGGTCTGAAAATTTCACTGAATAAATTGTTATTTTTAATGTTACCTAGGTTACCAACACGAGCACAAAAATTATTGTGCCCTGCATATTTCAGGAGGGTACCTACATGTGACCAAGCATTGAAGGTTTTATTGGAATTGGATGTCAGGTTAAGAATTTGCAGAGCCTTGAAAATGCTACAAAATGACAATTCAAATTGCTTCACATGTGGTGGAACACCCCCCCCCCCCACATATAATCAAATATGTAATGAATGTCATTATGACATCGCTAAGTCTATCAGGAACGCTAAGTCTTTAAAAATTGGCCAAAATCAAAGATGGACGCTGGCCAAATTGGTCAATCAGCTTTATTTGATCAGAGATTTTTGGAATCAAAGATGGCCACCAGGCCGATTATGTAACAATTTCAAAAGCGGCAAATTTGAAATCACCCTACCCAAAAAACTATCTAAAATTAATTTGCGCTTCAAGATACAGCAAATAAAAAATTCCAGCATAGCCACCAAGACACTGAAATCTGAATGGTCAATGCTGCCCATATTTTTAACGTACTAACTTTCCTTGAACAAACCTGAATGGCCATTTAGTCCATACTCATACCTTCCAAATTTTAGCCTGGTCCCTTCTAGTGCAGTAGTTGAACCCCCCAAAATAGCCTAAGCCGGAAAAAATGGCAACCTGCATTGCAGTAGAAGCTTCCTCTTTAACCAGCTTCCACAACAACATTAATCAACAGTAACTGCTATTAACTGATATCCTGAATCAGAACTGTATTTTTATATAATTGTCCATGCACTCTGGTGCTGAACAGTGTTTGTGTTATTATTATTGAAACGTATGCGGACAACATATTTAGCTAATCTATAATTGCGGACTAAAATTACAATTATATAATGTTCATAAATCAAACTGTAGTTTACGTAACCACACATGTGGGTACTCCTATCAAGAGGAGGGATATACGAACAACAACAACAATGGCTATCAAGCTAGTTTTGGTCTCGTTGGAACCGGAATTTCATCTTCTATAACATATCCAAAATCCACAAAAATCTGTTTTGGGGAAATCTTACAATATGCAAATTAGTTAATTAATATGCGTATAATGACCTGTCCTTTGTGTGGTATAAAGCATTTAATCTGTCATACGATGAATGCATTTGTTATCTAACTTGTTTTATATTACATGATTCATATACCATATATGATAAAATAAAAATATAACAATCAGCTAATTAGATTAAAATAAATTTAAATAACTAATATGCAAATTAGTTAATTAAGAGTGCATATTCACACCAAATGCTTGAAAATAAAATTGTAAATTTGCGTACTTTTAGAGGCGTAAATTGTGTATTTAAACGTAATGAAATGAAATAAATCTTAACATAAGATGATTTCATATCATAATTAATATAATCTTTATAGTTGTCAAGTTGAATTACGGACTCGTGTCTCTAATTCAATTTCACAACTACAAATTATATTAATTAATATATATAATGAAATCATCGTATGCTAAGATTTATTTGGTATCCTTACATCTAGACACATAATTTAAACCTCTAAAAGCATATAATGTAACAATTTCATTTTCAAGAATTTTGGTGTGAATATGCGCCTGAAACGCATACGAACCGAGAAACTAAATGATACATTATTTGTGATCTACAAATGTTATTACTATGTTCAGAATTCCATAATACTATAGACCTGTGCTATATCCTATTGAATATTTTAAAATCTAGTTTGAAGCAACAACTGACAGTCAAATTAGTTTCAACATCCTCAAGACCTTTATGAATAGTTATTTTGAAATTGAGAAAATGATATTTCAGTGATAAAAGCGCATAACATATGGTAATACGTCGTTTGAGATGTATCCTTGAATACGTATAAGTAGAACTGCTGCTAATGTTTTGCTTGAGATAGATTTTAATGGTAATGTAGATTTGATAATTAGATGCATATTAAATTTAGAGGAGTTACTCAGGAATCGTATGCACATATCGTTATCCAATTATCAATGTATCGTATTCACTTTCATTATCATCATCAGAAACAATAAGTTCTACCATATTCTTACATCCATCGCCATAACAATTATCACGTGCCGAAACACACTTGAGGCCATATTTACAACAAGAGCATACCATTGTTCCACATGGATTTTTTAAAGAAGATTTGTACATACATTGAACAACTTTGAGGATGTATTGTGGTCCATGTTCTAAGTCAGTCGCCACTGGTGTTAATTTCTGATTTTTAAGGTTCTGTAGGATCAAGCATAGTGCTTAGCATTAGGCTTTTCCATTGTACAATTTGGATGGTTACTCTTAGACAATGGTAGGCAGCTGCTTGCTCTGTTGCTATCATCCGCATATACAAAACGTACTTCAGCCCATTCAATGTATCAGTCGGCTTCCCTCCGTACTGAAGGAAATTTCAATTTCCCTTTCTCCGAGATCTAACAATACTCACCATTCTATTACTTCTGATAACAAGCTATCCTGATAGCTGGCTCTTAAGAATCTAGACTTAGTAAGCTTTATCGGCTCCTGGAACCGGGTACCCAGTTCCCAACAAACGGGTACCCGTCTGTCAGTGAGGCTCATTCTTGTTTGCATAGCAACAAGAGCTACATGCTTTTTCCAATTGGAGTGTCTTAGCCTTTTCTTAAAAGTTTCTAAGTCATTTTCTGTGTTGTGATAGCTTACTTGTTTGCTCTCAAAGGATTATTGGATTACCAAGGAAGGAGCCGTTGAAATCCAGGTTGTATATTTCCATGTTATTCCATAGTTGTAAAAGACTTAGGTCTATAAAATTTTGTCTGTGTCGCATGTTCCAATTTCTGACCCCGAATCTGGGATATATGTTAACAACGAAATATGCCAGATTGGTCGCCTTCCTTCACCCCAAGCGATCGGGCAGATATGAAATAAGGTGTTGGCTATACGGTTTTTGAACACGAAAATCGGCTGACGTCGTTCTCCGTATTATCTGAGCGGGTGAAGTCACACCCGAGTTATCTCAGATTTTCATGTGCATAGCTACCAAACAAGAGAATACCTATGGCTTGCCTCTGTGGGGCTGGAAGGCAGGGTCCGTAATAGAATGGTGAGTATTGTTAGATCTCGGAGAAAAGGAAATTGAAATTTCCTTCATTCTCCTTCGATCAATACTCACCATTCTATTACTTCTGATAATACCAGATTTAGTCAGTAACCTGGAGGGAAGGGGCAAGCTATCAAATGCCTCTTTTACCCCATGGAGAAAGATCTTAGACTTAAAACTTGACAAACGGAGACCTAAAAGGACCATCAAGTTTAAGGGACCGAATCACATTCGCATCACCGCCACACACCCCCCCCCCCTTCCCCTTTTTTTCTCCTAAGAAAAGGGAGAGAACTCACGCACATGTATCTCGCCTGAAACACGAATATGCAAATGAATATATAAGATGAATGATCATGATATATAAACATAATACAAAAAACTCAATCTTGAATTACCTTACGATTATTGGATTCCAGATGTGGAGCCTTCAACCAATCACTTGTTCGACCATCCGTAACACAATCTTGGTTGTAATATCCTCGCTTGACCATGTCTACCCCTAACTTTTGCACTTTCAAATACCAAAAGGGAGAAGAGCAGTGTGGCCATTTAACTATCGTTTCAAAACAGCTAAAGCGAGTGGATTGGCGAAGTCTGACACATCCCTCATATAGTAATCCATTAAAGAGGACTCACAGTGCCATTGTGCAACAGCCATGATGTCCTCTAACGGAACACCATTGTAAAGGGCAGTCGAGGCAGCTAGTCCTCTAACATCGTGTGCCCTTGCGCATTGCATCTGGTGCCCAGTCGCAATTTCATGGGTAGTTTGAATGCATTTCACCACCCAACGAGAGATAGAATCCATGGATGCGGCGCCATATGGCTTCTTATGGCAGATCCACAGATGTCTATCATTCGACCATAACGAGTCTGTCCGTCTTTTGTATTTAGTCAAAGCACGGACTGGGCACCAGACACTGGCATCATGATCAAACCTAATTAGTTTCGGTATAATGATCGGTTTGCCGGGATATTTCAGATTGATTCTTTGACATAAACTCTGCTCTTGGCAGTAGACGCAGACCCTCTCCAGAGACAATAAATCGGTCCCTCTCTGCTGAAAGCGCATGGATCTCACTGCGCCATCTCGCTGAGGAAGCTGCCAATAGAAAAAACGCCTTTAGAGTCAAATGCTTTAAACTACCCAAACACAATGGTTCGAAAGGGTGCTTGGCCAGTACATTAAGCACTAAAGATAGACTCCAGGCTGGAATGACTACCGGTTGTCTCAGTCAGGGATTGCTCATTCCCTTCACCATCATATTTAACTGGGCCACCTCTGGACTATCCTTGTTAGCTAGACAAGGGATAACTGATGCCAAAGCTGACTTGTATCCAGCAATTGTGACAGGAGCCAGTCCTGAATAGAACAGCTCACAGAGAAAGTCTGCTATTTGCTGAATAGTGGAATTGAAAGGTATCAATACCCTTTCCTTCACACCAGTCTGCAAATTTGTTAACCTTGTGATTATATGACTTGAAGGTTGACCTCCTTCTCGCAGCTGCGATGAATTTCGCTGCTTGTCGAGAAAAACTTCCGACGTGGAACATTGTTTGATAACATCCACGCAGTCAATTTGAATATTTCGGGATGCTCATGTAGGAAGCGTCCCCTGGCCTGGGAGATTATGTTCGGAATCTCGGGTAGCTGCACTGGATTGTCCACCAGCAGATCCAGAAGATCTGTGAACCACGACCTGCTGGGCCAATATGGCGCTATTAGCAGGACCAGGCACGTTTCCTCTCTGATCTTCACCAATGTCTTTGGCAGAAGAATTGCGGGCGGGTACGCGTAAGCGTGCATCCCTCTCCAGCTTATCGCCAGAGCGTCTGTATCGACGGCATTTGGATCTGGAATCCGCGAGACATAAGTCATGATTTGAGCATTTTCCTTTGTCCATGTTGGGTTTGCCTCAATGCTCGAAGATCCTGTGAAGAACTGGAGGGTTGAGAGACCATTCTGTTGGCAGAATCCTCTGTCTGCGAGACAAAGCATCCGCCAGAATGTTCAATCGCCCAGGAATGTGAGCTGCTTTCAAAACAACAGTAATTCCTGCACCAAAAGAATCAAGTGCCACACCTTCATACACAGTGTGGGTGACTTGGTCCCGCCTTGGTGATTTATGTATGATACTACTGCCGAGTTGTCCGACCGTATCAATATCACCTTGCCCCTGACATTTGGAAGAAATCTTTCCAACGTCAGTTCCACTGCCATCATTTCCAACAGATTGATATGCAGCTGGCTCTCATGGAGAGTCCGTGCCCGAGACCTGGTGTTCTCCCAGGCAGGTCCCCCGCCCCTCCAGCGATGCATCCGTGTCCACAGACAGCTGGGGGTGGGGTAGGTGGAGTGAAACTCCTGTGAGGAGATTCTGACACTTTTTCCACCATACAAGATGTGACATTATTTACTCCAAAACTGGCACCAGCTTTGACAGGGGTTCTGTTCTCTGTTTGCACAAAGACATCAGATACAACTGGATAGGTCTTCGCATCAGAGCAGCGTACAGGATTACCTGCTCCATGGAGACCATCATGCCCAGCATCTGAAGAAACTTCCTCGCCTGAATGTGGTTTCCCAATCGAAACCTCTTGAGGATGGCTAACAGAGACACCACTCTAGGCTCTGATGGGTAAACCCTGCCCTCCTCGAGATCGAATCGCATCCCTAAATAAACGAACTGTTGAGTGGGTATCAACTCGGATTTCTCCTTATTGACTATCCAGCCTAGATCTGAAAGCAATTTCAGAGTCAGAGCAGCATCCATCTCTAACTTGGCTGGCGTGTCTGCCTTGATAAGCCAATCGTGTATATATAGATGTGAAGCGCCACATCCTCTCTTCTGAGAAACGCTGTCACCACAAGGACCACTCTGGTGAAAACCAGTGGAGCTGTCGACAGGCTGAATAGGAGAACTACAAACTCCCATACTTGATTCTGAAATGCAAATCTCAGAAACCTGTGACAACTCCTGTTCATTGGAATGTGGAAATATGCATCTTTCAGATCGATCGATACACACCACATTCCTTTCCTCAATCCTGCCATTACCGACCTCGGAGTTTCCATCTGAAACCGAGGCGTATGGATAAACCAATTCAATGGCCTGAGATTGAGAACGGGTCTCCAACCCCCTGTGCTCTTGGGGACAAGGAACATGTTTGAATAGAAGCCTGGAGTGTTCAGGTTTGCTGGTTTTATTGCTCCCTTCAGAAGCAAACCTGACACTTCGTTTTGAATAGCTTCTAACTTGTCTGGCTCCCATAGTACGGGAGTCCAGACTGGTGCCAAAGACAGATTTTGTGGTGGAGAATCCCACCACTCCGGCATGTATCCCTGGGATAACCATCCTAGGACCAGACTGTCTGACATCATACCTCGCAAAGTCTCGACGAACCGCATGAGCCTTCCACCCACTATAGATGCATTGACACCTACTGAGGGTGTCTGGCTCACGATCCTTTGGTCTTGGCTTGACCAGTCTAACTGGCACCGCTGTTGCCGTCACACAGGTGCGGTCCAGGCAGATATGAAGGGAGCCTCCATACCCTCAGGTACGATCCGCTCCGTACTTTCCGCTCTTTGAGGACTTACCCTTTCCTTTGCCCTTCCTGCCTCTCAGGCAACCAGGAGCAAGATTGGGGTGGGTAGGAGCCTCCACAACCTTCTTGGCCTTCTTCGCCGGAGGCGGCTGAGAAGACCCAGTAGAAGCAGAAGCTAGGCTTGCCTTTCGCCTTGCTTTTATGCTTCTTAGAAGGTTGCCTGGTTAGCGGCTTGGCCACAGCCCCTAGTGCGTGTGCCTGATGCACTAGCTTTAGCTGTAGATTAACAGCTAACCGATTCTGCGTAATGTTGGCAGTGTCTTCTAAGATGGCCCGCACTTGGCCACCAAAGATGCTAGGGCCAATCAGGGGCGTTTCAAGCAAACACTCCCTAATGGCAGTAGCCGGATGCATATGGTCAAGGACCATCAACCTCCTAGACTTAGTCACATGCGCCTGCACTCTTGCCAATGCGGCCATGGACAGCACCACGTCGTCATTTATGCCCCTGCTTCAGCCCACACCGACTGAAGAAGGCGATAAGAGTGATTGCTGCTCTCAACCCCCTCATCGCATAGGGCCAGGACTTCCTCATGGTGAACCTGGGATTTGTCCACCAGCACCGGAGCGGGGCCACCCGCTCCAGCACTCTGGACCCTAAGTACCCAGCGACTATCCTCAATGACTGCTGGTACCACACCATATTTCCACGGGTGGAATACGACATCTCGCCCGCACCTCCCTGAAGGCCGCCGGGAGCTGGCCCTTGGTCAGGAGTTGCTTGCTATAAATAGCATCTAACACCTCCATAAACCTTGGATCCGGGCTGCAGGCCAGATCCCTGTCGTAATCGATGCAACCGATGGATGGGGTGCATCCTCTTCGGCCGTGGTCGAAACCACAGACGGGTCCACCCCGTCTAGCCAAGCCAGAGCCTCAGACCACCGTGAATACATCACCCATTGACGTACTCATGGCCCTACCAGCAACGGCCTCCCGCTTAGCAGCCATCACTGATATGCCAGCAACTCCGGTACCACACGGTTCCGCCACCACCCCATGGAAAACACCAGTCTATGGAGTAGGCCCACGCGGAAAACCGTGCGGATCTGTAGCGGTTGAAGAACCGTGGCCATACACGGGCGCTAATGGCACCCCATGTGTGACCGCTGAACCAGGCGAGATAGGTGCATACCACTTCTGGCCAGCCACACCCGTCACCATGTGGGTTGGTGGCAAACCAACCAGCACTGGACTGGTGCTCGGTACCGGAGTGGCATCAACCACGGGCGGAGCCGCGGTCCTGGCTTGCGCAAAGCCAGACAGATGGAGGGCGGTTCCGTCCAGGACGGAATCAACCTCCATGCTCTCCGCCCACAGCATCTCAGGCCACATCAATCTCTCCTCCTCGGCCTTCTCATCTTGAGACCACGAAGAGTCATGACCAGATGAGGAAACACGGGCGGACGGCTCCCATGCCTGACGGACTGGCCACCGCTACTGGACCACCTGGAGGTGGCCACAGAGAAACAGAACTCATCAGGCCGGAGCCCGACGGGACTGCCAGGGGGCCATACGAGACGGCTCCCTCGGTGGCCAGTCCTGAACCCTGTCCAAGGACAGAGTCCGTACCAAGCACGGGAACACTGGCAGACGGCTCCCATGCTTGATGGACTGGCCACCGCTGCTGGACCACCCAGAGGTGGCCGCAGAGAAACAGAACCAATCAGCCCAGAGCCCGACGGGACTGCCAGGGAGCCGTATGAGACGGCTCCCTCGGTGGCCAGTCCTGAACCCTGTCCAAGGACAGAGTCCGTACCAAGCACGGGAAGAGACTACCCTGCAACTTTCGGTAGCAGGGACGACACCAGCATAGGAAGGACGCTATGCAAGAAGCCTTGCATAGCAGGTCCAAACCACGCCGGAGGTGCCATCTCTGCAACCGGAGCGCCCCCAGGGGCCGAAACGGACGCTCCATGATTTACGTTCGGACCGCCTGACCCCCGCATCAGACCCTGCCGAGTCCTTCTGGGCAAGGAACTTGACCATCATATTGGACAACCACACTGCACAAACGTCACACCTATTATCAAGATTACATTTGGCACACTTAAAGCAGACATGGTCCTTGAACAAGACCGTAACAAACTTGTGGCACTCATCACATGATGGTGGGGCTGGCTTGGCCTATAAACAAGCACAAACCTACAATAAGCAAGTGGAACGAAACAGGAACGGAAGGCAGACAAATAATTTTCAAATATATTGACCATAAATTAATTGTAACCCTCCAGCACCCCACCCCGGTATGTTACAGCAAAGATTGCATTGACTATGATGACAAGAACGAAGCGGACATGATACACCCATACACTGATCCTGACAGATGTATAAACGGAACCAGGAACCATATGGCATAGCATTCGGGGTATATTTACTAATCAATATAAATTATACTCCTAGCGAAGGCCAAAACGATATGTGAAGAAACAACAAAATGAAACAAACTGCTGTAAAACACGGTAAAACCGCAGACCACACGTCTTAATCAAGAATTTTGAAACCACCGATCATTGCAAACAGATCGTGATAACACGTAAAACTTGAAAATTCCAAAGTTTTTCTGGTACCAATAAAGTACACAGCACCCAGAATCAGATGCGCGAATTAATGAAACATTTTCTTCACATGAAAATCTGAGATAACTCGGGTGTGACTTCACCCGCTCAGATAATACGGAGAACGACTTATTTCATATCTGCCGATCGCTTGGGGTGAAGGAAGGCGACCAATCTGGCATATTTCGTTGTTAACATATATCCCAGATTCGGGGTCAGAAATTGGAACATGCGACACAGACAAAATTTTATAGACCTAAGTCTTTTACAACTATGGAATAACATGGAAATATACAACCTGGATTTCAACGGCTCCTTCCTTGGTAATCCAATAATCCTTTGAGAGCAAACAACTAAGCTATCACAACACAGAAAATGACTTAGAAACTTTTAAGAAAAGGCTAAGACACTCCAATTGGAAAAAGCATATAGCTCTTGTTGCTATGCAAACAAGAATGAGCCTCACTGGCAGATGGGTACCCATTTGTTGGGAACCAGGTACCCGGTTCCAGGAGCCGGTAAAGCTTACTAAGTCTAGATTCTTAGAGCCAGCTATCAGGATAGCTTGTTATCAGAAGTAATAGAATTGTGAGTATTGATTGACGAAGAAAGCATTACCAATAGCTTCAATCCAGCCTCGCTAAACTTCTCTTGTGTAGTGTCATATGTACCAGTCATCACTCAGTTTCCGGATCGCTTCTGATTATTTAACCATCTTTAGAATAGCAGTTTTACCTTGACGATACAAAGCTGAAGATGTGTCGCAGCCACCCCATGTATGAATGAATAGCAGCTGATGAGCGATCTCATCGCCAAAATGTGCACATACATCCCGGATATGGCAGAGCTTCTGACTTTTCCTTTGATGTTTCTTTCCCTCTGATCTCAGAAATATGTCTGATATGTCAGGTCTAAAATGGTACAAGAGGAGCACAAGAATGTCAGTGTGACAGTGTTATCAGCTACTACTGTCACGGACTGGTTATTTACAGATGCCAGTTCTATGGCTAATGATACTATCAGTGCGTCCGCATCATCTCTGATTGGCGCACATTATGATTTTCAGCAGCAAGGTAACGTACAACTAAGGATATGAATTGATTCTTATTTTCTTCATTTGCTAAAAAGACTTTCTAGCTTGCATGTACCACAGCAGACTCATTGATCATCACGTATGCGGCTCACTTTCCTGATCTCCATTGATGCTCATGGTCTTTAGTTGATGGTCCATCACAATATCCATCAAAGACTGAAACACATTGCTTGTCTCATGATGAACTACATGTTGACCTACTGTGATTCTTTTTTTGCAGATTAACTAGCGTCTTTACTTGATCAGCTTACTTTAGCAAAACGTCAGAAATTTGTATGTTATCAAACCTCTTTTGTATTTTGGCTTTAACCTCTTCAGCTTGATCCCAGTTGATTCCATCATGATCACCGGCAGTTAGGCCAGGCATCGCAACCTTTCATCATCTATGTCAAATGATTCATAGGTATCAAACTCGTCAACAACACTGAGAAAGTTTTAGAAGTCATGGTTGACTCTTGATTTTCCCAGCTCAACATGTTTCGTATGTGTTATGTATTGATGTTTAGACAGAGAAGTCATACCATCATGAACACTGGCACACATGTGCATGCTGTTGACCCAGGTGATACGAAGAGACTCTGTAATTCCTTGTCCTCGTGTCAAACATCCTCAACTTGTTGTGCTCTGTATCATTACTTGCTCAATAACAAGATCTGTCTGACTCCAGAGTTCAGGCCAATATCTCTCAGATGTGCGTACTGTGTGATATCCACGAATCATGAACTTATCATATAACCATGGGTGGGTATTCGACAATTCAAGCATAAGTTGAAGATACAGACGAGTGGACTTTGCATAATTGTTATGGCCAGTCGCTGCAAACAAGTTGATCATCTTGCTGACTGAAATAAGATACAAATGCCAATCATCTGTCCTTCCGGCTCTTATTTAAATAGTTCGAGCATGTCAATGTATGCCATGTACTGAAGCCACAATTTAGCAGTTCTTGAATTGGTTGCAAGCACGTATTTGTACTTATCCATTGACTCTGGTAATTTGCGCAGTGCTTTAGATTTGGCGACATCCTCTAGTGTCTTGTTTCTGCACAACACCCTCATATAGATCGCACAACTGTATGTATTCCTCGTCAACTAGACGTAATTCATCATTAAAAATATTATCAATATGCCACTTGAAACATCTACACTATTGAACAAATTAGCACGAGCTTCGCTTTTCACATTTTAGCATACACATTATCAACAGTTTCACATGCAAGATCTATCTCCAATATCACACCAGCTACATTTTATTTTGAAAATCTATCTCAACCAAAAATTTAACAACAGTTTAACGTTTAGGATACATCGCGAATGCCACATTCCCATCAGTTTCACTGTGACAATCTGTCTCAACTAGAATCTTACCAACATCTTAACTTTGAGGATATCTATCAAATGACTCACTATTAAAATCTGACTCAACCAAATCACTGTGACAATGTCTGAAAAAACTTTTTATTACCAGGATCACTTTGAGGATCCATCAATATGTACAATTCCGCAGCTGCTCCGGACTCCAGCTATTCACACAATTCAGTAAATGCTTTCAGCATCTCCTGGTTCCTAGGCAGAACAATTGGTTTGTCTTGGCTATGGGTAGTATATATGATCTTTGCTGACATGAAAGTTGACTGGCAAGATCTGTGATAGACGGCTTCATTGGCAACGAAGTCGAAACACTGTTGCAGTTTTGCCTCAACTTCACGACCCCATGCACCAATCCTTTGTTTACACACATAAAGAATCTGGTCACGAAATTGCAAAGTACACGTTGATGACATCTGGACACTATGACGCTCTCCCTCCTTCCCTCCATCCCCCCCTCTCTCTCTCTCTCTCTCTCTCTCTCTCTCCGTCTCACTCTCTCCCCCCCCTCTCTTTTTCTCTCTGAGAGGGTCTATATTATGACAATTTTCCTCACCCCACATACTGGTAGGACACCCAGTCACTAACACACCGCCAGGATTGATCTTGCTCTGCTAAAGAGGATGACAAAATCGTATTTTACCCTCGGGGCTCCAGATACACTCACTACGCCACTGCATCCCACCACTGCATCCCCACACCCCTAATCAAATGCTCTGCTAATTATATCAAAGTACCGGTAGTAAATTCATGAATTATTTATTAATTACATGACGCGCCGCTGATTTGCAAGTAACATCCCTCACCCCACCCCATCCACACAGCATTCCACCACTGCTAAATCATTAAATTAACGCAATTACCATGAAATATTAACATGTTGTGTTGACAAGTTAGGTTAAATGTTCACAGAGTAAAGTATATCATGTCGATGACGGTCCATGCCAGGATAATACTCCTCATCCTAACTTGCGCCAGGAGTAGTGCCCGTGTGAGGAACATCACTTTTCGTCTGAGATATTCTTCTTCCTTTCAGCTTAGAGGCATAATAAGTTATACTAAGTTAAAAAAGCTATGTCTCGTGTACGGGCGCCTCCTTGGGGGGATACCTCTGTGGACCTACGAGTCTGTGTGGTACCTCCGGGAGCCCCATGTTTAAAAGTTCATCTACCTGCCTCTATGTCTTGTATTTTCGTATGCTCTTATTGTAGTTTTATCTAGCAAATTTTAGGTAAACACATTTTATAGACTTATATTTTTAGGTCACCAAATCAAATCTTGTAAGTCCATTGATCACGAAATTGCTATGGACAGGCATACTGGTGACAAACTCTTGGATGAGACCGTTGTGTTCAATGTTCGTGGCAATGGTCGCACGGCCCCACCGGAACGATTGAGTTCCACCGGCCTTAGGAGCAGGTTTTTGTTTCCCGCAGGGCAGTCTCGTTCAGGGTCCGTCACCCCGTGACCAGATGCTAACCAGCGTCGTCACTTGTCGTGCACTTACGGCGCGGCGAGTCAACATGAGACATCGGAACGGCCCGACACCGCCCGGCGAGCTACAGGAGTTGGGTAGCAGCCTACTCAATGGGTCGTGTTGATTTTGGTATCATCTTAACCTCTGTATCACTAGCTTAATAGACATTAAAATGGACTTGATCCACCCAGTGGTTCGTGTGATATCAATATCCACGCAACGTCAGCAAATTCTTGACCTCCTTTTGTGTGCGACAGACGTGCGACAGATTTGAATTTTACGACGAATTCAGAGGGACTATTTTTCTGTTAACTACTTGTCATACAGACTAGTATAGGCTTTATATCATCTCGTTTTACGTGAATTAATATTGGCTGGTATGAGGAGAGTAGCGCCCGTGTCCTTTTAAGTTTCAATTCTCTCTACCACCATATTCTGGTGGAAATCACTACGCCAATGGCTACTCAATACATACGAGATACTTTTCTCGATCTCGAATCGAAGGAGATCTCGCGAGATACGAATGGAAGCTACGCCTCTATTTTTAGATTTATAGTGAGATTGAAGGAGGCAGAAATCTGAGTGGCTATCTGAAAACCGGCAGCGAACATAGCGAGAAATCGCGTGTTTGCAAGTTATGTTATGTTATGTTCGTATAATCCTCCTCTTGATAGGAGCACCCACCATAGTCGTAATAGTTAAAATCGGATAATAACCAAACAAAAATAGAATAAAAGCAAGTAATAAACAAGGGGAAATTAAATAAACAAGTACAGAATAAAACAACACCCTAAAACTAGGTAGAGTAGTTGGACAAGAGCAGTACAGAATAAAACAACAAACCAAACTAGGTAGAGTGGTTGAACAAGAGCAATATCAAATTCTAATATTAAGAAGCATTAATTTCTAAGAATTTATCATAAGTTTAAAACATATTTGGGCTAAAATAAAATACAAACGTACTATTTGATGCTTTGGTAGAATAAAAGCGCTAAGGCATTAATCGATTTTAACAAAACACGAAAAGGTTTAGATGTCCAAAAAGAAATCCAGTATTAATTGGTTGATTTATCACAAGTTTACATTGATACTAAAAATGAGATCGTCAATTTCATCTGCTACATCGGGTAGTGCCAACAAAAACCCTAGGTGAACCACACAAGATGTCATACATTCCCCTCGGACCAGGCATCCCAAGCGCCTAGGGGATGTGTGGAATGGCCAGAGTAATTCAACACAACAACCGCAGATGCATTGCTGAATCTATTGTGAGAACCATTATAGGCATAGGCTAATCATCCCGATATGGTGTTGAGAATATGAACTCTGCCGCAGTGTATGTTGTAACAGAGTTGTCTGCTAAGTAGTTCAACATTATACAGAAGGTCAGAATTATACAGTAGCATCTCACAGGTGGGCAATGCAGTACAGTCTATAATAAGTTGAGTAAGTAGGATAGGGTCACTACTAGTGGTGTCCCAGTGATGGGAACCACAGCATTCGGTCACTGCAGCTTTTATACCTTGTAAACTGTGTTTCCTATAGTTATGCAGAGCACCACATTGGATAAGGATGTGGGTATAGTCTTCGCTTGCAATCTGACATAAAGGACAGGTTGGATCGACTTTGTTTTGATTAAATCTGCTTAGCTTTGACTGTACAATATATGCTCCAGTTAAGAAGCGGGCTTTAATAACACCCCTCTTTACATCCTTGGCATTGTGGTCAGTGCTACTAACAGATAAATGTTGACAGCCAATTGAGCGATCACCAGTATTACAGTAGGGCGGAGTGCTTTTGTACTCGCAGTCGCTCAATAGTGTTTGAGTCCAGAATGTATTGTTGCTGATTTGACAATAGGCTTCCAATTCTCCTTTGTTGGCACAGCAGCTATCAGTTTATCGACTGACTCCCTCCTTGCATCTAGCTTCGCAGCTTTGTTTGGAGTCACAAGTACGGCCTCGAACAGCGAAGTGATATGAGTGGGCATAAGTTAGTACGATGGCCATTTAGTAGCCACCATCAACAGGTTGATTATTGTGCTACTGTAGAGAGCGCATGGAAATATTACTATGTCAGAAATACTCATAAAAAGGCTCCATCAAGAAATTATGTCGTCTGGAATTAAAGTGCATGCGCGTCCAATTTGGGGTGGTGCCGGCTATGATTGTTATTATATCACTAAAGCCTCAATTAAATGTAAAATCCTCATCAGGACATAATAATAAACAGCATATACCCTACAAGTTAACATAAATAAGTTCAATCAACAACAGCATTGTAAAGTTTCTGGAAATGGCCAATCTATTTACCAAGTGCCAGCATTGTTTCAGACACAACAGATCCTTTAAAACTCAATTGCTAGAGTACATTGAAGATACATCAGTCAAACTTGATTCAAATGAACCTGTCCATGCAGTATATTTAGATTTCTCAAAAGCAGTTGATACTGTACGACACCAACGACTCCAAACAAAGCTGAGAAGCTAGATGGTATTGGCGACAATTTAGTAAGATGGATAGGAAACTAACTATGTAGCAGAAGAGGGAGAGTAAGAATCAATGATGCGATATCAGACTGGATAGAAGTGACAAGGGAAGTGTCCTGGGACCTATGCTTTTTCTCATACATAAATGACCTACCAGACAGTCTGACCTGTAAGATCAAAGACAACATAGATATAGTATTAAATGGTCGCAGCCATGATATATATCCCTCAACACAGATAAAATGCTTGTCCTGCATTTCGGTAGGAATAACCTTCAAACTAAATATTATATGACAGATACGCCAGATATGCATCCTATATCAACATCAGATGTAGAAAAAGAGCTGGGAGTGCATATTGACAAAAATCTCTTTTGATATACATATAAGTAAGATCATCTCCAATACTAACAGCACAATATGTCTAACCAAGAGAACCTTTACCAACATTGACCCATCTACTTTCACGATCTTGTACACGTCTCTTGTGATACCTATTCCCGAATACTGCAACTTGGCATGGTCACAAAGATTGAAAAGGCAATCATAGCTATTCAAAGAAAAAGTTCAGCACCAAGCAACAAAACTTGTCCCACAAATCAGAGACTATAGCTACATGGAGACTTGAAGCCGTAAACCTAATGCCACTGAAATATAGACGGTTTCGAGGAGATCAAGCTCAGCAGGGATCTATATAATATTTGTAAAGACTACTTTTTAACTATCCAGTATTACACAGACCAGAGGCCATAAGTGCAAGCTCAACATGAAACGTACCAACAAGGATATTCGTAAGCATATTTTCGCTAATAGAGTGGTAGCAGAATGGAATTTACTGCCAGCTACAATAACCGAAGTGACAACAGTCGAATTATTCAAGAACAAACTAGATATTTACTTCAAAGAAAGACAATTTGAATTTGACTGAACCTGCCACATGTATACGGGTATACCAGACCATAACAAAGTCTTACTGTATTTCCACGTACACAATGGAATGATCTTGGAATAGCCTGTGTATAGGCATTGCAAAGTATTTGCGTTATTAGTAACAACAGCATGGGTGTAGACAAGTTCTGAAATTTGGCGGGCTAAACACACATGGCGGGTGTGGGTGAGGGGTGGTGGTGGGGTGTGGGTGTGTTGGGGGTGGCGTGGGGTGTGTCCAGGGGGTCCTCCCCCAGAATTTTTTTAAATCTAGATGCTCTCAGATGGCATCCCGCTCAAAATTTGAGCCAGGACTAACAAAAGCCTTAGGCTTAAGTCCTATGATATGATGATGATGATGATGATGATGATGAGAATGATGATATGCAAGAACATGGTCGGTAGCGACTTCAATTACTGGTAGACAGGTCTCTGCTTTCTACGTCTGCACTTTGTGGTTGCATGAAGAGACACTAGCGTAGAGAAAGAGACTTGGATAGTTATAAACACAGAAAAAGACAACACCAGCAATAAGACCAACTATAGCCTCCACAAGTGAACATGTAGCCAAATGCTAGGTGAAGCAGGGTGTAACCATGAGTGTAGGCAGCACACCGCAGCTAACATAGGGAACACCTATCTGCACCACAGCATTTCCACAAAACAGAGATAAAGCTTTACGCAATATGAGCCATATCGCTCAAGAACAAACCAGATATCTACTTCAAAGAAAGAACTTTTGAATGGGACTGAGCATGCCATACTACACCAAAAACGTGCAGGCAATATGCCAATGGCTTATGCCTCGTAAAATGATGATGATGAACCGATGAAGGCATATTGCACCATTTGCATTATGGCGGTATAAGATCGTATTCATTTCATCACCTCATGGCCATCACTTGAAGCTATCAGAACACCATACACAGTAGATCTAAAAAAAAGATTGACCAATGCAGAAATATAAACTAGTGTTATTATTAGAATTATGGCAGATAGGCCTACCGCTGAGTTGACACAATTGTTACTGGACTGCTCAGGAAACATGTTCATTCCCAATGATCTGAAGCTAGAAATCAAAAAGATCAGTATATGCCTATTTTATGCCTTACACAGATATTGGAACTCAATACTCAAACGACTTAATTAAAACCATCAGCCGGGTATTGTGTTCCCTCTGGTGGACTGGCCATTCATTTTAAAACAGATAACCAACCGAAATTGACAATCTATCCATATTACATATCTTGGACAAACCGTGGCACCAGTAAAGATAGGATCTAAACATCAATGTAGCAATGTGTGTGCTCGATTTCAGGACTTACACCAAAACACTACAGCTGTTCTCCAGATAGCGGATGAAATCACGATGTCATCATCATCTGGCCCAAAAGACCAAAGCAAGATGTTCCAAGCAATAAGAAACCTCAGAAACAAACCACGTGAGGAAGTTTATACATTTGGGAATTCAGACCCAAATGTCCCAGAACCTGAACTGTTGGTATCATACTTTGAAATTCTAGCAACACCACAAGACAACCCACCCAATCTATAATAATGTTATGAACGAGTCACTGGAGTTACAGGTGCCAGCTAAACAGTCTAACAACATTCGCTGCATAACCTCTAACACTGCAATGATAGAGGATACAGCTAGGCATGTCTCTAAATTGAAACATGTTTAATGTAGGTAGATAATGTCTCTGAGCGCTGGCTTGTAAAAGCTGAGCTCGGTTGCATGAAAAAACCCTTCCTGATCCGCAATTTCCGGTCTATGTCTGTTTAGTCAGTTTTTGCTCCCCTATTATAGTGTGTTGCTTATAGGTGGATATATAACCTCTAACACCTGCAATGATAGAGGATACAGCTAGGCATGTCTCTAAATTGAAACATGTTTAGTGTAGGTAGATAATGTCTCTGAGCGCTGGCTTGTAAAAGCTGAGCTCGGTTGCATGAAAAAAACCCTCTTGATCCGCAATTTCCGGTTATGTCTGTTTAGTCAGTTTTTATTATAGTTTGTTGCTTATAGGTGGATATATATATATATATATATAGTGTCGGGCCGTTCCAGTGTATCATGTCGACTCGCCGTGCCGCTAGTGCACGACGAAGGATGACGCTGGTTAGCATCCGGTCTCGGGGTGACGGATCCTGTACGAGACTGCCCTATGGGTAACAAAAACTGGCTCCTAATGTCGGTGGAACTCAATCGTTCCGGTGGGGCCATGCGACCATTGTCGCAAACATTAAATACCACTGTCTCATCCCAAGAATGTGTGTCACCAGTATGCCTGTTCATAGCAATTTCGTGATCTATGGACTTACAAGATTTGATTTGGTGACCTAAAAATATAAGTCTATACAATGATTTTACCTAAACAAACTATCGAGTATGCTAGATAAAAATGAGGAGCATACGAAAATACAAGACATAGAGACAGCCAGATGAACTTTTAAACATGGGGCCCCCGGAAGTACCACACAGACTCATAGGTCCGCAGAGGTATCCCTGAAAGGGAGGCTCCCATACACGAGATTTAACTAATTAACTTAATATAAGTTATTATACCTCTAAGCTGAAAGGAAGAAGATCTCAGACGAAAAGTCATGTGCCTCACGCGGGAACTACTCCTAGTGCTAGTTTGGGTGAGGAGTATTATCCTTGCGTGGACTGTCATCGCTGAATCCGTCTCGGAAAGGTGTCGCCACTCTAATATTTCAAGCAAAATGCTTGAAAAAGAAAAGACCATACAAATTGAGATTATGACTATAGGGCTGGGTGCTGTTTTACGTGAAGACGGGACGAATGATTCCTGAAGGATTCCCACGTCACCGTCTTATGTGATTCTTAGTATGCTGAATTAGTAGTCGCCGCTTTATTTATGCGGGCCTTCTGCTTTGCTTCACTAGCTTTTAGTTTTTAGAAACAAGAACCACTTTAAGCCACAAATGGCAGGTGTCTACCTAGCTGTTAGACACGGCTGTCCTAAGACATCAATACTGAAGACAGTGCTCACACATGTTACTTAGTAAGATCTCCGAACTGGATAAGAATCCGAACATCTCACTCCGTAACCACATAAAACGTCACAAGACACTGGTTACTTTTCACAAAAGCATCTTTAGGCAACTGATCTATCGTTAGGTTGGGGGTAAGAGAGACGAATACCCACCATAAATTCCTTCCAGTGAGGGCGTGGCAGATCTAAATATCATGCCCAGACATTTTTATGGAATTCGGTGGGGATACGCATCTCGCCCGTCACCAGGTCCTATGGAACTAACTGTTTAACCTGTCATTAGGTTTATGTACAAGTTGCCCAATATTGCACTGCGGTGCGGGAGGATTTTTCAGCAAATAAAATAACAATTAACATATGTTTTCGCAGTGCTTTCCTACATTGGCAAAAGTGCTAACTACAAAGCATCCAAAGACACGGAGGGAATGTGTGTGATACCACACCCTGGCCATCACCGCTCGGAAACCCCAAAAGTTTCCCATGGTCGGATCAGCCCATGGTGCGGATATGGACATTAAAAAGCCACAAGGCTGAGTGGAGCATGAAGAGAGACAAAATCTTAGAGTTATGAGTCTTACCGGAGTGCGGGGCTAGATTATCGCACTGCCGGAAGAGAAGAGTATACTACAGATTTCTTAACGAAGAAAGTGTCTCTAATCATATTAAACCTATCCTATCGAGCTGAATAGAAACGGTTTAGTCGGTAGCATGCCGGGCTAAACAAAGTTATAGCATGGACAGCGATCTCAGTGAAAAATTGCTGGTGGCAGGAGAAAGTGCTGCATATATAAGTGTTGCTGTATAGTGTTTCCTACATGCACTGCAGTCCGATATTTTCTACAAATAAACAAAACATATGAACTGATGGCTACTGGCCATATATATATATATATATATATATATATATATATATATATATATATATATATATATATATATATATATATATATATATATATATATATATATATATATATATACAAACTAACCAGAACAATTAATACAGTATTAAATGATCAGAATTATATATCTTAATACAGGTTAACGAACCTACTACGGTGCGGTTAGTGAAAACACCCTACAGAAAATGAGAATAACTATAAACATACACAGAAATCATAACTAGCGGTCCTAAGACCGGTATGGTACCTTTTAGTCATCAGGCCCATTCTTACGGATACAATATAATTAGAAAAGTACATTTAGCGGAATAATTAAAATGTGAAGTATAGTTACTTGAATACTCGGTAGCCATTCTTAAGTTAGGCGATCATGTTACTGAAATTGATACGTCATTCTTTAGTTGATGCAAGTTGATGCATTCTCTGGAAGCTGGAAATTTCCGCAGGTTGGTTCCCGCAAGTTGGTTCCTGCAAACAGGATTCCTGCAAGAAACTCATGGCGGGAATACATCGCTCAGGACTGTAAGCACAATGGAATGTCTAACGAGTAGTCAGCAAGAGATACAATAGCATTACTGCTGTGAAGAAAGTTCCCATACACCGATGGCATGGATGGAAGTTGTCAACAACCTGATCACAAGCGGGGGTTGTTAGATGCAAATGAAGATACAAAACAAAGCTTAACGGGGCTGGTTACGTCAGCCAGCTCTGAAGATGCACCGGGCAAAGTTTACTTGCTGCGGTCGAAAGTTAGAAGAACCTACACGACATTAGTGCGGGGATGGTTGAAATACCACTTTTAGGCGTGGCCGGCAGATCCAGCGAGTTATCCATCAAAGAACATCCTGCCTCTACATCTGTAGAATCACATATTCAGGCCGTAAAGGCATCACCACAAGTTCGTGTTCCGAAGTAGATATTGATATTCGTGAACAGTATTTAGAAAGTTCCAAATTGCTCCCGCAAGTAGGGAGTTACAAAATTGTTTTAGTGCGGTGGGTTGGGTAACTGCTAGCTACGGGAGAGAAACCGACAGAAAGCGAAGTTATATGCGTAATATCTGTCGTGCTGGTAGTAGCTGGTACAGGTCCAACCTATTCGGCCCCTGGCCAAAGATGCTCTTGAGTTCTGGATCGCGTCTCCTTTTATACTCCTTGTGACATCACAGGTGCAGGCTCCAACCAATCATCGTTCGAGCAACAGCCAATCAGCGCGTAGCTGATAATAACGCTGTCGAATGTTCTAGAACATTCTAGATGTTCTGCGTCCACGTGGTTATGACGTCATGGCAATATTTTGAAGATAATCAAGAAGGGGTTTCCGTGGATAACTCAGCCATTTCTTAACAGATTTTGAAATGGTCTACAGATTTAAAAAGCCCGTCGATTCAGCGGGAAGAGGCAATCAAAAAGGATTACAGGGTACCATCTCGGTACACTTAAAGCGTCATCCCATCTTGGTCATAAACTATGTGCTCCATCAAAAATAGCATCTAAGCGTGCGCATGCGCACTATGCTCTTTAACGAACTTAGTCGTTTTTACAACGCGATCTCTCCCATAGGCCTATATACGCTTATGGCTCTACCCAGGGGGGGGGCGTGTTCAGGGAACGAATCCAGGACAGGCGGCACTTACCCAGCTTAGCTGGTATGGCCGGTACCCGACCGGTCGATCCGAACTACACTTATACACTTATATATATATATATATATATATATATATATATATATATATATATATATATATATATATATATATATATATATATATATATATATATATATATATATATATATATATATATATATATATATATATATATATATATATATACATGAATGGGGTGTGAGCTGTGGGATACCGCCTACGACTGCAATTATTTCTTGTACATAGTTTCAGTGCATACGTCAAGGCTCTCATCACTATTCTTCAGTTAAAGTAATTTTTGTCCCATCTGATCTGGTCAACTGTTAAATACAAGCATAAATTGCCTCTTGACCGTGTTATACAAATGCCATATCAATTACACCATGCAAGAAAAGTCTGAAGCTATAACCCTGGAGGAAACTACATGTGAGAAAGATCTTAGCATCTATATTGACAGTGCATTAAAGTTCAATCAACATGCCGAAACATCAGTGAACAAAGCAACTAAATTAGTCTGCATGATCTGCAGGTCCTTTGACTTCCTGAATCCAAGCCCATTCAGTCTACTCTACAAAAGCCTAGTACGACCCACTTGGAATATGGAAACGTCGCCTGGTCGCCTCTATACAAAAAAGATATAAATATCATCGAAAATGTTCAATAAGAGCAACAAAGACCATTCCAGGGCTAAAAGACCACCTGAAATTCCTGAAACTGTTATGTTTAATTTATCGACGTCCATGTGGTGACCTTATCGAGGCTTACAAATACACACACATCATATACAACGTTGATGCCGAGAGCCTCCTGCCATCCAACAAATGCGACCAAATCCGTGGCAATAGCTTCAAACTACATAAGCAGCGATTCAACACTGACACCAGAAAACGGTTCTTCAACATTCGGGTAAACAACCACTGGAATAGTCTTCCTGATACTGTGGTAACTGCTCCAACTCTCCACGCCTTTAAAAGTCAGCTAGACAAATACTTTGATAATGCGGCTTACACAACCCAGTTCCCGATCTAACCCGTCCACACCCAAAACGTTCAGCAGGTACAACAAATCGACGAAGAAGAAAATGAAGACCTGCTACATGCTGTCTAGCCTATCCAGCAGAAGAGGACTATGTAACTATGCAACTATAGCTTGTCAATCCGTTTTTCAAATGCTATGACCGCTGGTGTGGAAATGACTGATTCTGCAGGCTATTCCATAAATTGCAGGCTCTTAAGGAAAATAAATTCTTCTTAATATTTGCTCTCTCCCTTTTTTGATATACCTTTACGATTCTCCCCCTCTTTTGATAGAGCTTTAAGTGATGGCCACAAGTTACAGAAACATGTTTCAATTGAGATAGGGCAGTAGCATCGGGTTAATAAATTCCAGTTAACACTTTCTATGTCTCAATCATGTCTCTCCTTGCTCGCCTATAAACCATGGTCAGCAGGCTCAGTGCTTTTAGTCGTACCGTGGATGTGAGGTCTTTGAGGGAGGGTACTATCTTGCTTGCTCTGCACTGTACACCTATGGCATTTACGTTTTTTCATGTAGGGCAACGATACTACATTAACATATTCGAGATGTGGCCGAACTAATGTATGTATGTATGCATGCGTGCGTGCGTGCGTGCGTGCGTTCGTTCGTTCGTTCGTTCGTTCGTGCGTGCGTGCGTGCGTGCGTGCGTGCGTGCGTGCGTGCGTGCGTGCGTGCGTGCGTGCGTGCGTGCGTGCGTGCGTGCGTGTATGAGTACTGTATTCTGTGGCTGTAGTAGTAGAAACATCCTACAGCTGCAATCAGTACTTTTTCGCTTTTGTCCACTGTGTCTTGTCCTCAGCCAAAATCCTTAGCTTCCTCAGGTCCATTCTTGACTTGAGTGTACCTAATCCTGCTTTCTTGAGGTCAACTTGTAGCATGCTTAGCAGATTTATGCAATGACGTCCTCTCCTGACTTTGTATTTGATGGCTCCGAGTAGGGCGAATTCCAAGGCTCTCTGTGCTGGTGTGTCTTCCTGCATCCTTAGCACATTGCCAAACATGGACCATCTTTGCTGGGTGACCTTTACAGACAGCGGCGGCATATTACACATCTTATATAGTGCATCATTGGAAATTATGCTCTCTGGCCATTGGTGTCCAGTGATGGTGCATAGGTGTTTGCGGTGGCAGGCGTCAAGTTTGTCTAGAGCTGCCTTTGGAGCTGCATGCCCAGCTGCTACAGTTATACATTATCAAGGATACGCAGGTTGCATTGTATAAACGTAGTCTTTTTACCAAGAGCATCTTTGATCTACGAATCCATAGCTTCCGGAAGGACTGGAAAGCTATGTACCCCATGATGCAGCGTGCAGCAATGTCAGCAGTACTGCAAAGCAGTGAGCCCAGGAGTTTACTTTTCCTCCATGGTTCGCCGCCACGGAGTGGATCATCATTTTCTTTAGTTTCATGCTTTGTAGATAGGTATATGTGGGTGAACTCTGTTTTGGATTCATTCATAAAGGGATTTTCAATTTTTAGTTTGCTTGCAGCTATTGGGAGAAGTTCGTCAAGGGGTTTCTTTTCCTCATCTATAAAGTCCACATCATCGGCATATTCCATCTCTAGCGGCATGCCCAGTATTGACATGGGGGTGGGGGTGGGGTGGGGTTGTCTTGTGGAGTTTCCCCGCACAGTTTTCAATGCAGCAGTCAGGTAACAGGTGAAGAGCACAGGGGATAGACCATCTCCCTGTGGGGAGCCAACTGATGTCTCAAACTCTACAGACTTCACTATCTTGACTCGTACTCTCAGCTTGGTGTCTGCAAGCAGTAGTCTCACTAGTCGTAGTTCATCCTCATTGCAACTGGCCTGGCATAGTACATCTAGGATCCTTGAGCGCTTAATTGTGTCAAAGGCTCATGACATGTCAATGCCCATTTTGTGGAAATCCCAGTGTTAGGACATGACTACAGACACAAGCATGCGTTGAGCCCATACAATGTCTGCGCAGCTGCGTCCACATTTGAAGCCATTTTGACATGATCCGGTGAAGTTGTCGATCTTGTCTCGGATGCGGCATAGAGTAACATTGGATAGGATTTTCCGTATGCTGTTAAGAAGCACAATGGGCCGCAGATTGGTTGGGGGGGGGGGGCAGGTGGCTTCCTGGGTTTGGGTAGCGCGATAAGGAGCCTTGGCCTACAGCGTTGATGAGAAGGTGGTGCATGAAAGCAGAATTGGTTATGTGGGTGATCGGTTTTGAGATAATGTCACTTGCATATTTGAATAGTTCAGTGCTCATGCCATCAGGTCCAGATGCACATTTTCAGGGCTTTAAGTGCCTTCTCAACCTCTGCCATATTAATTGGTGTTAGTAATGGCTTGGGGTCTCCTGAGAATGGGTGCAAGGGCTCATCATCGTGGTCAGTGAACTGTTCCTTGAACCATTCTTGAATTGCCTCGGCTTTGCCCTGGTTAGTCCCGATAAAGTGTCCTTAAGAGTTGTGTACAGTTGGTGGTGGTGTGTAGTCAGCAACTCTCAGGGCTCGGGCTGCCCGAAACATTTTGTGGCAGTCATCCAAACTAATGCTTTGAATAAAAGTATGAAATTTTCCCGCTATAGGTAGGCACACATTCTGCGGATGCTGCCCATAATTGTATTGGCTCTGTTTACCTTCTCGAAGATATGGCTGTCAAAGCTAAGTTTGTAATCTATAATGACACCTATGTTTTTCTCCTCTGTAACATTTTAGATGGATGTCTTGAAAAGTAAAAGTTGCACGTACAGTATGCCTCATGTGAGGTCCTCCAAATCCAGAATGTGGTGACAAATAATGTACTTGCAACTGGGACAATCCTTGTTGCTATGAAGATCGCTCTGGTAATACCTGTACTTAAAAACGGTAAATCTTCTCGAATCCTAACAACTATAGACGGATTACCATTTGGTATCTTCTTAAGTGCTCTTCCACCAATGCCGTATTTGTACTCACTGAAACTATTGCTGAGGCCATGGACATTAAAACTCAGCAATACATCACATATATGGATGCGAGCAAGGCATTTGATATTGTTAACCATCCGAGCCTCATGAATGATATTTACAAACATGGAATCACGGGTGTACTGTGATCCATGATTGACAGCGTGGACACTGGTATTGGCTCGGTGGTAAAATGGAAGTGAGCTACATTTACAGCTACATTTAAGATTGGTTCAACTCATACGGGTGCCATTATGTGTGCTGACGATCTGGCACTAGTTGCAAGCAATCCCGAGCGTGTGCAGCAGTTGTTCAACGAGGCACAGTTGGATGCAGCAAATGAGAGGTATCTGTTCAATGGCACCAAGACACCTACTATGGTGTACAGCTACTAAGGTATACAGCTGTTCAATGAAGAGCTTCTACAAGTCTCTAGGGAGGAAACACATATTGGTGTCGTAAGGAATGTGGCCTGTACCAACAAACAGACCATTGAGAGACTGATAAACTCAGCAACGTGTGCCGCATACTCCATGATGGGTGCATGCCTCCACAGCATAAATTGTTTGAATCCTGTGGCGTTAAATCATATTTGGGATATCTATATTATGCCAATACTCATGTATGGCCCTAATGGTTTAAAGCAAACCTAAACGCATTCAACACTTTCCATTCATTGCAGCGAGTTACCTATTACTTGGAGTATTGCCTGCAGACGGACAACTACATAAAATGACTCAGGCGTTCTTGTCAATATGCTTCATAGACAGCATTCTGTTGAAAGGGAGATCATTGAGCAGCAACTTGCAGTAAAATTGTAAACATCTCAAAGCTGTGTCATAAAGGCCACACATATTCTCCAAAAGTATGACTTTTCTTCTGCTTATAGTCTCATAAACTACACCCAAGTAAAAGCCAGTGAAAGAAAACGGTGACACTGCATGTTAATGGACACTGGGAAAGGAAATTGAAGGAGGAAGTTGCGGAGAAGATGGCACTACAATATCTGGATGCCTGCAGGATTGGTCAGACCCATAGGATATGGGCCAGACAAAACATCAATGCATAAGGCTACAATTCAGGCCAAGCTATTGGTGCAGAGGTACAACCTGCTCGGAGGATCGACTAGAAATTGAAAGGTGTTAACCGCATTCCCTCTGTGTCAACGCGAAGAGAAAACAACGATGCACTTCCTCATTGTATGCTCAAAGCTCTACCCAGT
The DNA here is from genome assembly GCA_034401795.1 of Chaetoderma sp. LZ-2023a. Classification (NCBI taxonomy): domain Eukaryota; kingdom Metazoa; phylum Mollusca; class Caudofoveata; order Chaetodermatida; family Chaetodermatidae; genus Chaetoderma; species Chaetoderma sp. LZ-2023a. The sequence goes on from CM067372.1 coordinate 87,996,251, forward strand.
TAGATCGAAGCATCTAGATGAAGTTCAAGCATCCTGAAGCATTATGGCATACCATGAACAAAGGAAATCTGTCTGCATGCCATCTTAGATTCTGGTAGGTTTATCACTCAGCAAGCTGACTCCCATAAAATAGCAATGTTAGACAAGGTGTCAATGTATATTGCGCCATTATTGTGGATACCATAAACCCAACGGTTTCAGCAGCATTTCACCACCATAGTGGATCTCCGGAATTGTTAAATCTTGCTGCGAACCAGAATTTTACTTTTATGGAGGTGCATCTAAAGAACAAGTGTCCAAGAGATGTGATCTAACACTACAAGACAAGACACGCTGATCATCCCAGTAAAACGTCTCCTGTGTACTATGATATATGTAAAGGACTAATCAAATCCTATATGAAACAGCAATTGAGCTGAATCCTGCTAGATTTAGATGGGATGTTCAACTCAAGCCACCAATGCTAGAATCGAAGGCTGCACATAAGGAATGAAAGGGTCATGGATGTCCAAAGGAAGGGCAATTCTGAGATAAGAAACAGCTTGCAAAGAAACTCCTAAGAAAAGCCCAGAAATTATGGGTGCGGCTGTGGAATTTATTAGCTGTTTTTAAATGTTTATAAATGATTTTTAAAGCTTTAAAAATGCCATTTGTAACGGTTTACAAATCATTTATAAACCTTTAAAAATATTTTTTAACATTTTAAAATCATTTATAAACCTTTAAAAATAGCTAATAAATTCCAAAACGGCACATCATTAGATACAGATATCTGCTGGAGACAGATACAAACTAGATACCAATAGCAAAGGAGACTCGGGTAGCAATTAACACAGAAAATGATAACAACAGCAATACGACCACGGCTTCCATAAGTCAACATGTACATATAACCAAGTACTAGGCGCAGTAGGGTGTAACCAGGAGTGTAGACTGCACACTGCAGCTCATGCAGGGAATACCCATCTGCACCACAGCACTTCCACAAAGCAGGCCTAAAGTCTTAAATCAAATGCCACTGAAATATTGATGGTTTCGAGGAGAATTAATTGGGCGACAAAAGTTGACTGATCCAAGAACAAACTAGATATCTACTTCAAAGAAAGAACTTTTGAATTGGACTGTGCAAGCCATACTCTATTAAAACACTGAGACAGTAACAAGCCAATGGCTTATGCCTCGCAAAATGATGATGATGATAATGATGATGATGATGATGATGATGATGATCATGGAATCCAGCTTACAGGACAGAAATCAAATGTAGGCCTACAGGATAATCTGAAAGATGTGTAAAGCGAAACCATCTACTGATCCATATCTCAACTTCATAGGCCAAGGGATCAAACCAGAAAATGAAAAATAGGCACAGTACTTCAAAAATCTCTCTACTCTGAAAGGCAACCAAAGCTTCGATTCTGATATGAAGACATCAGCAGATCTTAGGCATCTCTTCTTGCGCCAGGTGCTAACATCAGAAGCTGCTCCCCTTAATCCAACTACGCAGGAAGATATATCTCGACAGATAAATATATATGTCAGAGTTGCACCACAGGAGATAATCGAGGTAATGAACATTGTGGTAATGAACATTGTTACCAACAAAGTATTACCCAATGGAGAATCCCCGAATCCTAAAAAAACCTGGCATCGTGCCACATATACTTAAAAAGGGAAAGTATGTCATATCACCAAATAATTACAGATGCATTACAATAGGCCCTCTACTCGGAAAATGATAGAAAGGAGATAGTGCAACGGATTAGGCCCATTCTTAATTCAAGGACAAATAGACCCTAGTTTGATTTCAGACAACATTGCTCCTCTATCAATGCAACTTTTGTGCTGAATGAATGCATCGCTGAAGCCACCAACATAAGGGGTCTCATATGTATATAGCCTTCATGGATGCAAGTAAGGCCCTCGGTGTTGTTAGCCATCACGAAATTCTAAATGCTATCTATAATCAAGGTGTACAAGGCAAGTTACGGGCTATTATGAACAGCTTGTATACTAAGATCATCTCTGTAATCAATGCTGATCTGGATGAAACCAGGAATAAGCAACAAGACCTGCATACAGGCCATCTTCGATCCAAGCAAGTTTTCGTCCTAACCATCTGACAAATATGCAGAAACCCCATGTTCCTATTAAGACTCTAACTGCGGAGTACCACCAGCCATGGATCTCAAGCAAAATTGACTGTTTTGCACGTTCGAAGTACAGAAAATGGCAGAAAGCAGAACAAGAAAATTTAGAAAGGAATTGGGAAAGATACAAAAGGCTAAAACGTGAAAGAAAAATGGCCAATTGGAAAGCATATCATAGCTACGTGTCTGACATGGTTAACGAAGGGAGAGACACCAGGAAACTTTGGCGCCACATTAAAAGCAAAAAATCCATCTGTCTCACCACTAACAAAGGTTGGCTTGACCTATAGCAACAGTAAAGTCATGTATAAGATCCTTAATTAGCAGTTCTGCTCAGTCCTCACAGAGGAGGACCTTAACAACACCCATTCACTCAGAGAAGTCAAACAACCAGACATTACATATTTCCAAGTATCAGTTCCAGGAGTCACTAAGTTGCTGAAAAATCTTACTCCAACTGACAAGGAAAGCCAGCCGACCAGACAGCATATCCAGTCGATTGCTACAAACTCTTGCTGAAGAATTGGCAACAGCCCCACGCTCCCCTACATGATATCATTGAATACTGGTGAAACCCTAGACATATGGAAACATGCACATGTGCAACCAGTCATCAAAAAGGAGCTCACATCAAAGCTGGTAATTACAGCCCAAAACGTTCATCTGCTACAAACCATTAGAGCACATTGTCAGAAGTGGAATTAGTGATCACCTCAGCAGACAGAATATACTTACTTTTGTTCAGCATGGATTCCGTAAAATAAAATCGTGCGAGACACAGTTGATACTGACACAGTTGATCTTCTTCTTTTCGTTCATGATCATAAGTGTTAAGTGCGTGGATCCATGGTTTATTAGAGTGCGCCGTGCGGCCTGGAACCTCCGTCTTCAGCACTCAAGGTTTCTGTCAGGGTTACCTCAACCTTACCTCCTTTAGTCGCCTCTTATGACACGCAGAGGATATGGAAGGTGTATTCTAAGCCCCACCTACAGGGCAACACAGTTGATGATCTTGCCTTAATTATTGATTCTAGAGGCCAAACTAAATGCGAGGAAATACAACCATATTGGTGGATAATTTCAGAACAAAACCGATATAGTAGTAGGTCTTCAGATTATCTTTGTGATGGAATCAACTCCACAGTGCGTCTGTTTGCTGATGACACAATAGTGTGCAAGGAAATAAACACCCAGACAGATATCGCTAGCTTAGAATCAGATCTTGATAAACTGGCATAGTGAGAGAAGAATTGTCAGATGGAATTTAATGTAGGCAAGTGTAACAGCTTTACTGTCACAATCATAGGAACCCAATTCAGACAGACTACCAACCGCATAGCAGGCCTGTGCTGTATAGGTAACCTATTGAAAACGTTCTCCACGAGGTTGCCTTAATTTATTTTAGGGTACCTGAAACGGGTTACCATAATCCGTTGATTTTAGTATGGACACCAATGAGCTTTCTAAGGTTTATGTTACCATATGTCTCATTAAAAATATACGGCAACCTATTATGGGTTAGCATAGGAAATATTACAGCACAGGCCTGCATAGTCACACCTTGGAACTTGACAGTGATGCCAAGTACCTAGGCCTGACATTCACAAATGACCTCAAGTGGAAGACGCATATTCAATCCATCCCAACTAAAGCAAACAGGACATGTGCTTTTGTACAAAGAAATTTAAAGGGCTGCCTATCCAAAGTCACCTAGCTACAAAGAACTTGTACGACCCAGCTTGGAATACGTATCCACTGCAATGAGACCTTGCCACAATGAAACCATACGAGACATTGAGATGGTACAGCGACGTTGAGCAGGCGGAATCTGCAGGGATATCAGCCAGACCTCAAGCGTCACAGCCCTCATTGAAAAACTACGACTGAAACCACCCCAAGGGTGCGGGGACCAAGTCACAGTTGTCATGCTGCACACAATCATAAACAACTTTGGCGAGTTTTGTCCTATAAACTACTGCCGACGTGAAACCAGCATACACCACAACCTAATGGTACCATTATTTCAGAACTGACACAAAGCTCCATTCCTTTTTTCCTAACATCAATCCGGATCTCTCCCTAGCAATGCAATGGAAGACACAACAGTTGATAGCCTCAAAACCTGCCTTAAGGGCTCATAACCAGTACATACCGTAAGCCAACAGCTTTCCATATTTTAATTTTAGTTGCTTTTGAAACAAATCTGTACAAATGCATGGATGCATGAATCAACACACACACAAAATTTAAACAAAGACAAATTTGTCCAATAGCCGCGTCGTCGATAGATTTTTCAATCCAGCTTCTGCGAGGTAAAACATTTCCTATTTTGGAAACAATGTTGCTGAATGTTTTAGCTTTTAAACCAAAAACTGGCACACCCCTTCAGGACCCACAGGACACGCATCCACCCAAGTTTGGAGAAAATCGATACAGCAGAATCAGTTATTGAAAAAATGTGTCAAGAGTCCATTTTGAAAAATAGTGTTGCTAACAGTTGTTGCTGTTGTCTTTTAACTTTTGACTCCAAACGTGGCACACATCTTGGTGAGCCCACGGGCAAACTTTCACTCAAGTTTGGAGAAGATCCCTCCAGTATTGAACATCAATTGCCCATTTGGAAAACAATGTTGCTGAAAGCTGTTGCGTTTTAATTTTCGACCCTAAAATTGGCAAACGTATTCGGGAAGCCATGGGGAAGATTCCGTCCAAATTGGTAGAATATCCCTAAGGTAGAATCGCAGAAAATGTATTCTTAAAATTACTTGGTAGGCTATATGGCTTTGTGTATACACTACGTGACAGAGGGGCCCGCCAGCTTTTCCCCCCGCCGTCCCGTAAGCACAACCTTTGCCCTTTTCCCTCAAAATCTGTATACATCTCCAGGGGCCAATGGTAACGTCCAGCCCAAACATATTGACAATCCGATAACACTCGAGGCATAGTCGCATTCTAAATATATGGTGCAGCCGTCCCACCCCCACCCCCTCCATCCCACCCACCACCCCCACTCCCCCTGCAAATTCCCATACATTTTCTGGCTATCTCGAAAACCATTGGGTGGATCCAATTTAAGATTGATATCAAATTAAGTCAATATAAAAGCCAGAAGTGTACGGAGGTGGTGGTGGGGGGGGGGGTATTTTTTATTTCAATCCAATCCAAAACAGTTTTGGCACTTTCCTAAATGTTTGATTAACCGCATGTCTATGTGAACGAATGTTCGTACACAACACTAGTAAAAATCTATGCAATTAGTTTTAACTGAAAATATTTTGCTTGCATCTGACGAAGATTGCTGACATTGTCATGCCGTATTCGGGTAAGTGTATGCACCATTTAACACTAGTTTTATCTTTCCAGTTAGTCCCTTAATTAAAGGCATTCCCTTAATTAAAGCCATTTTGTGCCTTGATGGGTGATTTGGGGTGGGTGGCGGTAAATCCCCACTCCATACAATGTAGAAGGCAAATTAAAATAGAAAGTTGCTACCATTCAATAATATAGATTTATAAATATCAATAAACACACCTCGTCCACAAACGCGGATAGTTGATCTAGTGGCGTGTAAGACAGGTCACCGTATATAACTGCATTTCTGAATGGTGTATCCTTATTCACAGTGTCTCGACTTCTCTTCACAAAGTAGCACGCCTTCCCTTTAAGGTTGATAGGCCATTCAAACTGTACAGTTAGCAAACCTGCAGGTGTTGCTGTAATTACTAGTGAAAGTGCGTCCGATTTTTCGAAAAAGTCCATAAACATTTGTTTATTTTCCTCGACTCCATACAGTTTTGACCATTTATCTGGCTTCACTTTCATGGTTTTAAGCACATAGTCTGCCATAAACTCAACCCGTGAATCGTTTAATTCTAAATCTTCCGCCATGTTTGCGACTGGCGAAGATAAGCTAATAACGGTTACTTCTCAAACTTATGGGAGTTTAAGCTTTAAACATTAATTACACTTTTTCAACAATTCACATATAAACTTCTTAAACTCATTAAAAAAATTACAGCACAAGTTTTAGCTAATATAAAATCAAAGTTATACTTTAATGCTGTTCTATGTTCACTACTTAGACAAGTAAGTTTAACTTGTTCAATCAAAACCAGTTATGTTTACGCTGTTGCCAAGGGGTTTCTAAACACGCGTACGTACTCCTACATCTACCTAGGCCTAGTGTAGAGATACCTTATCTCGTCTCAATAGAGGGACTATGGTGACGATACAGCAAATTTGAACCCTTCTACGACTGGATTAGCAGCGTGCAGAAGGGAGTACTGGGACATATTATCCAAACTAGTGGGTGTCCATGTAGCAAATGCTGTTGTTGAAAGATGGTTTTGTCTACGGCAGCAACAACTTTCAACAACAGCATCGTTTAAATCGTCTCAATCAACTTACATATTACACTCATAAGATTGGACTCACTGCCCAGTAGTGTAACGATTAGGTAAACTAAACAGAACTGAATACTCCTTGCTTCGAGAAATTGGAAACTTGACAACGCATAGCCAATTAGACCATTAGTACAACAATTATAGACCGTAGAATGTAAATCGAGCCTCGGTGTCAGCAAATGCTGAATGTGCGATAGCGTTATTAAATGGGTCTGTAGGCTGCATATATACGTTATGTAGGCCTACATGTTTGTCAGAAAAGCTTGTATGAACTTGCTTGTTTGTACATGCAGTAGACATACAGTATACTCTCTAATTAATGCGTGTCATTTGACAATGCAGTTAGATATATTGCATGTTAATATAGTCCTCTAGATGATTCAAGCACGTATTGTACATAGAAATCAACAGACCCGTCCGTCACGAGCGTGTCTGATGTATTTACAATTTAATAATAAACATTCTATGGCAAGAAACAGTCGGCTCCAGTCAAATTAGTTTCAAACTATTAAACAACGTATACCTACCCGTATAGTTACCTTAAAAGGGAATTCTGATAATTCAGGTTTAAAAGTTTCAAATCGATACGCGTAAAACTTAAATGTGTTTGTGGGGTGGAGGTGGGAGAATTGGTGGAGCTTAACTTGAAATGGGCGAGCCATAGCTAGAAATCATCCTTCTAAACATTAAAAAAAATCATATAGATGTAGTCAGGTGGAGGCGTGGCATCGCTCATTAGTGGGCATGACCTAGTCCTGTTGACTCGATCATCTCGCTAGCCTGCAATGAATACGCCCGTCCGTCGCGCTGGAAATCCCCAGCATTGTATTGTATTCCGTAATTTCCTCCTTTATATAGGAGCACCACCCAGACTGACAGCGTCACTGCTCAGTGAAGTTCCTGGTCACATATAAACACCCCTTGTTTTTGTAATTAATTATTTTACAGACAGTCCTGACAGCGTCGCTGACAGCTGTGACGTAAGTTGGTTAGAGCATGCTACCAACTATTTCAAGATTCAAGATTCTTTATTTCCAAATAGGTACTATGCTGCACAGCGAAGTCCAGTCTGTTCAGATCTGTACCATCAGGCTTTTAAGATAAGCATCTTACAGGCTTCAGTTATGGAATTTTGGAGATACTGATGGCAGGGCTGACAACCGACATCTACTATTTACATTATCAGCGTGCATTCACGACTGAGCTCCCGATACAGGGCCTGACACACAGCGTGAGTTCTTTCACCCACCACCGCCCCCACCCCACTCCCATGGCACAGACAACATACGAAACCGGACGGACGGCTTTACATCACCTCAGAAGGACGTGCCATTTACAGCTTGCTCACATGCCTAAACGCAGGATCGAACCCGGCTCTGGATTGGAATTCCAAGCATGTGCACAATGGTTTTGCCAAGTAGCAGGGTCAGAGTCAAAATGATACTAGCTCCCTCAACTGGCAGCCGTTCGGCGCTCCGTGGCCCCCACCACCCTCTCAATCCCTGGGGCATAGGGTTGTTGAGACATGTGGTATGCCCCTAGATGGAAATGGGCTATGCCCCAGGGATTGAGAGGGTGGTGGCGGCCACCACGGAGCGCCGAACGGCTGCCAGTTGAGGGAGGTAGTATCATTCTGACTCCGACCATACTACTAGTCAAAATGATACCACCTTCCTCAACTGGCAGCCATCCGTGGCCCCCACCGCCCTCTCAATCCCTAGGGGCATAGGGAGACATGTGGTTAGGTATGCCTCTAGATGGAGATGGGACTGTGTAGGCTCAGACAAACACGTAGTCTCTGCCAGAGTTGTATCGGCATGATGGGACCACCCATAATGTCCTCCATCTACCTTGACAACGCTCACCAGGTAGGATGCTAAAGTGCTTAGCATTTGCACCACGGCAGACTCTGGCATGTTCACATGTTACGCAGAGACTCTGGTGCTGAGCAGGTGTCTCCAGTTGACAACCACGTCCTACCCTCTCCATACCATAGAAGTGGCAGACAGACTCGATCTCTTCATGTGGGTGAAAGCGGTCGTAAATGTTTCTCCACAAGGGGTCGATCTAAGGATTGTACTGGGGGTCATCCCGGAAGTGGGCCCACTTGGCATGCAATATCATGGTGCAGTCGCAGCGCCCTGTGCCCTGAGCTGTAGACGCCAGCACGAGCAGTATGATGAGAATCATGGCTATAAAGGAAGAGTGAAGCTGCTTCACTCTGCCGACGGCTAAGAAACGTAGCTCTAGAACTATATGAGTCATTTGCGGGCTAGTGAGTCCGACTCGCTGAAGCATCTTAACATCACCCTTGGCTTTGGAGACATGTGACACACCATCTACCCGTAGGATGCCCTCCTGGAGGTTAACAGCTTCTTCTGGTCCATCGAATGGATGACGCAGCAGGAGCTTTCACCTGTAACCCTGATCCGGTGACCCACCCTCGTCAAGAAGACACCGTCAACTATGTAGGTGAGGAAGTATGATCCCCGATTATAGAGCTTTCAAACTGTCCCATCCTTTTTCACAACAGTGGAGAGGGGAGCAACCTCTATGTCAATGACTGCGGGAGGCCTATATAGTGGCAACCATGTTTGCCAGTCACCACCAGGTCCAGCGCGGTACCACACTTCATTCTTCTCAAACATGAACTGCAGGTTTTTTGCCAGGGTCAATAGCAGACCCTCATGTGTCATCGGCGGGGCATTGCTCGAATAGGGTTTGACCAGATGAAAGCCGAGGTCGTCATTTAGGTTGTTGATATCTTCCACCTCTGTATCCGAGACCTCAATCAGCGGCTCGAGGATGTACTTCCTCTTCGGGAAATCGTACCGAAACACGATCTTGTGGCCATCTATGTTGCGACCCAGGCGCTCCTTCGACACATCCTTGAGGTCTGTGAGCAGCTCCACCCCATCACCACCAATGGGGTGGAGGGAGAATGCCTTTGAGTTTGCTTCGTACTGTAGGGCGAATGACTTGCCATCGCTCTCTTCTACCTTGGCAGCATCAACTGCGAACACATCTGCCAGGTCAGCAAGACCAGTCGAGTGAGCAAATATGGGTTCCATAGCACGCTATAGGAGGGGTTTAAACAGGAGATATAACCATGCCGATTGTCCGACTGCTGCTCTCCGGTGGTGAGAACGTTATCTCACCCTCTTTAGAGGGGAGACGGGTGGTACAGTACCGTGTAGAATGGGTCCTCTTTGAGGTGCCCCAGTGGGGCACAACAAACACGCCAATGTGCTACATAAACCTCCGGGCAGTGCACACAGTAGCTCACTAGTAGAAGTCGGCCGGGACGTGATCTCCCAGGTGCCAACAGCAACCTATGGAAAGCTATCAGTCCTAGCCTGTTCACACCTGTAAATCACCTGTTTGACAGCCCCCCCCCCCCCCCCCCCATTAACATATATGCCAGCATGGATGGGATATTGGACGCCCATTTAGAGTTTACACTCTTATTACTCATTGACCTGACGACAACATGATATCACACCAGGAATATCTTACCTTTGCCGAGATGATGAACTCGATAGAGGGTTGCCCAAAGGCCTTAAACGAACAGATGCTCGCACAGCAAAAGATTTGTCAACAAGAAGGAGAGCGACTACAGCGGGAGAGCTGGTATCAACAGGCTGCCAGCAAGGCAAGGAAGCGAAGGAACAGTGAAGGTTCCCGATACTGGCAGGGCCTCCTGGAGGAGAGTAAGCGGGACGCAGGAGTCTTGACAGACAGCGATGAGCCAGATATCTTCTAATACGACGATGAGCCAGATGTCTTCACATACGACGATGAGCCAGGTGTCTTCGCAGACGAGGATGGCCAGATGTCATACAGTGGGAAGAGGAGATGGTGCAGAAGTGTAAGACCAAGAAAGTCATCCAGCGGCGGACCTACTATCTTGGTCATAAGGTGACGTTCCAGATGTCACGTCTCAGAAAGCTACTGGCGCCCGACATAGTGCTGGATGACCACTTTCTAAGAGACGTCTATCTTGACACTAAAATGCTGGCACGGTTCACCAGGCTCTCCAAAATGAACCCTTCTATGACTCATGAGCAGATTCTTCAGGTGATGCAGGTTTAATCTCCAGGTATACTATGGCAAAATCAGAGTGGTGGAAGCAACAAGAACTATACCCCTGCCTGACTGATGAGGGTAGTACAGTACACGGCTGGCGACTCCAGCAGATAGATTCCATCAGGCAGAATCTCGTCCATGAGGCAGAAAAGAAGAGCAGAATGTGCAGGCGATATAAGACAGCCTACAACGTCCTCGCGCATACAACCACTGCTGTGGGTGTGATTGGAGCCAGTGCTGGTGTGGCAGCTGTGGCCACTCTCGCTACAGGGGTGGTTGCCATCGTCGCTATCCCGCTGGGTGGCGTGACACCAGCTACCACTGTCTTGGCCACTGGCTTGGTGGTAGGGCAGCGGCAGATCACAAGGAGGCTGAAGAAGCATGCTAAGTATGTGGCACTGGCACAGAGTATATTACGAACTATCGACGAGTCTGTCAGCAAAGCTCTCGAGGATGGACAGGTCACTGATGAAGAGTACCACCATATATTGAAGGTCCAAGCCCTGTACCACACGGAGAAACCTAAAGTGCGACAGCAATACCTCAAAGGCTCCAGTGGGCGGGTTGATATGGAGGAGTTAAAAATCGAGATGGTACGGCGAGGTGATCGCCTCGCGGGTCTCTGGAGTCGAGACAACTACAAATAGTGTACTGCCTGTACGGTAGCTTTAAGAACACCAGTATAGATGGCCTTCCCATTGAACCTCACGACAATCATCCGGAGCCACCTGCCCCTCCCGGGTACACCCTTGACTGGCCTGAGAGGTCTGTTGTCTGATATACCAGAGCTAACACCGTTCTCCATCACAGTGGATGGATGGTCCTGAACCAGCTTCTCCGTCAACCCATGACCGCTGACCAACTGCCCCATCACCATCAAGGATGCGAAGCAAGCTCATACTTGGATGGCTGCTCCAAGCCTCTCATACCCGAATCAGCAGCTGAACTTTGCCGTGTGGTGTGCCACGGCAGGATGTGGAGTAAGTTCCACCCTGCTTCACTTCCATTCTGGTACTCCTGAAGCTGTGCTCATCGCCAGCTGTCTCAGCTGTACTTCACGGTGCGACGAATCCTCCATGAGCTGGGTGCAAGCCTCCCTGATACAAACGACTTTGACCCACAGCTCAACAGTCATAGCGTCTCAGTGGCCAGCAGACTACAGAGAGAGAGAGTTCAGCGCTCACCCAGACTATCGGTGGCATGGTGGTGACAACAGCGGTCTAGGGGTTATGTACGGTGACCCGAGACATGACTACTCAGGATTCCCCTATCAAACACCCTGATGAGTAGGCCATCGGAAGACAGCGACATTCTCGTTCGATCCAGACTCCGACCCTGGAGCGCTGATGCAAAATCTGCACATCACTGGCTTGCGGGAGGACTATCCAGATGTGTGGAAGTACTTTGTCCCACACACCACCTCAGGCCTCACACCAGAAGGGATCATTCGGATAAACCAGTCCCTGGAAGCACTGTGCTACTGCCTCCTTACAGCACAGACCAAGCTGCGTCATTCCATAGATGGTGTAAACGGAGCAGAGGTCCAGGCCATGTTCATCAGTCTTGTTGAGGATATGATCATCGTGGCAGACCCCAGTGGTCTTATTGCTAAGATCCAGCAGGGGTTGCAAAATGCCCGTCGCAAACTGGACGTTGCTATTTCACCACACCTACGGTTGATTTCGAGCAACATGATCATGAACATCGAGAACCTCCAAGTCAACATAACATATAACAACATGATAGTCGAGGGGGTTCCCCGGTGTCCACTTCGGCTTCAACACTGATATCAATGCACCTACCCGTAGTACGGGCATGGCAGCACATAGTCATTCTGACCCTGACACTTCAGTCGCCAGTCGACACGACGCTTCCCATGGCAGCTCCACATAGGCATTCCGACCACGACACTGCAGCCAGTCGACACGACACCACTTCCCGTGGCATCTCTATGTGTGGTGCCAGGCCTAGCTATCGTGGCGCTCAGGATCAGCCTACTCCGCTGCTAGCAAATCAGCTATAAAACTATCCTGACTCTCTACAGTAGCAGTGGGGACAATGGTGAGACACTGAACCAGCTTGGCATGCCCTACAGCCCCTATACACACTGCCAACATGCACATCCATGGGCTGGATGGTTCCGCAGCACATCCTTTTTCCAGCTTGTAGTAGCGCAGAGCCTTGTTCAGCTCTGAGTCAGGTGAGGCTGTGGCAGTCTGCAACTGCTGGAACACAGCTAACAGATACTCCCGATCCTTTTAGAAACCTTTAGCTCACAGGAGCTGCTCGACGATACTCCCGCCCATGATAAGGTATTCGAGGAAGCAGATCTGTCCCTTACCAAATCCTAGATAGAGCTTCACAGCTGTCAGCTCCTCTGTCAGCTCAGCACCAGAGAGCTGAGCAAGCTCATCTGGTGTCTTGTAGTCTTTGAACTCCCTCCGGAAGACATCATAGTAATTCTCGCATAGCGTGAGCCCGGACATGTTTAAGATGTCTCAATAGAGAGATGAATATTCCTGAGTACCAACCCGGACACCTGATGCAGACTGGGAAGATCTTATTAGCTCTCTCGACAGGGAACGCAGATGTTTAACCATGTTGTATACTCAGTGCTTAAACAATGACGTCAATGGTACAGATCGTGAAGCAACTGCCCGAGAGCCAGGCGAGTCTTCAGAAGGTGGAGAACCTGCTGCGAACCAAGACACAGAAGTTACTGACTAAAGCAAAACCTCTGGCAGTCCATGTCGCCAGTAACGTGGTGGCAAATGTGCCACTGGTCAAGATGACAGGTGGAAATGAGGTTCTTCCTGTCGCCACTGCGGCTGTCCTCGCTACAGTGGTGAGTGGGGTGGCCGGGCACTGTCTCGGAATAACTCACCCCATCCCAAAGATCGCCCTCAGTGGTGCCTCCTACACTGCTGCCGCCAAGATCATCGGTGAATGTGTTACACTAATGGAGGCCGCGGTTCTAGGGCTAGCAATGAGTGCAATGGCTGAGATCATCATCGCCTACGTTTAAAACCTCTCAATAGTGAGATGGATCACGAGAACCCTGCAGCATATGAGGCATGCCATGCTGTAGGGCGGTGTGTAGCCCATACTCGAGCACGTGGACTGAGGATTGCTAATGCCCGGGAATGGTGTACCGCCCACAAGGCGTGCCCCTGCAAAGAGGGTCCGTACCCTGAGCACTGCTACCTATTCCCTTGGCCGACTGCGTGGTCCTCCTATGCCCAACTATTTCACTGGGGGTATGACTAGTAGGTTTAAGCCGTCTGTATATAGCACTATGACTCTGTCACTAACAGACCTAGAAAGCAAAGAGCTAGGCGATCTTGCTCACTTGGGCAAGGCACGCCTCAGTTCAGAGGACACTGTTGTCCCTATCTCCTTCCTAGACTTCGGTGAGAAGGGAGACCTGCGGGAGATCCGAGGTACCATTCCAGCCCGATATCTTATCAGGAACACTGATACGGTAGGACAATTGGCAATTAACAAGGCCAAGACTGTATACAAGGGGATGGGCATCAAGGAGAGGGCGACGATGAGAGGTATGCTCGGATTCGATGAGGCTGGAGCCATTAAGGTTATGGCTGAGTCCTTTCCACAGGACCTGGTTAAGGATCTCCTGAAATCGCGGAGCTCATTCCAACAGGATGGAGAGAATTTCAAAATAGGCACCATCTGCCTGAGCAATGTCACTATCGATGGCAAAAAAGGTGCTACCACCAGCCTCCAGCTACCAGAGGTGAAGAAGTCAGGGTTCTTTGGTTTGCCATTTAAAACCACAGGATAATCATGGCTTCCCGTGCATGTATCATACATGAATAGAATTCTAGAAGGATGGCGCATATATAGATTGTCAGGCCAAACTATAGACTGAATAACGAACTACGTTCTAACAGTAAGATGCAATCCCATTTACGCTCTGGACTGTGATTCAAACTGAATAACGGTCGAGAAGGAAATTCAGTCTTCATCCGAATTACGGTCTGGACTATGATTGAAACTGAATTATGTCCTAACATGTGATGTGATCCGAATTACGATCTGGCCCGTGATTCAAACTGAATTATGTTCTAACATGTGATGTCATCCGAATTACGGTCCGAACTGTGATTCAAAGCCGAATTATGTTCTTACATGTGAAGGCCTCCGAATTACGGTCTGGACTGTGATTTAACCTGAATTATGTCCTAACATGTGATGAATAGGTGTATTTGAGGAATATGTCTAAGATTTGTCACCCCCCCCCCATCTCCCCAACCCTGACACACACACGCGCATGCGCACACACACACACAGAATGGGAGGAGGGTGTGGCTGGGGCCTCCATCGAATCCCACTGAATGCAAATATAATTAGGAACTAAGGTCCAATTTAATATTTTCAGGGCAAACTGTGTAGGTGCACCGTGTAGACACATGTACGAATGCGTGCATCTGACACAACAACCCGCCCGCCCACTCGCTCACATTGTGAATTGGGAATAGGTTCAATTAACCAAAGAATACATGTTCTTCGATTAACATTGCTCTAACATTTATGTTTTCTCTTGTGGTGGTTAGGTAGGTGGTATCCCTGAACACCCTCCTATGAGAGGCGAGGGGGGGGGGGGGAGGCACCCATTTCATATCTTCGTCTGGACAATGCCATCAGCATGCTCTTTTGTGGAACCTGCCCCGCCCCTCAAATTTGCTTCCGGCGCCCTTGTGAAAAATGTGCACGAAAATGTACGGGCACACTTTCCCCTCGTATATAACCGGCAGAAAGCTGCTCACAACCTATGAGCGTATTGCGAACCTCACACCATTTGTGTGTGTGTCTGGGTGAGCGACACGACTCCACCTACCGGAGCCATCCCAAGTTGATCTATAAATGGAAGGGACCGCACACTGTCCTCAGCGAAAATCGGATGTTACGTATCATCTCCATGCATCAGATGGCAAGGTTCTCCATTTTGATCGCCTCAAACCTTGTGTAGAAGAGAAGAATGTACCGCCGCGTGAAAGTAACCTTGCCGGGTGTCTGACACCTACCATTCACCTACCGCCCTGGCAGGTCGAATACCCACCACCTCATCTTCCCGATGGCGATGACAGTGTGATCAATGATGCCCGCCCGAGCGAATGGCGGGAACTATGCGCTCCAGAAAACCATACTTGAGTGACCCTGGTTGGCTGGCTTCCCTTCGAGACATGTGTAGAAACTAAATAATATTGCAAACCCCATTCAAATCCTCATTCCACCACGCCATCAGATATTCCACCCACCACTGATGACGGTTTCCCAAACTGCACTAATGCCCTAGTTATCTATACCCAGTTCCGTTCCCATGGCTTAAAGGCTATCACAAGCTACGTTTCAATGTTGAATATCATGCTTAGCAGTGCACCCCATAAATCCCCTGCCACGACTGTACGTTGATCCTTTTCCGCTCAATTCCCCTCCCCTAGTCATGAGGTGACGTCCAAAACCTATGACTTCCACTGCCAACACCCAAATGCCAAACCCCAGCCACAGACACACCCGTGCCCAGTGACCAGTCTCCCCTGCAGGTTTTGTAGCTATATTTTTGGTATATGTATGTGTGAGGATTATAAGGATTGTATATGTTATACTAGATTAAGTGAACCTGACTTCAGTGTGGAACAACTCGCCTGACCTGAATAAATAGAATCCCATCATTGTGAACATCATGCAGCATCGATGCTGGCCATTGAACGTGACGAAAACACTGTAGTAACTGGAGAAAAGAGGGAACGGACATTACGTGCCTCCCAGACTGAGTGTGTAATTTAATTACCCTGGTCTAAGAAGCTTTTTACCTCCATATCATTCAGCAATCCTGTGTGGCTTCTGCTTTCTTAGACCTCACCTTGCCAGCCTACACCCGCATTTCTTGTACAACCATGCCAGGATGATCCACCCTTTGCGAAAGCAATCGATGATATTCCCTAGGTATGTGCACTGCGACCCCGCCCATAGCCTGCATGGATTCCACTTCTTGTAACCTCATCTCGTCAGCCTAGGCCTGGATTTCCCGTACAACCATGCCAGGATGATCCGCCCTTAGTGAAGCAATCAACAATGTTCCATAGGTGTGCACATTGCCGCCCCACCCCTAGTGTGCGTAGGATAATTGGAGCGATGGGAAGTTTCAGAATCGATTTTTCCGCTGCATCGGATAAACCTGGATATATTTATCTGAGGATTACCAACCCCAGAAATTACGCCGGTCATCATTTTAGATGAAATCATCCCCGTAAGTCTGAGTATGTTACCAAAACAACATACCAATTGTTGATACATGTCTCCATCGTCTGGCCCGTCCCCTCACCTGCACAACCACATGCGACCTGTGCCCATGCATCCTCATGACTCGATAAAGCGGTGAAATTCCTGATGTTTTAAATAACACCGGAATCATTGTTCCCAAAGTTATAGGAAGTACTGAGGTTATGAGGATCAGCTTGCACATGTCAGTTGCACTGTCGTGACCTTTTCGATTTGGGAACACCAGACTCGATGCCGCTGCCTTATATATATTAGAAATAATGTATATAGATATAACCTTTAATTAAGACAATAAACAGGTAACTTTCACCATATTTTAGTAAACAGACCTTTGTAAATAGATGACATATGAATGTGCCATCATAGCACCTCGCCTTCCTGTCGTCAATCTATGATTTCCCCTAACTATAGCTTGACATCGTCTTCTTGTAAAAATTCCACTCATAAATTCATGTCACAATAAATACTACATGTTGAAATGGATGTAAAACTTTTATGCCACTCCAGATATGGGCTATCACCAGTCATAAGATTGGACACGCCATGCTTTTAATTGTCTCAAGTAACCTTTTGCTTGACCTACAATACTCCCAATTTGGCTTGTCTTTCTCGCCAAGGAGTAATAAACAAAATTAATGGAACTGTGCCACTGCTAAGAAATGATATGAATCCCATAGCCTGCGTAAAATAGTACCTTTTGTGAGAATTTGAAACCTCAAAAGTGCGGAAAGAAGAAGAAAAACTCACCACTTTTACACACTACGGAATATTACCGATTTTGGACTACCATCTACGTCGTATATTTATGGATTTTTACTTATCAGAGCCAAGAAGTGATTAAGAAGAATTGAGGTTTGGCAATCGAAACCATATCGCCAGAATTTTTATTACGATTTCTCCACCATAGTTATATATAAGTGAAGGTATCATTTCGGATTAATCTCTTCTGGCTCAGACTAATTAGCTTCACACGGAAAACAATGAATGCCAAACGCTATTCCTGCTCTACATGTACTTAACAATTCTCATGCAGCAATGACTTATGAATTCATATGGAACAGCAACATCAAGGATTATGAGCTGTATGCCTCACTTGCTCAGCAAGATTCATGAGGCTACCTCACGACCACTGTTACACTGAAACAATGCAACATGCCTTCTGTGTTATCACCCCTCCATCCGGTTTGAGGCCGCTGAACCACTTTCGCCTTTGCTGTGAGTCTTCAGCGACTTCTGATCACCAAGTGAACGATCCGTTATACGACTCATGACCCATCTGACACCCCTTCTGTCAACCAATCATCTACAGCCGCTCGATCTCTGTGGACTGCTCGACCTTCACAACCGTCTGATCCCTGTGTCCGCAAATTAACTCGGCCAGTTCTATTCTCAGAAACAGTTTGCAAACCCATGCCTCTAGCAAGCTTTGCCAAGACCTCTAGCTTAGCGAAGATAGCAGCTCCGAAACCCAGGAATACACCATACATAAGCTGCAACCATTTTGACCACCCTCTGAGAACTCTTGGATCGCCCATACCTTTCGGCTGCCCAGCGATTAGAACTTCTGGTCCGCTAAGCCAGCCAACTTATTTCCAAGTGCACCAGTTGATACTTGATCCTCAGACAGCGCCTCATCATCTTCGTCTAGACTAGATATCACTTCCCCTGCCACTACTACTTCAGCATCTGAGGGAATCTCTGCCATGTTCGGATGTCCATCGCCTCTTGTCTGCATTTCCACCCTACCAATGCCTATTCAGTCACCAGCGATTGCCACATCTTCATCCGCCTCGTCTCCGTTTCAACCAGCATCTGCTGCTCCAAATTTATCAACTGAAATTATCCTGATGTGTCACCCGCCTTTCCATCACCATCTGTAATCATGGATCCGACTACATCATCTGCCACCATCTAAGTCACCACCTCCATGGACACCATCGCCATTGCAACCATTGCCGCACTGATTACCGCCACCACAGCTACCGCCATGAACTTCACCCCAGGAATCACCATCACCACAGACATCACCACCATTAATGCAACTGCTGCTACAGAACCTACCACCATTACAGACATGACCACAGATTCAAGTATTTCTGTCCGAAGTACTCCCACCTCATCTGACAGTAACTCTGTAACAATTATTACAGCAATCTCACCTCCGGACATCTCCAGCATCCACGAAAGTATCAGACCATTTTTACACCATGACTGCCTGCGGCAATGCCTGATCTGATCATGCTCTGAAGAGATGCTGAAGATATGTGACAATCACATCCGAGCCTGCCTTCGCTATGATCTGTACGCCATTACTTCCATAGTCAAGAGAGTGTCAAACCACCACTTCTGCTGATTCCCGTGGAAAACCATCTGTTTCGACTGATACCGCTAGCTGAGCATCACAAACTTCCTTTATCCGGGTCATACGACCCCGGGATCAATTACTGCCTCTTCCGTTAAATACGCTACAACTTCTGCCCATCCTTCATCTTCTGGATCTTCATCCCGAAAATGTCCGTTTTCCAGCCTTGATTAGTAGTGTCTATTCTGTCATGCCACGACCCTCTCTTTTTCTGCCACCAGGATGCACCCGAGTGTTTCTTACGTAGGCGACGATCGTCAAGCTAAAAACCTGTAAATATGTATAATTGTTAAAACTAAATAAAATTGTATTGTGCTGTCGCTGTTCATGAGCTGCTAATCTTTGGGTCTCAGGCGAAAGAAGAACTCCGAGACTAATGGAGATGAGCCGCTATTACATTGTGTTAGCGTCCGTTAATAAAATAAAGAGGGGGGAAAAATATAATAGTTGCCAGTAATGAAATCTCTCAATGACAAGCTGTACAGGGATAGAGACAGGCCAGTAATGACATCTCTCAATGACAAGCGGTACGGGGAGAGACTTGCCAGTAATGAAACCTCTCAATGACAAGCTGTACGGGGATAGAGACTAGCCAGTAATGACATCTCTCAATGACAAGCTGTACAGGGATAGAGATGGGCCAGTAATGACATCTCTCAATGACAAGCGGTATGAGGAGAGACTTGCCAGTAATGAAACCTCTCAATGACAAGCTGTACGGGGATAGAGACTAGCCAGTAATGACATCTCTCAATGACAAGCTGTACAGGAATAGACGGGGGGCAAATAATGGCATCTCTCAATGACAAGCTGTACGGAGATAGAGACTAGCCAGTAATGACATCTCTCAATGACAAGCTGTACGGGGAGAGACGGGCCAGTAATGACATCTCTCAATGACCAGCTGTACAGGGATAAAGACTAGCCAGTAATGACATCTCTCAATGACAAACTATACAGGGATAAAGTCAAACTAACTACCACAACTAAAATGTAATGTAGAAATGCTATCTAGAGGTTTAGAAGAGTGCTACTTGCGATCTGGGATGCGATAAATGCAGTCAACTATGGATTCCACATTTGCCGCAAGTGTTTAACGCAGCATGAGGTGGTCAATCGCATTTGGCTGCCATTTTGTTTTTTATTATGTCACCACCATTGGCCATATTTGAAGGCCACTGGCAGGAAATAAATAGATGGCAGTATATGTAAAGTAGAGGGTTTTACAGGTGATTTAAACGAAATCACGGATTTCATTTTCACGAGAGTTGATACTTACCTCCCTAATACTCTTTAATATTCCTAAAATATCAACCTACACTCACTAAAGCTCAGATTAAAAAGTTATGTGTCCAAGGAGTCAGTTGACAGCTCGGCGGATGCCTGCCCCAACCTCGCGCATATGCAAGCTGTCACTTCCTCGACTAGTTCTATTGGCTGACATAGTGCAACTATATGCCTGAAGACTGAGCCTCTGTGGGGCGGAGAGGCCTGGTCCATGTTAGGGAGGTAAGTATCAAATCTCTCGTAAAAAAAGAAATCCATGATTTCATTTATTTCACTTCAAGAGTATACTTACCTCCATAACACTCTTTGGTATTACCAGAATTTGTCAGTGAATTTGGCGGGAGGGAGGCAAGGTCCAAAAAACTGCTCATCCCTCGAAGTTGTGTATAAAAACACAACCAGGAAAGATAATGACAACGGTTTATAACCGCAGGTTGAGAGTAATGATTGTTTGTCAAAGGCGCAAATGCATGTCGAGGCTGCAGCAATTACAAATAGTTTTAAGTGTCAACATTTTCATTGAAATGGAACTTAGTGGTTCAAAGGGTTTATCAGCCAGTACATGTAACACCAGAGATAAACTCCAAACTGGAATCACTGGTGGATTTCTCACTCTTAGCTTACCAATGCCTTTGATCAAAGTATTTAAACTACATACTTCATCACATCCCCTATTATCCAAGCAGGGGGTAACAGACATTAAAGCTGATTTACATCCAGCAATAGAATTAGGATTACGGCTATAGGCACCATACAGGTGAGAGGAAATAGGCTACTACCTGAATAGATGAATCCATTGGATTAATACATCTTTCTGAGCACCATTCTCCAAATCTGTTGATTTTATAATTATATGCTCTGGAGGTTGACCACCTTCTGGCTTTTGCCATGAATATGGCTGCTTGCTCATTAAAGCCCTCCTTAATTGCAGATTCCTTGACAACATCCACTCAGTCAATTGGAACATTGATGGATTGTTGTGCAAGGCCCTGGAAGAAATTATTGTCCACCAGAGGCAGAGGAACTGGATTGCAGAGCAGAAGGTCCAGCAGATGCGTGTGCAAGGGATCGGCTTGGCTAATTTGGGCCGATCAGAATCACTTGGCATGCCTCCTGTCTGATTTTCTGAAGAAGTTTTGGAATCAGGATTACTGGTATGCACATGCATACATTCCCTCCCAGTGGATAGCTAGCGCATCTGTTGCGATAGGGCCCAGATCTAGAATTGGAGAGACGTACATCGTCGTCTTCGCATTCATCTTTGTTGCAAATAAATCTAGGTTGGGTTCGCCCAAGTGGTTGAATAGACAGTTCGCCACACATTGATTTGTTTGCCATTCTGTAGGTAAAAAACACATCCTTTACCGTTAACCTTTCCGGAATATGAACTGCTTTCAAGATGATGACAGATCACATGATCTAGACAACAGCAAAGCAGTTTCCATGTCATCATACAGAGACTGGGTGACTTCGTTCCGCCTTATCTAAGTCACTACTGTTGAGTTGTCTGATCGAACCAGAACTATCTTGCCCTGGACTTTCTCTAAGAAATATTCCAGGTCCTGGATTACTGTTCGTAATTCCAGTAGGTTGATATGTTCAGTAGGTTGATATGTTCTTGTGATTGATCCAGATTCCAAAGCCCTGATACTGTGGCTTCTTTCAGGCAAGCTCCCTATCCCTCCATTGATGCATCCATGTACATCGTTAATTGCGGGCAGGGCGCTATGTGCTCTCTCTCTCTCTCACTCTCTCTCTCCATCTCTCTCTCCTCTCCCCCCCACCCCCATTGAAGGTTGTGAATAAGAGGTTCCAAAACTGACACCTTTTGAGTCCAGTGATCCTGTACTCTGGGTCCACCATGTTATGATAAATAACCGGATAGGCCACCTTTGCAAGGCTGCCGGTGGAATGACTGGTTCTCAAGAAACTATCAACCCCAGCATTCTCAAGTAAACCCATGCCAGCACATAGTAACTGATGCACACTGACTGTATGACGGAGATGAGTATCTCTACTTATATATATATCCCATCTCCAGATCGAACAACATGCCCAGGTAAACAAACTTCTGGTATAGAGTTGATTATCCAACCTAGATTTGTGAGTTTTCAAAACTATCTCCAGATTTGCTGATAAACTTTCTTGATTGTGCATTTTTAACAGCCAGTCATCTATTTAAGTGTGGACTGCTATGCTTCTCATACGGAGATATGCTGTGATAGCTAGGACCACCCTGGAGAAGCTAGGACCACCCTGGAGGAGCTGTCGAATTTCCAAAGGGAAGAACTTTGAATTCCCATTGGCAGCCCTGAAATGTGAATCTTGGGAACCGAGGAAAACTCCCCACAATTGGAATGTGGAAATAAGGATCCTTCAGATCTACTGATGCTGTCCAGATCCCCTTCTCCAATCCTGCCAACACCATTTTGATTGTTTCCATCTTGTAACTCGGTGTGTCTATGAAGTTGGTCAATTGCTTGAGTTTGAGAATTGGTCTCCACCCTCCAGTACATTTTGTCACCAGAAACAGTTGAATAGAAGCCCGGGCAATTTTGTGCCGGTTGAATTGCTCCTTTTTGTACGAAGGATTTTAGTTCCTCCTCGATACATAACCGTTGATCTGGATCTCTTGGATTTTGAGTCCAGATCAGGACCAGAGGCAGTTGCGATGGCGGACCTATTGTCCAGTCGAGAAGGTATCCGACTTAAAGCCATCGCAAGACTAAGTGGTCCTGAGTTAACTGCTCCCACTCTTGCTTGTGGAAGGCCAAGCAACCTCCCATGGGTCTACCTAGGGATAGAAGTGGACGAATAATGCAAGAGCAGCACGGTCTCTGGTAGCACTGTTCATTGCCTATGCTGCACTGGTGGCTGGCCTGACTTGACCAGCGCCACCTCTGGCCTGCTGCGGACGGAACGCAGGAGGTGCTCTATGGAGCACTTCAACCTGCTCGTGTAGCGCCCTCTAATTATTCACTAGAGTGGCTGTTTCCTGGAGGTGTCTACATCCCTCCCCTCCAAACAGACCATGGCCTGATTTAGGTGTACTCAGCAACCTATTATTAGTAACAGCTTCTGTGTCGCAACAGCCTAGCCCCATCACAGTCCAGAGAGCCATCCAGGATGGAATAAACCTGGCTTTGGATTGTATGATGCCACTAAGACCCTCATTCACGCCTCTATAACATCCAAATTAGACTATGGAAATGCATTGCTAGCAGGAATTACATCAGAGCAGATACATCTCCAGAGGGTGCAGAACACGGCAGCACGGATAATAACACGAACCAAGCGAACAGACCACATAACACCAGTACTCTAACAACTCCATTGGCTTCCTGTGAGAGAGCGCATACAGTATAAAATCGTGCTTCTCGTTTACAAATGTTTACATGGACTAGCCCCACAGTATCTATCTACTTTAATTACAAAGAGAATTGCACCTCGGTCCCTAAGATCAAGTGATCAGACATTATGTGTGGTCCCGTCTACTAATTTAGTTGTTGGACAGCATGCATTTTCGAATTCCGGTCCAAGACTTTGGAATAATCTACCTGCCCATATCCGAAACTGTCACAAAATTGAGCCTTTTAAATCTAGCCTAAAAACGTATCTTTTTCATCTTTAAAATTTGTAAAGCGCCTGTGAGCGATTAATTTCGGAATTGGCGCTCTAGAAATATTTACATACATACATATTATACATGTCCGGTGATGGACATAGGTTATCTAGCGCGAACGCTGGCCTCACCCGTACACTCCTAGTGACTGCCCGCATCATACAATCCAAAGCCAGGTTTATTCCATCATGGATGGCTCTCTGGACTGTGATGGGCCTAGGCTGTTGCGACACAGAAGCTGTTACTAACTCCTGTAGGATGCGAGAGTGTTGAATAGCTGCTCTCGTGCGCTCTTCTGCGTCTCGCAACGCGGTGTTTGCACTGTGCGTGCACAGCACTCCCGTGTCAGCGTGGGAGCCTCGCCACGTGTCTTCGCCTAGCGCAGCAGTCATCCATGCTCGGATTAGCCACAAAACCGTACTGCTGGTACTGGCCAGCCACGATGAGACAGCGCTTCGCCACCTTGCGAGGGGCCTTTGCCAGGCTTCCATTTGGTTTGGTAGATGCCTCAGCCGCTGCGAACATATATGTGATATGCTCTCCTAACGGCAGAGATCGCACCGCGTTCATCACCGGCATTCCCACTAAACACGGGTGCTGGTCTCACTGGAAAGCCAATGGTTCCACTTTGAGTTCTGGTCTAATGGTTACCAGCCACTGGCAAGCTTCAGACCAGTCCTCTTCAGTGGCCATTATGTGAGTGCTCGACTAATCACAGACCTTCGTCGTCCTCAACAGCACTCGCAAGCGTAATGGTGGCTGAAGCCGTGGATGCACCTGGCAAGATGGCAAAACCATGCAGGCCTGTAAGGGCTGGCATGGCTTGAGCCGGAGCCATGGCGTCGTTGGGGTATAATGAACAACACCATGGTCCGGGCCTACTGTAGCAAACCCATCGGCAAACTGTGGGATGCAGTATGGGTGGCTATCAGCCACAAACCGGGCTACCCTCCTGGCGAGTAGTTCCATTCTTCCCACGAGGGCCGCCCGTTTGTCCAATTCCATGATCACGGTCTCAGCAGGAGAACCCAGCAGATAGTCCTCATCCTCCTGGCCAGAAAGATTAGACTCCGGGTTAGCAAAGAATGCTATCCCAGACTGACCAGGGAAGGTACCATAAGAGAATATGGCTGCTGCATGGAACCCGTAAAGTGGGAACTGGAGGCCATCACTCTCGCTCCTAGATCTACCAGCAGGCATGCCTCAAGCCAGGATCAAATAGAGCCTCTCCTAGATCTACCGGTGAGGCAAGTCTCAAGCCGGGTTCAACTGGAGCCACCTCTAAATCTGTATGGAAAACTGGTAAAGCCCTACAGAGATCTGATTAAGAGGCAGGGGCAGATGAAAAAGGCAACGAATTACCTGGACCAGGAAGCATGCTGCGGAGCAACTCTGGGACCATGTCCTTAATTGTCTTCTTCACATCCCCACCCCCCGACCCTCAATCATCTCAATACGGAAGGCCTCCATGTCCTTGGACATGGTGGCCTTCATCTTACTCTTTCCACCATTTACACCCTCGCATCCCTTCTTGAGACGCTTCTCTTCACTCGTCCTGTCCTTCGCCTGCAATTTAACAAATTCAGAGAATAAGGCACCCCCCCTAAACACTGTTTAAAGACATCACATTTAAGGATGGGACCACAAGTTCTGCATTTAGTGCAGACATGGTGGGCCTAACTTGGGCGTGATAAACCTCCTGCAGGAGACACAACCAGACGATTTCTGAAAGGTTATAATACAAAGACGTATGCTAAAAACTAAATAACAGGGAGCAACAATACTTTTGAGAAACCATGATAGGATAGTTCCTTAAGATAAAACAGCCGGTACATAATGAATTATTATAACTAGAAAATGTTGTTTGGCTCAGAGGGCCCTGCAATCACTGAAAATACCTTTCTGTATGTAGTAGGTAGCAATTTTATTAAAAGCCTTCACATTATTTAAGTTTTTGCATTAAAAATACCCTATTCACCCAAAATCTTGGACCTATAAAGGCGAATCCTCCAAAAGGCACCTTTACCCATCACAAAGAAGCTACCTGCTAAGTTTCATTATATTATTTTAAGCGATTCTGTGTGTTAGGCTGTTTACGAGAATATTGACCAAAATTAAAAACCCATTTTTACCAAAAATCTTCAAAAGGCACATCTGCGTATCACAAATGAGGCATACACCAAGTTTCATTAAAATATCTTAAGTGGTTTTGTATGATATGCTGTTTACAAGATAGTGTGGACAGACAGACAGAACACACTTTCCTGTGTGGGGGCCCTAATAAACAAAGGGCTGATTATGACATCATATCTTCAATATATCAATAGACAATCAGTAACTGAGAAAATCATCCTGGTGTAAAGATGAATTGTATTCAGCATACAGGAGCATAACACATTAGTGATGGATAAAATAATAACCTGTGCAAACCCTCAGAAAAAACAGAAGAAAATTTGGCAGACAATCTTTGTTAAAAATGTCAAATATATTAGAGTGCCATTCTTCATAACATGCACCTTTAGCATAGGCATACTATCAAATCCAATGCTCTTCCATGGCCAGAGAGGGAAGGTATACTCATATGGTGAGCTCCAAGCCACTCTGTGCATAGACTTGGTGGAGGGAATTTCCTCCCAGAACTGTGCTATATCCATAACAGGAACCTGTGGACACAAAACGAGTGATTAGAAATTCAAGGCGCCAGAATATTATTTTACCAGTTTTCATGATGTTAATCTCATCCCGGAAACACAATACAATACGTGTTAATAGAATGCACCCGATTGCTTGGTCCCTGCGCAGCCTCTGGCATTTTAGCATGATCAGACATCATTTCAACCAAATAAATTCAAGACGCAAAATTATCTTCAAAATATTTAAAACTAAGTGCATGTGTTGTAGGCCAATAAACTAGAAAGAGAAAGTGACAACCTGTACATGCACGAGGTTGGGGCAGGCATCTGCTGGTCTGTCAACTGACTCCCTGGAAAGTAGGGGCACCTAACTTTTTTAATCTGAGCTTTATTTAGTGTAAGTTGATATTTTAGGAATATCAAAGTGATAGGGAGGTAAGTATAGTCTTGAAGTGAAAAAGAAGATCATAGACTACGTGTGTTGTAGATCAGGTGAGGTATGGCATTATTGATGATGTTGCCACCAATCCCAGTGATCCAGGCTCCTGGCGTTTAGTACCTAAGTTTAGGTTACTCATCAGAGGACTTGAAGACCATGTTGTGGGTCATGCAGTGTTATGGTTATGCTTGTCACCTAGTTTGGTTTGGCACATGTATTGGGTCGTCTTGTGCTACAGTGCGTGACAGAAAATTATTAAAATGTTTAATCTTACCTTTTATTCCGTTTGTATAGTTCTATGGATTCTGATGTTGAACCCAAGGGTAGGACTAAGAAAATTGTGTTGACTGGAACTTCAGAGACATCTGGGTATACCATAATTTCATGTCTATATTGCACATTTTTTTGCTCATTTTGCTCCAGGCCAGAAGGGGGCTGCGTATCATGCATTAGTACACACCTTTATCACATTTCTTGGGCTCGGAATTTTGGATCAGAACGGCCTCCCTGATACATGAAATTATGGTAGCTCACTGTGGTTAGTGTTGACAAGTGGTGCGTCAGCTTCCCAGCTTTGTGATACTGGTGGTGATAACCGGTCGAGCTTCACTGGTGTATGATCAGAAACTCCACTATCATGTGTTGAAGGGAAAGATTGATCCAGGGGGTAAAAAAAGACACATCTGTCTCACTGCATTTTAATCTGCCTGGCCATGATACTAACAGTATCAAATATCGTCACGATCCTCATAGAAAGGGAGAACAGCTCCACACAAGGATCGTGAATCTTACTGGATCCACCAACTACATACTATGGATCCTGTAGGCATTAATCATGCAGACTGGTAACCCCTACACCCTGTGGGTGAGCAACCATATAACTACCACAACTGTAGTCAATACATCAATACAAGAGGAAAATATGGTTGTTAACATTCATTTTCTTTTGTCCATTGGCTGTCATTTTGATTACATTTCACTAACAGACCTGCCTAGGGTCAACCAATCAGTTTCATTCCAACAAAATTGAATCTAGCAGCCAGAGATTCAGCAATAGAGAGATCTGGTTCAAGCTATGCCTGCCCATTTCTAGCTAAGCTCCACCCACATTTTGAGCGTGGTGGGTTCGATTCATATACTTTGTGAAATTCCCAGGACCCAAATTTCAAGGTGACTATATAAGTAAGCTGTTGAATATTTTGAAACTAATTTGACTGGGGGCTGTTGCTGCCTATGGCAGTCAAATTAGTTTCAAAATATTTAACAGAATGTTTATTAAATTGTAAATTCATCAGACATACAATTGGTACATGTGACAGATTTTTCCAGCTTCATGGTGGGGTTATAATACATCATCATGATTGGGACATCAGCCTGCATGTGATGCAATTGACTATGACATCATAATACATGAATGACAGATCAGATTACTCCAATCAGAAGACAATCTTAACTGGTTCGTGATACTTCCATTCCGCTTGACCAATGACTTGATGGCATTTCACTGAACGTGGATCACGATTACTATTTGTTGCTTTCAAATGCCTAGTTCTTGAATTGTTTAACCGTTTAACACTCATATCAGCTAAAAATGGCTTCGGCAGTGGTCTTCACAAATGGCCATTTGCAGATCAAAAGAAGACTACTCACTACGATGCATCCACATATCAAGTTTAGTTCCCGTATACCAAACTCTCAAAACTACAGCTCGGACAAAGATTTTCTGTAATATTCAATGAAATGTCAAAAGTAGGTTACACAGACCTACTTTTTAACACTGCACATCTTCTCCATAAGATGCATCCACATACCAAGTTTCATGATCATACATATAACTGTCTTGAAACTATGGCCCGGACAAGCTTGTAGAGGGAGAACGGACAGACAAAGAGGCGATTATATGCGCTCCCAAAATTTTTTAAGAATCACACTTCAAACTGCCAGAGAATAACATTAAGTTGTTAAAGAAACAACAAAAAAACAGAATTTTATTATTTTTTAAATTTATTAAGGTGAAAATAGTAAACTTTTTTTGGTAATTTTTCAGTAAATAAATAATTAAAAAATGAATTCAACATAAAATAAAATAATTATGAAATAACATTTTTGTTTGAAAAACCCAGTCAATGCCATTTTATGAGTATTTAAAAATAAATATAATGTAATGTAATTCCTGCGTGAATGACGATATAAATTATGCAATATGTTATGACTAGACAATGGATTGATTTTTAGAAATATAAAACACAGGTTCTTTATCTCTAACACCTACTTTTATTCATCAAGATCCCTGTACCACTGAATATATATATATATATATTTATATATATATATCCATCCATTTGGAGTCAGATATAAGAATATGTTTGAGGATTTTCTACAATCATGTGTTTAAATATGCTGCTTTACTGATTACATGAGCAAAAGGAGATAACTCTTAGTCACAAACAATATCTATACACAGGAAAGCAAAAATGTATTTTTGGAAAATTTCCAATGATAAACGTGGATTTTAACCCATTTATGGTTAAATTTTTCTAAGAAAATTACAAATTCCGCATACAAAATGTCCATTTGCAGTAGACCAAGAGATTATTTTAAAAAATGTACCACTGGAATGACATGCTTGGTTATCCGTTATCAATTTTCAAAAATAGTTTTATAGTCTGCATGTGTACATTTCTGCTGATTTTGGCCAGCTTGACAATTAAAGGGCTAAAATCAAGTTATCACTGAAATGTTTTCAAACATACATTTCTCTATTTCATACCGGTTATGTATCATAGGAGTTACCTTCTATGGTGTACATGGTCACTAAATAGCAAAGCAATAAATAAAAAAAACCAGTTACAGTAATAACAGACTCATCTAATTAGATATTAAATGATGCTAGTATTATTTCCAATAAATAATCTGAGTATCGAACCATATTGCCAAACTTTAATATATAACATGTAATAAAGAGCAAAATAAGATGCCCAAATTGCTTTCTCCAAAGAGCATCTAATAATATGTTTACTAATTAAATAATAACAATCCAATAAGCACATTGCAAATTTCAGAACACTAAACAGAACACATTTGTTGACAATAAATGCCTAATATTTATCATAGGCTGTTTTAGTAAGTGTAATATGGCTGCATGTACATACTATCAAGAGATGCTCAGTGCGTGCAGTAAATATTGCCTATGATATATAAAGAACAAAACAGACTAATAAACGCATTGGAAGATTCAAATAAATAATTTCTAAGTGTGGAATAATATCACAGAATGTAAATTTGCAAACAACAAAAATAATGACTGAGAACAGGTGAGCAAAAGCAGTACTGTTCCCATTAGTCAACATAATAAATCCTCTTGAGCAGAACATAAAAAAATAGAGTATTGAAGTCACACCATAATGCATCCAGGTAATGAATATAGTGGATGGACATAATCAAAATAAATAGGCAAATTTCTAAATTAGTTTTAAAATGGTAGTACTAACAATTTTGCATGGTTATTTAGTTTCTTGATTGATGATCTCAAACCTGCAGAAGTAGGGCCACACCTCCCAACACCCATTTGCTTGGCTTTTCTTTTGTTTTCAAGTTAAATGTCCAGACAAATGTTGGACCTCTGTGCTTCGTCTTGTAAACTGGACACTCATAAACATTGCGTCCATCTTGTCGATCAACAGGAATAGCCTTGATAAACATAACAGGCATGGCAGGAGCAAGTTCCTTCAAACGTGCCTCAGACATAAGTCCAGTCTGAACATCCCAACGTGCACCTTCCATGTATAGACCATGTACATATGCACCTTCTCGTGGAGGTGCTGCCATGTCTTCACGTGACTTCTTGGTGACATCACACTGCAGAACCATACGATCAAGCGGCCATTCATTCTTACGAGCCATCTGCTGCATGATAGCTGTTAGGAATGACTGTGGATTGAAGAAGCCACCTAACCAGACAGCTGAAGGGAGTTGAAAATCTGCCACCCATGTTTCAAGTTCCTTGATTCTCTGCAGGAGATCGATATACCAAGCAGTAAGCGCAAACAATGATGGATAGGCTCTACGCACCCAGTTACCCGGAACATTATCCAAGAACAATGCATTTGACAGGTCTTCCATCTCTGCAGTAATAGTCAACTCACCCTTTGAACAAAACATTCATGTTTTAATTATCTCTTGTAATAAACACATTGTGCATGCAATGCATGCGCAACACACAGATTATCCACTTACTGTCCATCACAACAGCTTTTAGCAAAAACATTTTGACAATGTACCCCACTTGTATTCAACGTGAACAAACTCATATGTCAAATTGAGCAAGACTAGGCCATAGCAAATCCAAGCAATGCATGCAACAGATTCCAGTGATTAAAGCAAACAAGTAAAATTCTATAGTGCAAGCTAAACAATATTTTGTTCAAGTTCAGTCAGAGAAAGATAAAGTAGGTCACTGTGACCGAATTTAATGTGAAAATACTGATAAAATCACTCCATGATGATGATTAGGTGATAATCTGCTGAGTGAAGAAAATAATTAAATACATGGACAGTTCAACACAAGTGAGGCATAACAGTTGTGAATATATACCTTCAATCCCAGGTCAAGCCCCTTGAGTGATCGCCTTATTTCTGATGTGAGCATATTCATTCGTTCACATTCTTGGAATGCCACTACAATGTATGGTGTGCGCTCCTCGACTGGTACTTTGCCCTGAAGCTCAAACATGTTGAACTCTTCTGGTAACTTCTCCATAATCTCATCTAAAGTAGCCTTCACCTGGAAAAAGATATAATCATCGGTAAGTAAGTGAAAGTTAGTAAAGAACTCTGAGTGGACGCAACAGTAATAGTATAACAAGAATCCTATCCAAGTAAATTGTTTGCCGGTTCCCCTCATTACCTATAAACATCCGACCTTAAAGCAAAGGTAAAATTCTTTTAGCAACTTGGTTGTAAATGTTGTATGGTGATGAGCTAACATGAAGAGGATACTATTGATTTTTGTACCACATGTAACGTGATCTTGCCCACTAAACCAAGTGCATCTTTCACATGACACCAATGTAATATTTCCACTTTTTGCTTCCTTCTGAAAAAGGACATGATTCCGAGCTAAGTGTAAAAACATCAACAAGCGCTCAGCAGACTTAAATGTCATGCCTGTCTTCACTGCAGATAAACCTCAGAGGTCAGTGTTCTTGACCATGTGACATCATTGTCGTCATGCAGATTCCTAACATAACCAACAATGTCCCCAAGGTTAGTTTTAATAGAGTCAAGCAATCTTGAAATATAAGGTAAGACGTTTTGCTACATGCAAAAACTTAACATTGATACAAGAATTGTATGGAATTAAAATTTCGTGTGTCGCCCATTTGTCACAGTGACCTGGACCGTTGACATCAATGTTATTATGATGCGTCCTAACATTAGAGGTAACCATGTATTTGCTAAATGGAAAAACTTAACATTGATACAAGAATTCTAAGGAATTAAATGTCTTGCCTGTCGCCTGTTTGTCACAGTGACCTGGACCTTTGACGTGACCAGTCACTTGGACCTTTAACTTTGTGACATCAATGTTATTATGCTGCATCCTAACATTAGAGGTAACCATGTATTTGCTAAATGTAAAAACTTAACATTGAAAAAGCGGAGGTCAAATAATGTCAGACTGGCCTTGACCATTTACCTAATGACCTCACTATCATGCTGCCTCAGTATGTTATTTGGAAAAGCATGTGTTCAAGTTTGATTCCAGTAGGATTAAGCAATCTTAAATTATAGGCAAACACAAAAACATAACATTGCCGGTGCTTCTTATGACATCTAAGTTTTGGATGTCTCAAGGACCCCACACCCTGAAATCTTGGGGGTCTTAAACTGAAAATCTTGGGTTCCAATAGTTTTTCTCATCCATGCTAAAATTACGAATCCCAGCTATGAATTATGTGTGTCCCATGATAGATCTTGTGGGTAGTTTTGTTCAAGAACCTAAAACACTAATTAATATTTAATAATCATACAAGTTGCATTTTCGGGGCATAAACCCTCAAAACGACCCTCATGAGAATCCCTTGACAATACAGAGGTCAAATATTAAGGCTACAAATCGATGACTTTGACCTTGGATCTAGTCAACAGCTTATCTGTATAGCTTTCTGGAAATTGACAGTCAGGGTGTTCATGGATCAATCGATCCTAACACAGGAACAGTGTGTCTGGAGCTTAACTATAGATGGGCGGCATACAGCAAAAACTGGATTCATCCATTTGGTAACCATAACCTTTTGAACAGAAAATTAATAGGGGTTTTCAGATTTCCACCCCCTCCCCCAACACACTAGCCAGAATTGGTGAAGATCATCAGGAAACTAAACCAAATGTCCTTAATTTGTTAACCATGACCTTTGACTTTTTGATCCCAAAATTAATAAGGTTCTTCTGACCACAAGGGCAACACACATGCCACGTTTGGTGACAATCCCTTCAGCAGAACTTGAATTATCGGATGGAAATGAAAGCAGACAAAAGTACAAATAAAACGATGGAAAAAGCAAATGCTAACTAGAATGGTTAGTTTTAATAAATACCTTCTCTTCCTTACTATCACCAGCACCACCGCCGGCACCGGAGTCACGAGGCTGCATCTCAAACACCGTTCTGAACAGG
Source organism: Chaetoderma sp. LZ-2023a (assembly GCA_034401795.1). NCBI lineage: Eukaryota > Metazoa > Mollusca > Caudofoveata > Chaetodermatida > Chaetodermatidae > Chaetoderma > Chaetoderma sp. LZ-2023a. Next base: position 88,030,214 of record CM067372.1, read on the forward strand.
TTCTCAGAAGATGACGTTAGAAACTCAATCTCAGCATTAGGATGCAGACCATACAGGTATGGTGTCTCTGGTGGAATAGCCTCATCAATGTAGGCGTGGTAACCTTTGTAGTCAGAGTTTGGTGGAATTGGAAATCCTGGTGCAAGGTACAGTTCTCCGTCAAGCTAAAATTGAATTGATGTAAACAATGTCTATTAATGACTTCCAGTTTGAAATTCCAATAGCAAAGCACATTCTACAGAATATTTCAAGTTAATTTGACTGGAAACTAATGCTTTCTTAGCCAGCACCAGTTTCCAGTCAAATTATTGTCAAAATATTTAGCCAAATATTTCTTACATAGTGAAGAATAATTTGCTGTAGTGATACAGTAAGGTTAAGGGTTAATGACGACTTGACACTATGGATTGCCCACGTAGCTAGGGAAAGTCCTTTACTCTGTGGAGCATATACAACTCACATATGCCAATACAGACAAGTCAATATCTAATTAGATATAACTGTCAAAATGTATTGAATAGAATAGCAAATCATGCATTTGATCAAGTACCTTTTATATAGGGCAGATGAAGTTTTCAGGCCAGTCAAACAAATATGTCAACATCTAACCATATTAATGAATGCAATTAAACAATATTACGATGTGATAACTGTGAATTTACTAAAAGAAATTTAGATATGAAATTTTATTACTGGCCAACATCTATATAATAATGATTGGCAGAGACCATTACATAAATTTCAGTAAATTTCTTAAATAAAGCTAAAGCACGAAAGCCTGTATCATGCACCTGCAAATTAAATATTTCAGGAGGAAACATAAAAAATATGAGTGTTTTGGTTAAAAATACAAACAATTCTGTACAATTCGAAGATCATGAATGAAAGAATTTGGGTCCAGAATGCACATATTTGTGCCTGAAACAGAACAAGGGCATGCATCGCTCACCTGTACCTAGGCATTTCAACTAGACAGGTCATCGCCAATAAATAGAACCATAAGGTATGGCCAGAACAGCAACAAGAACAAGGATGCATCCTACCAAATTTGGTTAAAATTGGTCCACTGGTTCTCAGGAAGACAATTTATATTTCCCTTTGCTTTACTATGGGAGGTTTTGGTGGGAGAAAAATCCACGATGGCTGCCAACCCGTTTATCTGACAGTTTTGAAAATGGAAAAGTTGAAATCACCATTATCCAAAAACCTATATATATAAAATCAATTACGGCTTCAAAATCCATCAAAATAAAAAAATCCAATATGGCTGGCAAACATGCTACATTTTGATTGGTTCAAAAAGCTTTGTTTTTAGACAAATCAACTTCCCTTGAACTACATTTAAATGCCTTCCAAATTTCAGCCCGATCTGTTCACCAGTTCTGACTAGGTCATACAAGATGGCTGCTGAAGCATTTGGCCAATCAAGTTATCTAGAACAAACTGGATTTAGCAGTTGCCCTAGATGACATTTCATTAGTTTTGAATCGATTCCCCCCAAGCGGTTTCGGAGACGATTTTAAAAGTTGCTAAAAATTGGTCAAAATCCAAGATCGGCTTCGTTTGAACAAACTTGGATCTCTAAGCCATGAAGGTGCTTCATGCCAAATATACTTGAAATCATCGGCCTAGTGGTTCCTAAAATTTTACAGACGTGACAAAAGCCGAATTGGACATTCTTGCCAGGTGAGTTAATAATTCATAATGGTCACCGACACAAATATCACCATTTTTTATGTCAAACTCCAACTACCAATTTAAGCCCAATATTGATTGGTCCATGGCAGCTATTTTTTCATCTATCAACTTCCATTGAAGAAACTTGAATGGTCTTTTGTCCTTAATAATGCGCCAAATTTTGGTCTGATCCCTTGAACAGTTTCAGAGGAGGCAAGTAGCTCTTGTGAAAATTAGGTCCAAGATGATCAACAAATAAATATACAAATCAGGTTCTCTTATCACATGTAAGTCTTCTTCAGAATTTTACCATCAACAACCAATGGTGTGCAAGCTAATATTTTTGTAAAAATAAGAACCGTAGCATTCTAAAAGGAGTGCTGTGACCTGCTGTCTTTGCAGCAATGCAGAGTGTGACTGGCCTCCAGTTAATAGAGGACAGAATTGATCATAAGATTTATTTTACCCAACATCAGTAGTACAGGTGAATGCTGAATGATCCAATGGGAAACCAAAACTATAACAAAGTACATGCCTTTTACAAAAACTAAACAGGAAAAGACAAATGATTATTAAGGCATACACTGAGATACAATGTTGATTGAAGATTCAAGGTCAGAGAGACCCATTTTTTCATATGCCAGGAGGTACCAGACAGCCGAACATATTTTGCAATACTGCAACAGGTTCAAAACTTCAGTTGAGACAGACTCAATGGTGCAGACCTCCACTCACACCGTTATAGGATATTAGTAGGAGGTCAGTACATTGTCCTACAGTAGAAATGTCAGGCTCCACCATTAAATTCCATATGTTAGGACAATTTACATTCTCTTTGCAGCATTCTGTGTTTGAACAAATACTTCAAGGTTAACACAACTATATATATCTAACCTGGGATTGTTTGCATTCACCTCACATTATTCCGATGGCCCACCTACATCATATTCATAAAGGTGGGGGGGGGGGGGAGGTTGTTAAATAATATTTAACTGATGAATATGGACTAAAGCACTTTTTAACTATGTCCTATTTTGTCACTTTTTCATGCACTTCATGAATATGGCTCCCAAATTGTAATTAAAGGGATGCTAATCTCATCTCAAATGTTGTATTGTACCGATAGATTATGGTTTATATATTCATTGTCATTCATATCCTGTTACATTCCGTTATCTGTATCAGAATCATCTGCTTCGTAATATCATGTAAATGTTGAACTGTGATCGCCACCATTCTGTCTCCTCAAGTGATAGTGTGCGATGTCATGTAAGTGCCAATACAATTCTTTATTATGTAATACTCATCCTGTTGAATATTTTGAAACTAATTATAGGCAGTAACAACTTCCAGTCAAATTAGTTTCAGAATATTCAACAGCTTACCTGTATGATTGCTTTTATACGACATTGCCAAACTATAGCTGGCATCGCTATGACTGAGCATACATACCAAGGTAGACACATTAGGTCTTTTCTGATTGGCATGACAGATATCATAGGTTGTAGAAATGTATAAAGATTTAGCTACTAAAGCCCGACTATCTTTCGTTGTCGGTATGATAAAAACATAAAATGTCAGGGCTGGATTACGTGTAGCAAATTCTATCACATGAAGGGTTAGTATAAAATAAGGTGAGCTTTCATTAAGGATATTTTAAGAACAAGCATACCATATCTGGGTGCATGTATACTTCAAGATAGGTCCTACAAAGACGACGATCCCAATCATCTGTGATGTGTCCTCCGTACATGATCTCACCAAAAAGGTATCGCAGATCCTCCCAAGGCACCTTAGCATTTGCTTCCAGATAATTGTACAGCACATAAACACTGATAGTAAGATCACCCGTGTTAAACGGATAAGATCTGTTCCAGCCTTGTGGACCAAACTTGCGTCTCTCTGATACAACAGCATGGAAGTAACACAGGGCAAACAGAATGCTCTTGAATTCTGTCTCACGTGCACACATCTCCATTGTGTCCTGAAATGGTGAAATGGAATAAGAACAAGGCATATATTAAACGAAATCACAGATTTCTTTTTTCACAAGAGTTGATACTTACCACCCTGATACTTCATGATATTTCCTAAATATCGACCTAGCTTCAATAATACTCAGACTTAAAAAGAAACCGCCCCCACTGGGCAGGTTACACAACTGACAGACCAGCGGATGTGCAGCCCAAACTCGCACATGCGCTGGGCTGACTCATTCTATTTTTAAATATTGGCTGACCTAATTGCAACATAAAACGCCGATAGACCGAGCCTCTGTGGGGCGGAGAGGCCGGGATCGTATCAGGGTGGTAAGTATCAACTCTCTCGTGAAATAAGAAATCTGTGATTTCGTTTATTTCACATCAAGAGTATACATACCACCCTGATACTTCATGATATAGCCAGAATTCATAAGAGAATTCGGCGGGAGGGAGGCGAAGGTCAGAAGACTGGCTCATCCCTGGAAGAGCAAGCTTTTGATTTTAGAGCACAACAAACATCTGAAATTGCGTATGTAAACACAATCAGGAAATGATTTGGACATCGGATAACATGACCGATGTTGAGAGTAATGACCGTTTCACATCCATTCCACCCACCCCCCTCTTTTAAAGAGTGAGCGATGACCTCAATGTCCTATACGCTCTATATGTACTCATGCTAAAGTACTATAAGACATCGGACGAAAGCTTCATTTCGTATACTCTCAGATGGAACCACAAAGAACACAAAACCATCACCATTTTAGCAAGTAATATTTAAAAAAAACGTGACAAAAAATAACCATCACCAAATATAGGACTAACCTATTTTGACGAGATTACCCTTTGATCACCGCTGGCGATGATAGGTACAGTACAGAAAAGCGGGGATTCCCCCCCCCCCCCCCCACTAAATTGCACTGAGTGTGAGTTAACAGCCTTATGTACAATATTTACAAATTTATATACCGATTTAACGTTTATGTAAAATCGATAAGGCAAGTGGATTTGACGTGTCATGTAGGTAATGATTTGTAAAACTAGACTCACAGTGCCATTGTGCTACTGACATAATGTCACCCACCGGCACTCTGTTAAACAAAGCCGTGGATGTCACTACGCCACAGACACTGTGAGCCTTGGCCATGTCAACTTGTTTACCCGTGGCGGCTTTGTGGCATTGCTGGATGCATTCCACAATCCACCTAGAAATGGTATCTTTAGAAGCTCTCCCATGGGGTTCAATGTAAGATAGCCATAAAGCACTAGGGTCCGTCCGCCATTCCTGTGTACATTGTTTATAACACATTAATGCACGGACTGGACACCAAACCTTTGAATTAGGATCAAACCTAGACAAAGCGGGTAAAACTATAGGCTGACCAGGATATTTTAAAGACTGGTTCTTCGCCATAAAGTTAACTCTAGGTAAAAGCCTAAGGCCTTCCCCTGTCACCACAAAACGGTCTGGCTCTGCTGACAAAGCATGTATTTCACATTTCACTTCTTCTTCTGGCTGAAGCTGCAGCAATCAGAAAAACTGCTTTAAGCGTCAACATTTTCACGGAAATGGAGCTTAGTGGTTCAAAGGGTTTATTCTGCTAATACTTGAAGTACTAATGATAAACTCCAAGACGGAATCACTGGAGGATTCCTTGGTCTTAGATTACCCATGCCTTTGATTAAAGTATTTAGATTACATACTTCATCACTTCCCCTAATAGCTAAGCAAGGGATAACTGACATTAAAGCTGACTTGTAGCCAGCAGTAGACTAGGCTTGAGGCTATAGGCATCAAAAAGGTGACAGACGAAATCGGCTACTACCTGAATAGATGCTTCCATTGGATTAATACATCTTTTTGAGCACCATTCAGCAAATCTGTTGATTTTATAATTATATGCTCTGGAGGTTGACCCTCTTCTGGCTTTTGCCGTAAACATGGCTGCTTACTCAGAAAAAACCCTCCTTAACTGCTGATTCCTTGACAACATCCATGCAGTCAATTGGAACATTGACGGTTTGTTGTGCAAGGCCTTGCCCTGGAAGATTATGTTGTCCATCAGAGGCAGAGGAACAGGATTGCAGACCAGAAGGTTCAGCAGATCCGTATACCATGATCAGCTTGGCCAATTTGGGGCGATCAGAAGCACTTGGCATTCCTGTTGCCTGATTTTCTGGAGAACTTTTGGAATCATGATTGCTGGCGGGAATGCGTATGCATACATTCCCTCCCAACTGATAGCTAATGCATATATTGCGATAGCTCTCGGATCTGGAATCGGAGAGACGTATGTCATCATCTTCGCATTCTTGTTCGCTGCGAATAAAGCTATGTTGGGCTTGCCCCAGTGGTTGAACAGGCGACCTGCCACACATTGATTTAATTGCCATTCCATGAGAAGAATGCTCATTCTTCAGCTCAATGAGTCTGCTAATAGATTTAGCCTTCCCGGAATATGAACTGCTTTCAGGGAAATCCCATGATCTAGGCACCAGCAAAGCAGTTTCCACGTCATCATACAGAGACTGGGCGACTTCGTTCCACCCTGGCGGTTTATGTAAGTCACTACTGTTGTATTGTCTGATCGAACCAGAACACTCTTGCCCTTGACCTTCTCTAGGAAGTGTTCCATGGCTAAGACTACTGCTCGCATTTCCAGCAGATTGTTATGTTCTCTTGACTGATACAGATTCCAAAGCCCTGATACTTTGTTTTCTTCCAGGCAAGATCCCCATCCCTCCATTGATGCATCTGTGTACATCGTTAACTGAGGGTGGGGAGGTGACAACGTCACCCCCGCCAGGAGATTTTCTCTCTTCATCCACCATTGAAGGTGGTGAATAAGAGGTTCCAACACTGACACTTTTGAGTCCAGTAAACCTGTACTCTGGGTCCACTGTGTCATGAGAAATAATTGGATCGGCCGCCGGCGTAAGGCTGCCTGAGGAATGACTGGTTCCAAAGAAACCATCAACCCCAACATTCTCAAGTAGACCCGTGCCAGGACATGACGACTGTTGCACACTGACTGTATGCCTGAGATGAGTGTTTCTACTCTCTCTTGAGATGGATAAACATATCCTATCTCTAGATCGAAGAACATTGCACAGGTAAACAAACTTCTGGGATGGAGTCAGCTCTGACTTTTGAAAGTTGATTATCCAGCCTAGATCTGTAAGAGTTTTCAAAACTATCTCCAGATTTGCTGATAGACTTTCTTGAGTGTGTGCCTTTAACAGCCAGTCGTCTATGTACATGTGGATTGCCATGTGTCTCCTGCGGAAGTATGATGTCATAGCTTGGACCACTCGAGTGAAGACCCGAGGAGATGTCAATATACCAAATGGGAGAACCCTGAATTCCCATTGGCGGCCCTGAAATGCAAATCTCAGGAACCGACAAAATCTCTTCGCAATGGGAATGTAAAAATAGGCATCTTTTAGATCTATTAATCCTGTCCACATTCCCTTCCTCAACCCTGCTAACACCGTTCTCAGTTTCCATTTTGAAACTTGGTGTAAGGATAAACCTGTTGAGAGGTTTGAGGTTGAGAATTGGTCTACACCCTCCAGTGCTTTTTCTAGGAACACGGTTGAATTATAACCCGGACATTTTTGTGCCGGTTGAATAGCGTGTTTTAGTATGAGGGGTTGAATTTCTTCCTCTATACACAACCCTTGATCTAGATCTAGATCTCTTGGATTTTGAGTCCAGATCGGAACCAGAGACAGGCGCGATGGCTGATTTGAAATCCAGTCAGGATGATAACCGACTGAAAGCTGTCGCAAGACTGAGCGGTCCTGAGTAACCCACTCACACTCTTGCATGTGGAAGGCCAGACGGCCTCCCACGGGTGCACCTAAGGACTGAGGTGGACCCGAGAAGTGCAAGAGAAGCCCTGTCTCTGGTGGCTGTCCTAGCAGCACTGGTGTGGTCTTTTTGAGAGACGACCCATCAGGTTCGGCTCCCATGACCAGAACCCCGCGCTCCTCTACCAGCATCACGCACACCTCGGTACGCAGGCTGTCTGGCGGGTTGCGCTGGAGGAGGCTGCGCGCCCCCATAGCTGGCTTACGCTGTCGTTGCCATGGCCGACGCTGCGTAGGTAGTTGCCTCTTACAAGGCCACCACCACCTCTAGCCTGCTGCGGAGCACTTCAAACTGCTCTCGCAGCGCCCTCTGGTTGTTCTATGGGTTTACGGTTTCTTGGAGGTGCAGGCATCCTTCACCTCCAAACAACCCTGGACCTGCCATCGGCGTCCGAAGAAGCCGATTGACAGGTCCTGCGAGGGGCACAAATGGTCAAGGGCAAATGTACGCCTCGTCCGTAAACTCCTGGTTACGGATCTCATCATGCAGTCCAGAGCCAGGTTAATGCCATCCTGGATGGCTCTCTGGACTGCAAGAGGAGAAGTTTGGCGGGCCACGGATGTTGCTACTACCCCCTGTAGCAGCTGGGAAACGTGCGAGAGCCGAGATGGCTCCTCTCGTACTTTCCTCTGTGTCCCGCAGCGCGGAATTAGCGTTGCGCAGAGCTCTAGTGCATAAGGGTCCCGTGTCAGACTGGGACCCAGACCGCGTGTCTTCGCCCAAAGCCGCACGGTCATCCATGCAAGGCTTTGGAACGACACCATACTTCTGATATAGATCAGAACTTATACGGCAGCGCCGTGCCACCTCGCGAAGGGCCTTCGCAAGGCGTCCTTTCGGCAGAATGGACGTCTCTGTGACAGCGAACATATCAACGATATGCTCCGCATACGGCAGAGATGGCATGGTGCTCGTCACCGGTTTCCCTCCAAACCATGGGTGCTGGTCCCGCTGGGAAGCCAGTGGATCCATCTGGAGTTCTGGCTTGATGTTCACCAGCCATTGGCAAGCATCCAGCCTGTCTTCCTCGGTGGCCACCTGTGAATGTTCGACGAGCCTAGGGCCTTCGTCGTCCTCAACCACACTCACTGGTGAAGTAATGGTCGGAGCTGAAGATACTCCTGGAAAGCCATGGAAGCCATACGGACCTGCAAGGGATGGCATGGCTTGCGCCATGGCTATTCCAGGAGCCAGATCTATGGCATCATGGGAAGCTAAAAACATGATGTCACAGTCCGGGCCTTCCTCACGGTAACTCTCGGCAAGCCGAGGGATACGGTATGGATGGCCATCGGCTCCTAGCCAGCCTAGCCGTTGAGCCGTGAAACCCACTCCCGAAGAAGTAGTTCGATGGAAAACCTCACAAAAAGCGGACCTTCAGAAAATGGTGGCAGGAAGGGCATTTGTTCTCAATAACCCTCTGAAAAGACACAAACGGAAACAATTAGTTTTTGGTTATGACGAACCAAAAAACCAATTGCAGAAGGCTAATAAGATCCGTAAGGAAAACTTTTGACCATCAAATGAAAGATAAGCCAGGCCCATAGAAATAAACTATAGGCCTGACAAAAAGTAAACAAATCCTAAAACCTTGTTATACTTCTTTAAGAAGACAAGGGAGACATAAGAATTTGAACTTGAATACTTGAGAGGCGAACTTTTTTAGACTTCACAGCTCTAAACACAGATTCATTAGTAATTGAACTTTATAAACACAATGAACCTATGCAAACAATCAAGAGAGATGAATAACTCAACACTCAGTAAAAAAACTTCTAAAATATTTAGAAATAAAATGACTGAAATTTGTTCTCTCCTAAATAACCTCATAAGATGACTGAGGACGAGTGAAGTCTGATAAACAACACAGGAATACCTGATCCCGAGTCCAAAAACCCTGTGGTGGGGGGGGGGAGAATGCGGAGAAATTACTTCTTATGGTAATAACTCCCTCAGCAAACTCATAATAAAATAGAAGGACCCAGAAAACAAGTATAAATATTGTTTAAATAAAAGGATACCCTTCAAATATCAGCTCATGTGTCTGAAAAATAAAGCACAACATGCATTAGCTAATATATAGGCCTCCCCCATAAAAGAGCTAGCCTAATAAAGACGTATCCACGACATAGCACGAATCCTGGAAATACCATCTGAGTCAACACACACATCTTTTATCAATAAATTTACTAAAGTACACCTGATGGCTTGGACCGGGAGCATCCTCCGGCGACTTGGCAGCATCAGACATACTAATATAACAGTCAGACAAGTTGCAAAACAACTCAAAGCTTCAAAAAGACAGAAAGCAAAAGCAAGACTAAAAAGCGTGTTGTAATGGCAGGTCAATATTTTAAGAAGAGAATGAGTCAGCCCCGCGCATGTGCGAGTTTGGGCTTCAACTCCGCTGGTCTGTCAGTTGTGTAACCTGCCCAGTGGGGGCGGTTTCTTTTTAATTCTGAGTATTATCGAAGCTAGGTCGATATTTAGGAAATATCATGAAGTATCAGGGTGGTAAGTATACTCTTGATGTGAAAAGGGCCCTCCTTAAAAGATTTTTTGGTTGTCCTCTCCTGACCCTGGTGGTTGGAGTAGGGTAGGTAGGTAGGTAGGAAAATTCTTTTTCTGCTGAAATATAACATTACAAAATTAAATTTAATGAACAAACTCGAAGGTTTTTATTTGAACTCGAAACGAAACTATAAAGCAAACAGTTTTTCATGGCTATATGAACCCATTTTGACGAAAGGAGTCAATTCAATCTCCCAATGAACTTACATCAGAAAATAAATATCATTTTTCACAGAAAACTCCAACTCAGCAGGAAACTTAAGGGTCAGTCGGGAGAGGACAATTAAACTATCATTTAAGGATGGCCTAGTTATGAAGTACTTTGTTATGGGAATACAGTGAATGTGTTGCTAGTTTGGTATGTAAACTATGCATTAACTATCATGAAGCCAAATGTCACTAACAAATACATGGTCACTTCAGGCCAGGTGATCTAAGGACATATGAAACAAGAACTATGTGGATTTTGAATTATGTAATTTCACTTTCCATGTGTGTGTGCGTGCACGCATATGTATGCATACAAGTATAGTTCCAGTATGATTAATCAATAATGAGATATAGGCAGAGATTTTTTGATAAATGAAAAAATCTACCTTTTAATAGTCAAATTTGGTCAAGAAAATTAAAATTTTTGCTTGTTGAATGTCCATTTGCAGGCCAGAATACTTTTATTGAAAATCTATCACTGGAATGACTGGCTTCGTTATTGAGTCAGGCATTCAAGTGATAAATTTGTATTAAATCCTCTTCTCATCGCCTGCAAATGGACATTGCTCAAGGCCACTGCAGATGCTGGTTTGACCATTAAAGGGTTAATGTTGAACAAGGTCAATACTCCAGGTAGATTCAGATTTGTTAATATAGTCCCAATTTGTGTGGAATCCTAGTTTAAGGGTACACCATTTCTGGCATCAAAATTTGAGCCAAATCGGACCAGTAGATTCCGAGATATCCACATCTATACAGAATTTGATGTGATCTGAATACAGATTCTTTTATCCGGATCACTATTAAAATGTTGAAATACTCTTGCATGGCAAGTTCCTTCATTGTGTTAAAATTTGAGCTAAATTGGATTAGAAGAGACATGACGGTTTATTGAGCTGCTACCCGCAGTTCAAAACACAGTTCTGTACCAACGTCACAGTGTCTTAGACCTTGTGATATCAATGACATTAACATCATAGGGACCCATGTATCCAAGTATATACCCAATATGATTAAACAATCTTGACTAATGACATATAAGCAGATATGTTTTGCTAAATGCAAGTACGTAATGTTGAAAAAACGAAGTTTTGTATCATGGTCAGGTATTAGTAACCTTGACATCTTACCCTGTGTCATCGGTGCCATTGAGTGGCATAGCAAGTAAGCATGTATCAAAGTTTAGTTCAAATAGGGTGAAGCAATCGTCAACTATAATCCAGACTGCAGAGGTAAACGCAAAACCTAACGCTGGCATCACCTTTGCCGCCATCTTTGTCTGAAAAGTGGTACCTGCCTCACTTTCTGCTTAGCAGGTAAGATTAAAATGGAGAAATATCCAATATGGTAAGGATTTTCACCAAAACCATGGGTGAAACGTTAATCTTTGTTAACAAAAAGTAGCAATATCTCAACACAAACACATACCTGGTTGAAATTATAAAGAGATTTATGTAGATTAGCCATCATGCCTGTAGGTGGTTCATTAGTAATCTTAATAGCTGCTTCGAGGATACCCTGTGGAATGATGTGATACTCAGGATTTCCAGCGGGCTCAGCACTGACATAAACTCTGTACATTTCATGACTGTTTGTACTGTATTGTTCCAACTTCTTCTCCAAACTTGGAAGCCATTTGGCCACTAAATGAATATTCTGAAAAAGCAAGATTTATTAAGAAACAATTTTCAGTAAAATTGTTTTAAAACATTCAGTGTGTTTCATATATTAACTAGGTGCATCAATATAACTTCTAGAGAATTGATTATCTGCAGAGAATTGATTATCTGCAGGCCAAGGTAATTTTTTTGGGAAATTCTGCACTGGAAAAGGTTGCTGCCATTCATTGCAGTTGTAATGTATCTAAAATATTATCTTTATCTGAAGATGGACAATTCTCAGAGCCACTAGTACCAGTCAAATTACTTTCAAAATATTCAACAGGATATTCCCTATAACTATAAAGAATTTGTTGCTTCTTGTCTTTGAGTATTAAAGGTTTAACAAGCATTCTGTAAGTATTGCTTTGCAATACATGTCCCCTACCTGGTGACATAAATCTTTAGAGATTGACAGTCAAAAACTCCATTAAAATTGACAAAAGCAGCTGAAACTCAGATTTGATCTGTAACTTCTCATAACAAGGCAATAAACCAGATTTCAGTTATATATGGTGAAGGAGAATGAGTCTTGAAGGCTGATATGTTTGTATTTCATAAGTTGAAAGAGGACATAAAAAATTGACGCAAATGCCTGAAACTCGAACTTGCTCTGTAATATCTCTTAACAAAGCAATGTACCAATTCTCAGTTGAATATCTCCAAGGGCTGTGAAGTAAATTCTGGAAAACTCATATTTTTAGTATTTCATAAGTCGAAAGGGGGCATTACCTCGATGAAAATTAACCAAAATGTCTGAAACTAGAACTTGCTCTGTAACTCCTTATACTAAAGCGATGTACCAATTTTCGCTTAAATATCTTGAATGAGTGCGAAAAAAAAGTGCGGTAAGCTGATATTTCTTTGTATTTCTTAAGTCGAAAGGGGGCACAACTCCATCAAAAATTGACGCATGCGCCTGAAACTCGAACTTGGTTTGTAACTTATCATAACAAAGCAATGTCCCAATTCTCCGTTGAATACCTTGAAGGGCTGCGAAAAAAGTGCGGTAAACCAACTGCGCCGGACGGACAGACAGATGGAGTGCAAACCTATAGTCCCCCCCCCTGTTTTACCGGTAGGGGACTAATAATCTACTTGATATTTACAGAAGCTTGTGAAAATGTGTGTGCAAGATATATTCCATCGAACACTGAACTTTATGGTTGTGGTATGGTACTAGTGTAAAATATTAACTATATACAAATTGAGGAGAATACCTGTAGAACGACCCAATGACCTTCTTTAGCAGCCAGATCCATTGCCTGCTCAGCCACAATCTCTTGTCCTTGACCCAGGGAAATATTGTGAAAGTTCCTGTTATCTTCCTTAATGTCAAATTTCCTTCCCATAGCTTCCACATCTTTTAGTGGATCCACACCAGGAGACAGGATGAAGAACACAGGCGTGGCAGGGTCAGTCTCCTCATAGGATTTGGCAAACTCCACAGCCCGCCCTTCAACATATTTGTTTCCTAATTTTTCTTCGATAAAGGTCCTGTAATATAAAATATAAAAATATGTAATTTTAAGTTCAACAAGGTATTGCAAGCAATACAAATACCGTCGATTCCCACTTTTGTTGAAATGACATGTAAGGAACCTAGGCAATTCACTTGCCTATAGCTGCTCCATATAACTGATATGTGCTTATATTAGTGTTTCTAAGGGGATGACGTCACATTAATGACGTTCATATTTTTCAAGGGTGATAGCTCTGGCAATTATTGATGTAAACTAACAAAACAGGAATTTGATCATCTTAATCCTATTAATATAAATTCTGAATTTGGTTCAAATCCGTTTAGTCTAGCATAAGCTATTGCCTGGAAATGGCCAAATTAATGAAGTTTGTATTTTTCAAGGGTGATAACTCAGGCAAATCCTGACGAAAACTTATGGAACACGAAACTGATATTCGCCTCTGTAGCATTAAGCTATATTCCAAATTCGGTTCCTATCGGTTTAGTCTTAAACTGAGTTATTGCCCGGAAACGGCCAATTAACGAAGCTTGTGTATTTTTCAAGGGTAATAACTCAAGCAAATATTGTCGCAAAATAATACATGAACTTCACATTCACCTCGGCAGCATTAAGCTGTATTCCGAATTTGGTTGGAATTGGTTTAGTAGGCCTATAACAGTTATTGCCTGGAAACAGTCAAATAAATGTTTATATTTTTTCAAAGGTGCAGGGTGGGTGTGTGTGTGGGGGGGGGGAACAACACAAGAGTAAATTTGACGTAAATCGAACTTGGCTCTGTATTCATATTACTAAGTGGTATGGCAAGGCTGGTTTAAATGGGTGCCGGCAAACAAGTTATTGTCCGGAAACAGAAGTTTTTTTTAATTTCATACTTTCAAGGTCAAATAACTCTAATGCTAATTTAACGCAAATTGACAAAATCCAAACGTGGCCTCTGTATTCATATTAATAAGCGGTATGCCGAAGCTGGTTCAAATCGGTGTAAGCAAACATAAGTTAGGTCATCATTAAATAATAGTTTGGTTGTCCTCTCCAGACCGACCCTAAATAACCTGCTTAAAAAATCTTTTAAGGATGGGCTTATTGTCCGGAAAGAGAAAATTGTTCAAATTTTATACTTTCAAGGGCAAATAACAAGCGTAAATTTGATGCAAATTGACATAAATCACACTTGACCTCCATATTCGCATTATTAAGAGGTATACCAAAGCCAGTTCAAAGCGGTGCAGGCAAGCACAAGTTATTGTCTGGAAACCAATCAGTACGTGCGTACTTAATTATGAACGGGCGCATTCCAATATCCTAATTTCATTTTTGAGTGGATAATAAAACCGTCATTTAACATCACTTCGGCAATAAAAACCCCAATAGACTGGCAAAAGTCTGTACTCACTCCTTGGTGACGCCTGTCACTAAGCATGCCCGCGCATGCGCAGTAGGTCACAAATATGAAAACTGATTCACTTTTCAAATATTCTGCTAGTAGATCAGTTTGCCTGCTATCAAGATTTAAGTTTTAGAGCTTTGCGCTAAAGTTCAGCTACATTCAAGAATATTGATACAGGAAAACCATGCCTGCTATGAAATCGATTCTGCCTAAGTTATGTTAAATGTTCACGTTGTGATGTTTTAGAGGTTTCTAACTCTAGTTTATGTGTTACTTGTTTTCGTGTCGGTACTCCCGTTTTCGAGGTTTTGAAAAACCATGCCTAATGTTCTACCATCATTAAACCATGTTTAAAATAACCATTAGTACCACTCTTATTTTAAAATGTCCTAAATAGTGCCTTACAATCAATATTGTTATGATTCTGTCTTCAGTGAAAGTTGTTAATTTCGTTCCCCCAACTTTTGGCTTAGAGCTTTTGTTTTTTTGATGGTTCCTCTTATCTAGCGATCTCTCAGTAGTTTTTAGCGAAGCTTTTGCTTAATTTTTTGATTTATTTTATTATAGGACCCAGTTTTAACTTCTGAGAGAGTGAAGTGCTCTTCTGCGAAGTGTGACTGTCAGCATTCTAAAGATTTTGCGGGACATGTCTGCATAAAGTGTACTTCTTGCACTCCTTTTAAAATGTGTGGGATTTGTAAGGGCTGGCCTCTAGTAATATCCAAGGTCTTTTTCAAAGATTTTAATTCATGATTTTGATCTTCTTCGCCTCTTTCTCAGTCTGCTTCGGAGGTTCCTTCTGTTTTTGTCCATTCTTCTTTTCATGATGTGGTGTCTAATGCTCCCTCATCTTCTTCGGTTCTTTCTCCTTCATTGCCTAAGGGAGGTATGTTTCATCCTCCTTCTTCTTTATCTGCCTGCCATTCAATCACTACTTGCTAAACCCGTAGATTTGGTCAGTGCCCCACTGTAAACACATGGTGCGAGGAGATTTGAGAATCCATAAGCAAGGATAAAAATCAAACAAAACAAAACCAAATGTTAATAACATAACATAATGGTGCATTTTAATCAATCACACAGTGATTATCAAACAAGTAAAACTTTAAACTTAAAGAAAGAAATAAAAAACAAAGAACGACTCTCACCATTACACGAAGACGCACGGTCCTAACGAAAATGGTGGGATGTGTTTGGTAAATGGTATTCAGCCTTTTTAGTTAAAATCGTGATATTTCTAAAAAAAAAGGAAGCCGCTGCACTCTGATCTTTTAAATAAGAGGTAGTAAAAGTACTCGGATTTCCATCCTGCAACTTGCATAACTTCGTCTACTGAAGAGCCAGCGAAAAGAGCAAAAGAGGTAGTCATCCCTCTAACATCATGAGCTTTAATGTGAGAAAGATTAATTTGGTCAGGAGAAGCAATCTCATAACAAAGACGAATGGTCTCACAAATCCATCTGGCAATAGTGGCCTTAGAGACTGGTTTGGCTACCTTCTCTGCATACGGAACCAAGAAGTGGGATGGATCGGATCTCTTAAAATCAGTACGATGCTTATAAACTTTTAAACATCCGACAGGACACCAAAATCTGTCAGATGGCAAAAAGGAGGTTAAAGATTTTAAAATAATCGGCTTAGTTGGGTAACGGTTAGATTGAGTCTTCGATAAAAAATCCCTTCTAGGATATAATACTAGACCGTCCCCAGATATCATACACCTGTCCTTTTCAGCGGAAAAAGCATGGATTTCAGACCGTCTTCTAGCAGAAGCAGAGGCAACCAGAAAAATGGTCTTAAAAGTTAAAGCTTTCAAGCTAAAAGAAGAGATAGGTTCAAAATGATGACCTGCCAAAACCTGAAGAACTAGAGCCAAGTTCCATGAAGGAAAAGGTTTAGCAACTGGAGGACGAATATTGCCTAAACCTCTAATGAAACCATTAAGAACCTTAGTATCTTTACTTTAATCTCAGGGATCAAACACTCGATATTCTCCAAACACACAGACTGAAGATTTCTGGGTTTGGATGAAGGCAAGTCCCCCTCACTTGAGACAGAAGGTCTGGGGAAACTGGAAGGAGACGAGGGAAGTCTACCAAAAGATCGAGGAGATCTATGAACCAGATCCGCTTTGGCCAAAAAGGAGCTATCAGCAGAACTTCGCAGATCTGGTCTCTGACCTTTAATAACAAAGGAATCAGGATTGTTGGAGGGAACGCATAAGCGAACATTCCTGTCCAGGACTGAGACAGGGCATCCACAGCCAACGCCTGATTGTCCGGAAAATGAGACATGAAAGAGGAGATCTGGGTATTCAGACAAGTCGCGAACAGATCTATGTGGGGATGATCCATACGGTTGAAGTCTGTGTGGGCGAAATTGTTGGGACGAGACAGTTGGTCCGCAAGAAAATTCAAGACAGCCTGGGACATGAATAGACACTAGAAAAATTTGATTCTTGCGACACCACAAGAGGAGGTTCCACACTTCCAGACAGGAGCGATGACCTCGTACCCCCCTGCCTGTTGATATAAGAGACTACTGTTGAATTGTCCAATTGAATCGAGATTCTGAGACATTTTACTCGATCCGACCAAGAGAGGAGAGCCTTCTTGACAGCCCACAACTCCAGAATGTTGATGTGGGCTGACGACTCCTCCAGGGACCACAGGCCGGAAACAGACAGGGAATCCCAGACCGCTCCCCATCCCTCCTGGGAAGCGTCTGTGAAGATAATTGCTTGAGGAGAAGACTTGACCAGAGGGACACCCATCAGAAGCAGAGAATGATCCTTCCAAAAGTCTAGGTGGGGAATTAGATGTTCTCTGATGGGGATCTGATGGTAAATAGAGTGAACCGACTGTTTCTAAAGGGACATTAGATACATTTGGAAAGGTCTTCTCATCAGCGCCACCCATGGAATGATACTCTCAATGCTGACCATCAAGCCTATAACCCTGAGAAAGAAAATTGCCCTGATCACGGTAGAGGAAGACAGAATTTCCATCGCTACTAAGATGGCTTCTACTCTTAGGTCTGATGGAAAAACTACACCACGAGATAGATCGAATGAAATGCCTAGGTGGGTGAAAACCTGAGAGGGAACCAAGCTCAACTTTTCTAGATTTAAAACCCAACCTAGACTGCATGCCAGACTGCATACCTCTGGAATGATTCCTGACAGACTTGAGAATGATTCTGCTTTTACTAACCAATCGTCTATATAAACATGAAGGTGAATAGAACAACGGTGAAGAATTCCTGCCACAGCTGACACTAGGCGAGTGAAGAAAAAAGGGGCCATGGTCAGGCCGAAGGGCATCGCTCAGAATTGCCATACCCGACCCTTGAAAGCAAATCTCATGAATTTTCGGAACAAAGGGTGGATGAGAACATAGAAGTAGGCATCCTTCAGGTCTATGGAAGAGGTCCACATGCCTGGAATCAGACTGGCAATAATCTGAGAAACGGTCTCTATCTTGAATTTTTGAGTAGAAATTAGAAGTTTTAACCTTTTCAGATTGATGATCGGACTCCATCCACCTGTTTTCTTGGGGACCAGAAAAAGAGTTAAGTAGTAGCCCGGATCTACTCTCCATAACGGAACCTCTTCTATGGCCTCCTTTAGAATCATCGACTCCAATTCATCTTCTAGGGCTCCCCAGCTTCTCCGGATTGGAAGGAGCCAGAGTCCACTTGGGAAGGAAAGACAGGGAAGGAGGATGATTGATCCATGAAGGTGCATAACCCCAGAAGAGTTGATCTATAAGCCAGGAGTCCTGAACAAGGGCTTGCCACGTCTCCCAAAACAGAGACAGGCGCCCTCCTACTGGCATGCTGGGCAAAAGGGACTGCACCGAGAGATCCAAAGGTAGGAGAAGAGCAAGAGATAAAACTGGGATGAGAGAAAATGATAGGCCTACCCAGGCTATGGCCATCCCATCAAACTCTTTTACTTTGATAACCTCTAAAGGAACAGCCTCTAGAACTAGATCTAGATCCACGGGAATAAACCTGGCCCATTCTTACCTGAGAAGGAGGGGCTTGACGGACTTGGGATCTAGGCCGATGAGATAAAATGGATTCAAATCGATCCTCCTCTGCAGATTGGGCTTGGGTACCAATGGACCGGTTAGAGTTGGTAATTACCCTAGAAGGATAAGCGCCAAACTCATCCGACCTGAGACGCTTCCTCTTGGGGGAGGAATTTGGACTCTTGACAGAAGAATAGTTTCTCTTCACTGAAGGCTTCAACACAGAGATATGATCTCAAAGATCCCTGGCAGATCTAAGACGGTCAGATTCAGCCCAAATAATATTAAAAGAACCTTGACCAAAGACACCCAAGCCAAATGGAGGAGCCGATATAAGGTTACTCCTAAGAGTATTCAAAATATTGACGTCGGACAGTTTCCTAGTTCTTCTCTTACAGGTAATGAAACCTAAGGACTGACAAACCGAGTTCAATGAACCTCAGGAAACATCAGCTAGAGAATGAAAGACCTCAGGAGGAATCTGATCACCTTTCTCCTGAGCCTTAAGGATAGCCTCTGAAAGAGATAGAAAATTTGCTGATTTAATCTGAGCCCTACATACAGATTCCCCTTTAAAAAGATCCAAAGATGACTCAATCTTAGATGACTCCTTCAAATTAGAAGAAAGAACATCCCAAGTCAGATCCAAAAGAAGGAGGATCAATTGAAAACTCATCCTGAATGGGAAGAGACAGAGAGGAAGCTATCCATTGATGAGTCGAAGACCAATCATCTGGAGGCCCTGACCAGGTAAAATCTCCTAATATCCCTGGCCCTGACTGATCTCGGGATAGGATTAGATGAAGAACGTAATGGAGAAGAAGGAGGAGGACCAAGCTCAGAATCTAGACGCTGAAGAATCAACGTTCCTGGAGGAGGAAGGAGAACCTAAACCTCCAGGAACAGACAAAGACAAAGGATCCAAAACCGAGGAAACATGATCAGAAGGAATGAAATAAACCTCATCTCTCTGGCTAGATGGAAAAGAATATGATCCTAAACCACTCGCAGAAAATCTGGATAGAATAGAAAATCTCGCAGAAACAAAAGAGCGATGAAGAGAGGAATCCCGAGCTACAGAAAATAAAGAAAAATCTAAACCCGAGTCCACTATCTGAAATTCTAGTTCCGGAGAAAGAACAACAGACACAACAGGGGCTAGATGATCAAAAGATGGAGAAGAAGAGGAAGAATAAGAAGGAAAAGAAGAAATAGGAGTAGAGGAGGAAGAAGAGAAGACATGATCCGAAGATGTAGGATTCTGTTGAACAGAAGAAGGCATGTGAGAAAACCCAGGAGGAGGAGGAGGGATAGCCGAAGAATGAAACAGAGAAGATTGAGAAACGTGACTAGAGGAAAAATCTCTAGCCGACAGGGCAGATAAAGAAGAAGGTCAGAGGTTTAAAAGTTTAGAAGCGTTGTACTGATTCTAAGAGATCCGATGCGTCCCACTTCTGGTCTTTGTTATGAGATTGCTTCTCCTGACCAAATTATTCTTTCTCACATTAAAGTTCATGATGTTAGAGGGATGGCTACCTCTTTTGTTCTTTTCGCTGGCTCTTCAGTAGACGAAGTTATGCAAGTTGCAGGATGGAAATCTGAGTCTACTTTTACTACCTTTTATTTAAAAGATCAGAGTGCAGCGGCTTCCTTTTTTTTTAGAAATATCACGATTTTAACTAAAAAGGCTGAATACCATTTACCCACCATTTTCGTTAGGACCGTGCATCTTCGTGTAACGGTGAGTCATTCTTTGTTTTTTATTTATTTCTTTAAGTTTAAAGTTTTACTTATTTGATAATCACTCTGTGATTGATTAAAATGCACCATTATGTTATGTTATTAACATTTGGTTTTGTTTTGTTTGATTTTTATCCTTGCTTATGGATTCTCAAATCTCCTCGCACCATGTGTTTACAGTGGGGCACTGACCAAATCTACGGGTTTAGCAAGTAGTGATTGAATGGCAGGCAGATAAAGAAGAAGAAGGAGGATGAAACATACCTCCCTTAGACAATGAAGGAGAAAGAACTGAAGAAGATGAAGGAGCATTAGACACCACATCACGAAAGGAAGAATGGACAAAAACAGAAGGAACCTCAGAAGCAGACTGAGAAAGAGACGAAGAAGATCAAAATCATGCCTAGAAAAAACCTGATCAGGAGGAGCGGGAAAGTAATTAGAGTCAGAAGTAACGAAATTATTATTAGAATAAGAATCTGAACAATCAGGCAACTCATAACCAGATGCGTGAAAATAACTCCCAGAAGGAGAACCAGAAGAAACTGGTATGCCAGAACCGGAAGTAGGATGCTTAGCCAGATCTAACTGACCCGAAAAAGCACTTCTCGAACCGGAAGCAGACACACTACTACCGGAAGCGGATAGAACACAACCGGAACCGGAAACGGAAGTTGGATGCAATGCCGGATCTAACAGACCCAGAAGAGCACCGCTAATACCGGAAACGGAAGCAGAAATAGATGATGGATGCAAGGGCGGATCTAACAGACCCAAAAAATCACCTCTCCTACCGGAAGCAGCAACACTACTACTGGAAATGGAAGCAGAAAAACCGGAACCGGAAGTTGATGAATGATGCCTAACCAGATCTAACAGACCCTGACAGGCATCTCTTGAACCGGAAATGGATGGGACGTTACCGGAAATGGAAGACGGAAAAGCCAGATGATCATGAGACACCGGATGTTCAGCCAAGCCAGAAACAATCACGGTGCTCATATCCGGATGCCCAGCCAAACCAGAAGACAATCCGGATTTCTAACCCGCTTGCCCGGACAAGCCAGGAGCAAAGACGGGAGCGGAAATTGAGATTAGGGATCTCTAAACATTGCTGGCGATCGGAATCACTGAAAAATGTACTTTCGCATGAGAGGTGTTATCGGTAACTTCTGCCACTGATGCTACCGCATGAGGGTGATGCGACCCCTCAAGGCTTACATGGTCTTTAGTTTGGCGCCTACCGGAAGACACTTTACCAGACATTTTCTTAGAATCTTTCGACTTAGACTTTGGAGATCTAAGTTCCTGTCTAGAAGTGAGGAACATTGGCTTTCCCCATTTGCGAGAACGCCCACAAGATTTGGGACTAGCATCGGAATCAGAGAATTCCTCTTTTGATGCCCGAATAGCGGATGAATTAAGCTCATCAAGAGACTTAGTCAATACATTTGCAAATGATTCGAAATGTGCAAACAGTGCCATAACGGCATCTCTCAGTTTTCTCAACAACAGAGGGAGAGCGATCTGAGGGCAAAGCAGGCTTAGAATTAAAATCTTTGAAAAAGACCTTGGATATTACTAGAGGCCAGCCATTACAAATCCCACACATTTTAAAAGGAGTGCAAGAAGTACACTTTATGCAGACATGTCCCGCAAAATCTTTAGAATGCTGATGGTCACACTTCACAGAAGAGCACTTCACTCTCTCAGAAGTTAAAACTGGGTCCTATAATAAAAATAAATTGGAAAATGAAACTAAAGCTTCGCTAAAAACTACTGAGAGATCTCTAGATAAGAGGAACCGTCAAAAAAACAAAAACTCAGCCAAAAGTTGGAGAAACGAAATTAACAACTTTCACTGAAGACAGGATTCACAAAGAATCATAACAATATTGATTGTAAGGCACTATTTAGGACATTTTAAAATAAGAGTGGTACTAATGGTTATTTTAAACATGGTTTAATGATGGTAGAACATTAGGCATGGTTTTTCAAAACCTCGAAAACGGGAGTACCGACACGAAAACAAGTAACTCATAAACTAGAGTTAGAAACCTCTAAAACATCACAACGTGAACATTTAACATAACTTAGGCAGAATCGATTTCATAGCAGGCATGATTTTCCTGTATCAGTATTCTTGAATGTAGCTGAACTTTAGCACAAAGCTATAAAACTTAAATCTTGATAGCAGGCAAACTGATCTACTAGCCGAATATTTGAAAAGTGAATCAGTTTTCATATTTGGGACCTACTGTGCATGCGTGGGCATGCTTAGTGACAGGCGTCACCAAGGAGTGAGTACAGACTGGTGCCAGTCTATTATCATGCTAAAGCTGTGGCACCCTCTACCAGTAGCCTGGTTAGGGGTTAACATACATGATGATGGTATAGGCATTAGGGAGAATGTAAAAATCTTATTCTGGTAGCTAAATGCAGAGTATTTGATTTAGCAAGTAGTGATTGAACGGTCAAGATGTTTTAGTGGTGTAATAACAACTACTCTTTATATCACTTCTAGGAGAATTATTCTGACCCTTCATGCCAGATACAATAAATTCATTGATGATGATGTAGCTGCAATCAGTTCTTTATTGTACACTATTTCTTATCCTCAGCCATAGTCCTTAGTTCCTGCAGGTTCATCTTGGTTCTCAGTATACCCAGCCCTATCTCTTTCAGATCTCAGTATGTGGGACGTTTAACAGGTTTTTGCAACAATTGACATCTTCTGCAGGCTTTGTACGTGTTGGTTTCTGAGTACATCACATTCCAAGGCTTTCTGTGCATATGTGTCTAGTAGCATTCGCATAATATGGCCAAACATAGACCATCTTTGCTGGACGACTTTCACTGACAATAGGGCCGCATTGCACATGGTGTATAAGTCTTTATTAGCGATTATGCAATGCAGATGCAAATTTTCACAAATTCTGACAATTGTTTTGGAACTAATTTGAGTTTGCCTAAGGCAGCAACAACTTGCAGTCAAATGATTTTCAAAATATTAAATTTTTTTAATGCTACGAAATAGGGAAACGTCGTAGAAATCTATATTATAATAAAAATAATATGGGCATTTCGCGGAAAAATACACACAAGTGACTTCGTAGTATAAATTCTGCCGATTGTTTTGTAAATAATTTGCCTCAAAGCTGTTGCTCCAGATACAATCGAATGATTTTCACAATATTCAGCTTTTCCAAAGCTGGACAGTAGGGAAATATTGTAGACAGGCGCTACGGTCGAGCTCTATATAATTAAAAGTTAATCTCTGTAATTATTGGCACCTTTTTACTGGCATGGAAATCTGGGCATACACGTCGGTTTCTTAAAACTATTATCCAATGGGAATGAGTGAACAATGGATTCCAAATTTACTTCATTATACTGGGCTTCCTTATACTGGTGTTCCTCATGTTCAGCCAACCAGAGGATGGTTGATATAGCCTGTCCTATTGAGCGTCTTACAGTCTTTTCATTTGCCTGCTTAGTTGAGATAATCTAAACCTAACTAGGAACAGGAGGCGGCTTGGTGTAGTGGCTAGCATTCAGGATTACTTAACTGGAGAACACGGTTCGCGCCTGAACTGTGCACTATCTCACCGTCGTTGGAAACATGGGAAATCTCCTTCGTTCCTTGCCTCTCTCCACCCTCTCCACCCAGTGTAAAATCTGGGGAAGTTACCAATAATAGACTGAAATAAAACCAGCCTAGATGTGGCGTGAATGGGACCTGGAATCAGGGACTCAATAGACACCAATCAAACCAATAACTTCCTAACTAGGAACCAATTTACTAAATTGCGTATTCTGTTATTTTTTATAGAAAATCTTTATTTATTTACTTATTTATTTATTTTAAGAAAGCAATTCTCTTTCTCCCTCTCTCTCTCTATCCATACCTCCCTCCCTCCCTCACTACGTAGTTTCTCCTTCCAAAGTTTCAAGATTAAACAATCGATTATCCGATAAAATTGATTATTTTCCAGACATCATAATCGATTATTTCTTTTCATAATCAAACAGCCCTAGTTGTAACCTATGGTAGCAGGTTAATTGTGACTACTTACGTAACAGCGTATGTCATTCGATCAGGTCTCAGACCACGCATCATACACAACTTCTGTAGAGATGTCTTATTCTTCCATTCTTGTGGAAACTTTTCTTTCTCTGGACATTCACTCTCCACAAATTTCTTCCAGCGCTTAGCCGAGCCCTCAATATCACGATCAAGGTTACGAAATTCCTCCATGTTAGACATTGCCTACAAGTTAAATAAAGAAATGGCTAGACCCAAGTTTTTCAAAGAAAAGTGAGGATTTTGATGTCCCGTGTGCGTGCGTGCGTGCGTGCATGCGTGTGCTCCAAAACTGCTGAAAAGAATTCAACAAAATTTGGTATATGAGTTAACTAGATGATTGCGTAGTGCAAGAAGATATAATTTTGGCTCCGCCCCAGTGGTGGGGGTAAAAGGTCGAGAAATTTATTGTAGTACAACTTCTCTGAAACCGTTGGATGGAATTTAATCAACTTTTGCATGTGAGATACTCATGTGATTGCGGAGTGGAAGAGAACACTTACTTTTGGTGCCACCCACACAGGGTTAAAAGGTAAATGTGGTGGACATG
Organism: Chaetoderma sp. LZ-2023a; assembly: GCA_034401795.1. Classification (NCBI taxonomy): domain Eukaryota; kingdom Metazoa; phylum Mollusca; class Caudofoveata; order Chaetodermatida; family Chaetodermatidae; genus Chaetoderma; species Chaetoderma sp. LZ-2023a. Next base: position 88,055,465 of record CM067372.1, read on the forward strand.
GGGATTTGTGATGATGCAATGATGCGTCATCGACCGGTAGAACACTGCAAGTGTATGGTAGTTTGAGTCTAATTATGTATTTCCTATGGTAGAGGTGAAACCTGTTAGAGCAAATATTTTTTATAACATAGTGACCGAAATCTTTTGCAAGCTTTAGCCAACTTTCCATCAAATTGTTCGTGAAATAATCAGCAGACAATACAAGTGTCACTCGCAAACTTTTTGATAAAGATTTGACTATGTCGTAACGATTTCTGCAGATAGTTCAAGCAATTTGACTGGCATTCACTACTGACTAAGGCAAACACGTTATCAAATTCTCCAAAGAATTTCTGCAGAAAACCCTCAATGTCACTGCACTGCCTCATGCCAGCATGGGTAATCATGTGGCCAAGATAAGATCCAAGAAAATTATTAGTTACATCTCTAGGATGTAAAATTTGTTTGAGTGACAATCTCAGTTACCTCTTAAGCACTGTACCTGACTACGTCACTCTGGTCAGTTCTTGTGGAGTCATGTAACAGCATAGATTGGTAGACCGCTGGGATATGGTAGCCCTCATCTCGGTTAATGGTTGGTTGGTGTTTATAAACATGATTCTACAAGAACTGACCAGAGTGACATAGCCTGCATCTAATGTCAGTTAGTGCTGAAGAAGTGACAGAGATGGTCTTGAAAGTTACAATCAAACAAATTCTACATTCCAGAGAGGTATAAACTGATTTTCAAGCTCAAATTAGTTTCAAAATATTCAACAGCTTACCTGTATAGTTACCTTGAAATCGAGACTCAATTTAGGGTTAAAAATATATAAATCGATCCCAACACACGTTCAAAGTGGGTGGAGCTTAGTTAGAATTGGGCGAAGAATAACTAGAAATGGATCCCTTTAGAGGACTGGAGTTGTAGACATTTGTTTATGAGGGTGCATGCCACATGCCGATTGTTCTTCATCTTCAGTTCAGGATTACTAATTAGCCAAACCCAAAATCACCAGGTATTGTCTCTTCAACGTACAAGTGCTGTCCAGGCTCAGCAGATCCACTGGAGAAGAATTCCACGTTGGCGCATGGTTTAGCTGTTCAACCCATCATCCACTCACTTCGTTTCTCTGCCAGGAGTAACTGCCCAGGGTATGGACACTATTGTCCCCTACAGATTTCAAGGAGCCAAAAGTGAGAGTTGAGTGTCAGGTGAGGAGCACTGTTGAGCGCACCCTTCTTTCTTCAATGATGCTGCTGACGAGCTTGCTCAGTTTTTACATCTCCGTCTCCCAGAACACACCGATCCACCCAATAGGCAACCATGTGTCAAGGTTTATTTCTAATATGATTAAAACTAAATTTATGCATCTACCTTGATTGCACCCCAGCCAGTATTGCTCAGAAAATCGACTGGGCTAGTGAGATTAGGCGTTGCCGGAAACCGGAGCAGAAAGTCGAGCTCTTGAGGATTCAGATCTTTACTCATAAGTAGAATCTGGAAAATACATGTAAAATGTGCATACGTTGAAAACTACATTGTTGAACAGTGGTGCTGTCAACAACAAACATTAGAATGCTTGTCTGCAGAGATGGAAGGCTATAGAAAATGTTGTTTAATCAATCCCCCATGCGGTTTCCGAGATTTTTTAAAGATGTTTCTAAAAATCAGCCAAAATCCAAGATGGCTGCAGGCCAAATTGGCTGATCGGCTTCTTTTAAACAAACTTGGATCCCTATGTCTTAAGGATACGTCCTGCCAAATATACTTGAAATCGTCCCCGCAGATTTCGACGACATTAAAAATTTCCCATTGCTTTAGTATGGGAGATTTTGGCAAGAAAGATCCAAGATGGCCGACAAACCGTTTATCCAACATTGCTGCAGTGGAGCAATCAAAATGTAGTGTGTTTGCGGCCATATTGAGTATTTTTATTTGATGGATTTTGAAGCCGAAATTGGTTTTGTATAGATTTTTGGGTATTCTGATCTCAAATTTATAATTTTCAAAACCAAAAACCTATACAAAACCAATTTCGGCTTAAAAATTCATCAAATAAAAATAATAAAATATGGCTGCCAAACACACTACATTTTGCTTGGTCCACTGTGGCAATATTTTCTGATGGATAAACTTCCCTTGAACAAAGTTTAATGGCCCACAAGCCCTGATCATATTTGCCAAATTTCAGGCCGATCCATTCAGCGGTTCTGGAGTTGTTTTCACGAAAACTAGGTCATCTAAGATGGCCGTTGGTTTCGGACAAGGTTTTCAAATGTTTCCAAAAATCAACCAAAATCCAAGATGGCCACTGGCCAAATTGGCAGATCAGGAGCCCTATGGTCTATGGATGCTTCCTGTCAAATATACTTGAAATCAGCCCAGTGGTTCTCGAGAAGACATTTTAAATTTCCCATTGCTTTAGTATGAGAGTTATTGGTAGGAAAATGATCCAAGATGGTCGCCAAACCATTTATCCGACATTTTAGAAAATGGAAAATTTGAAATCGGAATAAGCAAAAACCTATATAAAACCAATTTCGGCTTCAAAATCTATCAAATAAAAATATCCAATATGTCCGCCAAACACACAACAATTTGATTGGTCCATGGCGGCCAGTTCTTTATGCATCAACAAACTTTAATGACTCTTACTCCCTTAATCATATCTGCCAAATTTTGGCCCGGTCCATTCAGCAGTTCTGGAGAGGAAGTCATTTTCGCTAAAACTAGGTCAACCAAGATGGCTGCCGAATCATTTGACCAATCAAGTTCCCTTGAACAAACTTGGTTCAGCCCTTGCCCTAGATCATATTTCATGAGGTTTGCATCAATCCCCCAAGCAGTTTCGGAGAAAATTTTGACATTTATAAAAATCAGCCAAAATTCAAGATGGCCATACCCCAAGTTGGCCGATCGACTTCGTTTGAACAAACTTGGATCATTATGCCCTAAGGATGCATCCTGATAAATATAATTGAAATCGGCCCAGTGGTTCTAGAGAAGTCGTTTAAAGGAAAAGTTGACAGATGAAGGACGGACGATGGATGGTCACCACAGCATAAGCTCACTTGGCCTCTCACGTCAGGTGAGCTAATAATGTGACTGGATTGTTAATCATATAATGATCAAGATTAGTCTAGAAAATTCTTGCCTAGTGAATGCTTATTTGCAGGCTGGCTATCGAAGCAGTCGCTATAGTGCTAAATCTTCAAAAATAGTATTTTATTGGACTGCAAGTGGACATTCCACATGACCACCGCAGAGGCTATTTTTGGCGAGCTTGACAATTAAGGGTTAATGCACCTACTCCTATCAGGGCAAATTTATTGAAAATGCTTTTTTTAGAGTTAAAGAATTTTTCTATTCCATTGTGGTAATCTAAGGTCCATTTCCAGAGCAAGAGAATATTTTAGAAAACTTAGCACCGGAATGACCTGACAGAGTCGAGGCAAGTTTTTAAAATAATTTTCTCATGGTCTGCAAATGGACATTTCGCAAGACCATTTGAGAAGCCATTTAATACGCTAAAGTCATATGATTTAAATCCACCACGCATGTGGTAAACATCAGTATACACAATTAAAGTTTTAATTATACATGCAGTTCTCAGTCTATAACAGAGGTTTCTTTACCTGGAATGCCAGCTGTGTAGTGAAGATGAGCTTGTCTTTCTCAAAAAGTCCTCGTGCCGTGTAGATGTAGACAGAATAAGTAATGCAGTCTATCAGGTTTTCTACACGCTTCTTTACTTCCTCTGCAGGGTCAGAGCGGTCTATAGCTTTCTCAAATACAATAGTGAATGCCTGTGGAAGGACAGAAATGGCAAACAAGTTTTGTCAGTCTCCCCTCAAGCACATTTAGTCTAGACCTTCTGACACTCAAATCAAAAAAATTATTCTGCATCCCAAGTGCAATGAGACATCTTTTTGCATTTTTGATGACCTAGATCTTTTGATCCCCAGATGGATACACTTCTTTAGAATACTTTTTCAGAATGCCAAGGACAGACAGACAGAAAGACAGACAGACAAAGATGGATATTACAAGTCTCTTTCTATACTTGATGTATAAAACGTGGGGTGGGGGGTTGAGAGGGGAGGGGGCTGGCGACAGGCTCCCTATCCGATATGGTTGATGCCTAGGGGTTCCATAGTATGGAGTTGGTGAATCCAGAATACTTCGTTCTTCCTCCTTATTGGAGTGCCATCTTCAGCATCTTGGTCTCCTCTCAAGACCTGGATGATGCGATATGATATATGTTCCTCACCATGATTACTTAAGTTAAAGTGCCGGGCTATGGGTGTGTCCTGTTTGTGGAAGATATCTCTATAATGATACTAAGTTCTGGATTTTAAGTCTTTTGGTTTCCCCAACATATTGTTTTGCAGTGTGCAAGTGATGAGATACACTAGATTGCGTGTTCTGCAATTGCCAATGATTTTGGCTGTGAACGCTGCTCCAGTGTGGGTTCTATAGAAGATCTTAGTTTTGATCATTTTGTGGCAAATACCACAGTTGCATGTTGGGCACGCCATGAACTGGTTCATGTGGGTGGGTTGGGGGAGGGGTGTTGTTGGTGGGAGTTTTGCTCTGACCACCTGGTTTCCGATGGTTTGATTTTTTCTGTATCCAAACAGAGAGGGGGGGGGGGGGGGGCGCGAGCATTTTCACTTTCTTTGTGGCTCCTCTGCTTCTGCGGTCATCTCCATGTTTTGAGAAGACTGCACTTCTCTGGCTCCTAGGAAAACTTCTTCCCCTTCTTTGACTTGACCTCTTTTGTTAGAAGTGTGAGCTTTGAGATAGATGTTAGAGCTATTTCATCCATTGGTTCTCCTGTATTGGCTTATGGCATATTTTGCTTGAGTTTTTGAACTAGTAAAATGTGGAAAGGCATGGCACTGAATGTATACCTGATGCTTGTCTCCTTGGTGGAGACGAAAGTCGGATACCTGGCACTGATTTATGTGTGATCCTAACCTTGGTGAGAACTAGATCCGACTTTATAGTCTAGATTAGCTGTTGACCTTTTGACACACAAATCAAAAGAATTCTTCTGCATCTCAAGTGCAATGAGACATCTTTTTGCATTTTTGATGACCTGGATCTTTTGATCCTCAAATGGATACACTTTTTCAGAACACTTTTGCCAAGGACAGACAGACAGAGACAGAAAGACAAAGATGGATATTACAAGTCTCTTTCCATACTTGTATCGTATTTGAACTTAAGACTATTTTCTGGATTACGGGTAAGGTTTTTGCTGCAGATAAGCTTTTTCAGACGATATTTACATCAACAAGGATTTATCCGATTTGAATAAGACTTCATAGATTTGTTCTATACGATGCTTAAAACTATTTCACATAAATAAGGAATCAATTTTCAAATTTTTTCCATATTTTTTCGGCGTTTGAGCTTTGATTATTTTAGGCTATATTTGAATCAAAGTTAAATGTATTATGCTGTGGTTATAATGGTTTTCAAATGACAATTTAAGCAACAAGGCATTATCTGATTTGATCAAAACTTCTTAAATAGATTTTGAAATTTTTTACATAATTTTACTGGGGTTGAACGTATTATATTGTGGTTAGTTTTTCAAACAACATTCACATCAACAAGGTTTATCTGATTCGAATAAAACTTCTCAGCTTTGTTGTATGTGATTCTTAGGACTAATTCAAATAAAAAAGAACATTTTTCAATACTTTTACAGTGCTTCGACTTTTAGTGAAGAAGGGTTTCTCCGATTTGATTAAAACTTCACAGATTCATTCTATGCCATGATTACATCTAGTCTGCATGATAAATAAATAGATTTTGAAAATTACAACATATTTTAGTCAGCAAAGACTTATGCAATTTAGATTAAAATGTTTTGATTAGCTCTATAGGCTGCTTAAACATAGCCAACTTTGCTTATGTTTGGACAACTTGCATTTCGGCCAGACTTGTGCGAGTTGTCATTGTACTGCAGTACTACCAGGCAGTGAGGCATTATGTTTTGGTCTTAAAGCTATGATTGCCCTTCGGGCAGTTCTATGGGTATTTTGAATCAACAAGTAGATTGTCATTTCAAAATGAGATTGTATCCGGTGGTCCATCATATCCCGCGACGTATAATTAATATACAGGTAAGACTTTTGCTATCTTCTGATAGCTCTCGTTCTATATATATATATACATGGCCTGGACATTATTTTTTCACAGAATATTTAGTCCAGGGAAGGACAAGTCCTACAGCAACATAAGGCGAGATGTTTGGTATCTTCACTCAGATACCTCTTGTTGACGATATGGTGTTCATTTTGAAATTAGTGCTTATAAAAGCTATTGCTATCCTATTGAGCAACACCTTTACGCAAAGCTGGTTTCAAAATGTTGTATGGTAGAGCAGACTAGTGAAGCTTTGCAACAAAATTGAAGTGTGTTGAACATATGGGTGCAAATAAAAAGCCAAAGGGTGTAATAAACAGCAAGATGAGTGTAAGGAAAAGGAAGATCTAAATATCTATCCATCCATCCATCCATCCACCCCTCCCATCCACCTATGCACACATCCATCCATCCAACCATCCATCTGGATAGGGTGTATAGAACAAAATTAACAAATGCAACTTTCTGCCCATTGTTATTCAATACTCTGTCCTCCATCCATCGATCCATGCAAGCATGCATCCACCCACCTACCCACCCATCCATCCATCTAGACAAGGTGTAAGGCACAAAATGGACAAATGCAGCTCTACCCATTCTTATTCAATACACTGTCCTTTTCTTACAATTTTATTCTTATTTATGCAGACCTGCTCATGTCTTGGCAAGGAATGGGCACATGTGAGAGATATGCGATACACATAATCTGGCTTACATTGATAAACACAAAATCACACACATTTGGACAACGGTAGTACCATGTGCTTGAATCAACTCCAGATATATTTCATTGTTTTGAATCAGAGCTAATTAATTACAGTATGCCTACCTTGAGTGAGAATTGGTACATAGGATTGATCTTGTTGAGGTCATTCAAGATGAAATAAAGCAGTGAGGATCTGGCTGCAGCTGGACGGTAAATCTCACGTGCTGTGTTAATCTCCACTTCTGTAGTTTTAGCCTCAATAACCTTCACTTCAATTTCAGCAGCTGTCCTCTTAGTTGTTTCCAGATTTTCAACTAAAGCATAGTCACCAAGGAAATTCCCTTCAGCAGCTGAGAGGCGAGCCAGTAGTGAATCTTCTAATTCTTTCAACTTAATCTTGAATTCATTTTGTTGATGAGTCAAATCAGACTTCAGTTTTTCCAGATCTGGACGTTCTTTGCTCACGACAGCAGCCAGTAGCTGATCTTCTAAGCCATCACGTGTGACAGTAAAGTTGATCAGTGTTGTCTGTGCTTGCATTTCTGGCTTGTAGTGAGGATTAGCCAACTTTGTATGTAAGACAAGCTTGAAATCAGGATGGTATTCAACTTCTTTATCTCCCATCTTGATGGCACGACCTTTCTTGATGGTGTTTCGTCCAAGTATTGGGTCAAGGACAGGATCTACAGACTCGCCAATGTTCTCAATCAAAACGGTGTCTCCTGCTGATACAGAACGTTCAATAGATTCCAAATAGCCTTTCTGGCCTAGACGCACTATATTGAGATTGGCTCCATAGCGTTTTTTTATCCATTTGACGCCTTGAAGTTGAGGATCGATCATTAACGGCCAGCGCTCTGAGGCAGTCAGAATAGTGGCATTTTCTGTGGACATTCTATCACTTGGGAGGCCTTCATTATTCCACGTCGCAACATCAGCATCATCTACCAGCATACCCAATGGGTCAAGGTTCTCAGAGATTGGTATTGGTATCTTCAACTCTTTAAGAAATGGTAGCCAGTAGTTTTCTTGTAGAGACAGACGATATGGTTTTGTAAAACAACCCATGTATGATATAAATGCAGTGACAAGCAAAACATCACCAGGTAATGTCTTTTCTTGTTCTCTGAAAGAACCAATAGCTTCTGCCCAGCGCACATTCTCAGATGCCAAGCCCCCTACAAGACGGTTAGCCAATTCAATTGTCTTTCCTGTTGTTTCTGCCTCCTGTTGACATCTCAACTTCTCAGACGTAGCTTTTTCAAATTCGGCTGTCAGTTTGGCTAATTCAGACACCAGAGAATGAATTTTTGATTTAATTTCTTTAAGTTTAGACTGTGCAGATGATAAATCTGAATTTGCCTGTGCTAGTGCAAGTCTTTTAGGTTCCACCTCACAGAAGACTTCATAGAACCCAACAATGTTGACTGCCCATGCACAGAGGCCAGCCGCAGCAGCAGATTTACTTCGAATGAAATCAGCATTGAACTCAGGGTCAGCCAGGTATGGCTGAATAGCTTTTCTGTTGTTTTCATGAATATTCTCCTTGTCATAGTTGATCAAATTGTCCAAAAATTGATCAATCTGAAAACAAAGGAAATTTGTAAAATTATTACCAAGAATTATTTTTGTAAAACAACATTATAAAGTGATATACTGGTGAGAAATATCTGCATTAGACAATGTTATCCAGAACGAGTACACAGGCTGTATATCATCAAATGCAGATAAGTTATATTACAGACACAATACAATAACTTGTTTATGACACTCCTATCTAAATCATAAACCACAGTTTTACAATCCAGACTCTGGCAAAGCTCGGCACATAAAATGTACCTAGTTTCCATGATGGATGGGTGCAAACCAACTTTCCCTAAGTCAGCTTTGGGGTTTCATTGAGGCTGCTGTGTCCATGTATGGTTACAGGATTTTTCAACATATACATAATTTTAACACTAGAGGCCCAAGGGCTGCATACTCTATAAGTTGCTTACTGGAATTTCCTTTGTCGAATCAGCTAAAAATAATACATAACGTGCTGGCTAAATAGTTCATTATTGGTTCTAATAAGATTAACCTTTGACCTATACTCTTAACAAGTGGTTTCAGAGATATTTATGTGTTTCTAAAATTAGTGCAAGATCCAATCTAGCTGATGCACAAATAGACTAATCAGGTTTGATTGAACAAACTTGCATCTCTATGCTTACTACCAAATATAATTTAAATTGGCCAAGGAGTTCTTGAATAGAACTCTTTTAAACCTGTATTAGTAACCTAATCAGAAGGTTTAGTTATTGAATGATAATAATCAAAGATAATGGACACAATCTTGTTTGACAATCTCAAAACAGAAATGACATGACATTTATTGTAGCATTTAATTAATCTATATTAAATAATATACACTTCCCTAGAAACATAGCCAATGTTCCCATGAAGTTTCGTCACAATACTCCAAGAAAAAATAAAGTTATTGAATGAAAGCCTAAAATTTGCACGGACGGACGGACACAAATTCAGAGACAAAGGGATGGATGGACGTAGGGATGGGCTGACTGACCCACAAAATAATGTACATTTCCCTAGTACCATAGCCAATGTTCCCATGAAGGTTTGCCACAATACCCTAAGCAAACATTAAAATTATTGATCAAAAACCCCAAATTTGCACGTACGGAGAGACACAAATTCAGAGACAGAGGGATGGACGGATGGAGGGATGAGCTGACTGACCCACAAAATAATGTACATTTCCCTAGTACCATAGCCAATGTTCCCATGAAGTTTCCTCACAATACTCCAAGCAAAGATAAAGTTATTGTACGAAAACCCAAAATTTGCACGGATGGACACAAATTCAGAGACAAAGGGATGGATGGACGGAGGGATGGGCTGACTGACCCTCAAGCTAAGGTGCATTTGCCTACTACCATAGCCAACCTTCTCATGAAGTGTTGTCACAATATTCCAAGCAAAAGTAGTTATCGAAAGAAAACCTGTGTGTGTGATGGACGCACAGACGGACGGACGGATGGACAGACGGATGGACGTACGCACGGATGGACAGGAGCGAAAATATAATCCCCCGCTTTTTGCTAAAGCGGATGGGGGGGGGGGGGGCCAATCAGCTTCATTTGAACAATCTTGCAGGTTAAAGCGTATCTCTATTAACCTGCCATGTTAGAGGACTTCAAAAGATTAAATATCATAGAATTATCTTTTTCTTAAATATGTTGTACATTAAAAATGAGAATACTCTACGCATATTAGCCTTTATCAGTTAGACACTATATAACACTGGAATTTAACAGTGCTGCACATAATGAACAGGCTATCCCATTAGCACAGGGAAGTAGTATTTTAGCCTGAAGGTAATTCACCTTTCCAGAGTATTCATCTATCAATCTGATGTCATATGACATCATAATCAGCTAAGCGGAGTGTAGGATGATGTCATAATCATTACATCATAGATGATTCTATATGGCCTGTCTTTAACTCTTAATAGTTTGACACATTGTGTGAATTGTATGTCTCTATTATTTAATAAACATGCTGTTGAATATTTTGAAACTAATTTGACTGGGCACTGTTGCTGCCATAGCAACACCCAGTCAAATTAGTTTAAACATATTCAACAGCTTACCTGTAGTTTTCTGGAAATTGATAGTCAGGAAGTTCAGAGATCGATCGATCCCAACACGAGCGAGGTAAGGGTGGAGCTTAGCTAGAGATGGGCATGGCCTAGATAACATGAGGCCCAAGGGGCCTGTGTCGCTCACCTGGAGCACTATGCATTTTTGTCAAAATTGTTGGTGGGTGGTTTAGGAGTAGTCGTTTAAATGAGTTTGTGGACATTTTTGCAAGTGCAATATGGATGCCAAACAAGCTACATTTTGAGTGGTCCACTGTGTCCATGTTTCTGACATAGATCCTTCCCTTGAACAAACTTTAATGGCACTCAGTGCCTAATCATATCTCCCAAATTTCGGTCCAATCCACTCAGTGGTTCTGGAGTTGTTTTCGCAAAAAAATTGGTTATCCAAGATGGCTGCCAAACAGTTTATCCGACAACATAAAAAATGGATTTCCCATATGAAATTAGAATACCAAATTCGGCCTCAAAATCCATCAAATAAAAAATCCAATATGCCCGCCAAACACGCTAGATTTTGATTGGCCCACAGCGGCCATTTTTTTTAATGGATTACTTTCCCTTGAACAAACTTTAACGCCCCTTAGTCTCTAATCATATCTCCCCAAATTCGGCCTGATCACTTCAGTGGTTCTAAAGAAGTCGTTTTCGGGAAAACAAGGTCATCCAAGATGGTCGCGGATCCATTTGGTCAATCAAGTCCTCTTGAACAAACTTGTTTTACCTCTTGCCCTAGATGATGTTTCATGAGTTTTGAATCAATTCCTCCAGCGATTTCGGAGAAGATTTTTAAAGACGTTTCCTAAAATTGGCTGAAATCCAAGATGGCCCCTGGCCAAATTGGTCGATCGGGTTCATTTGAACAAACTTGAAGCTCTATGCCCTAAGGATACTTCCTGCCATATATAATTGAAATCGGCCTAGTAGTTCTCGAGAAGACATTTTAAATTTCTCATTGCTTTAGTAAGGGAGCCGTGGGCAGGAAACTAATCCAAGATGGCCGCCAAACCGTTTATCTCACAGTTTCAAAAATAGCTCAGAATAGCCGAAAACATAAAACCAATTTCGGCCTCCAAATCCATCAAATAAAAAACTGCAATATGGCCGTCAAACAGACTACATTTTTATTGGCCAATGGCGGCGAAGTTTTTTGACAGATCAACTTTCTTTGAACAAACGTTAATGGCCGTTAGTCCCTAATAATATCTCCCAAATTTGGGCCTGATCCCTTTAGCGGTTCTGGAGAAGTTATTTTCGGGAAAACTAGGTCATCCAAGATGGCCGCTGAACCATTTGGTCAATCAAGTCCTCTCCTTGCCCTAGATAATGTTTCATGAGTTTTGAATTGATTCCCCAAGAGGTTTCGGAAAAGATTTTTAAAGATGTTTCCTAAAATCGGCCGAAATCCAAGATGACCACTGGCCATATTGGCTGATTGGTTTCATTTGAACAAACTTGGATCCATATGCCCTAAGGATGCTTCCTGCCAAATATAATTTAAATTGTCCCAGTGGTTCTTGAGAAGTCGTTTAAAGGAAAAGTTCACGGATTGTCAAATATGGTTATTGAGAGTCTTTCTTAAAGAAGCCATATTTAAACCTTTTATGGTCAAGATTGGTAAAGGAAAATAACAATATTGGCTAAAGTGGATGTCCATTTGCAGGCCGGGCAGGAGAATACTATCTTTGTATACTATCGTTGTTACTTAGTTATCGAGCCACTCATTCTAGTCATAAATTGTCCAAATTAGTATACTCTTGGCTTGCAAATGAGATTCCTCAAGACTGTAAAAACTGCTTTTGGCCAGCCTGACCATTAAAAGGTTAATCAGATTAACTAATGCCATTAATTTTTAATATATTGTCTAATTCTACAAAAAATTTTAATATAAAAAATAAATCATTGTATGACTGTCCTCTCATGGCAGTAGTCGTGTCTGGACATCTACAGCTACTGACCATGAGTAGTAATTTAATATAAATTTGCAAGGTGTATGCTAAATATTTTTAGAACAATTTGACTGGTACTTTTGCTATCTACAACAAACTGCAGTCAAATTGTTCTCAGAATAATGATCTGATAGAACAAGCGATCCTTGCTAATGAATCTACTAGCAATTTGAAAATGCATCAACAAACTTTGTCACATTGTTCTCAAAAAGAATAATCGGAAAATCATTTTCTTGGAATTTACCATTGGATCTTGCAGCATCTACATCTAACAGTAATACACCTGGTAGATCTAATTCTCATGGCTACCAACTACTCTACCAAATCTTGAAAAAACATAAATACAACCAATGTAATTAAGCAATGTAATGGACACTTAACAATGGACCTTTCCAGAGTAATGACATCATATTATGTCACAATCAGCTAAGTGGGGTGTAGGATGATGTCATAATCATTACATCATAAATTGATTCTAGATACTGCCCGTTTTTAACTGTAAGTTAATAGTCCGACACGTCGTACAGATTGTATGTCTCTACTATTTAATAAACATGCTGTTGGATATTTTGTAACTAATTTGACTGGGCGCTGTTGCTGCCAGTCAAATTAGTTTCAAAATATTCAACAGCTTACCTGTATAGTTTTCTAGAAATTGATAGTCAGGGAGATCAGAGATCGATTGATCCCAACACAATCGAGGTGTGGGTGAAGCTTAGCTAGAGATGGGCGGGGCATAACTAAAAATGGAACGGTCCATTATATTGGCCTCAATTAAAATTACTTGTGAACCAAAATCTTAAATTGCAACTACAAGAAAACCTGTAATTAATTACAATCAATTACAACATTTTACCTTGCTCATCACTCCTGCCTTAGCGGCTTTCCAGCTTTTGTCTTTTGGAATTTTATTTGCTGGTGAAAGGAGACAAATAACTGCAGCTACAACATTTGTTACAGCAGTCGGTGGAGCGCCAAATGATTTCAACTCTGTTAAGTTGCCCTGAAAAATAGACATCACAATACGTAACCATAGCACAAATATATTCCTGGTAGCCAACTGTACAATCTTAATCCCGCTTCAGAACCATTGCGTGGAACTAAATAGTCAAAACTAACATAAATTCTATTTAAATACCACTTTATTCATCTAAACAAGACAGTCACCGTTACAATATCCTGTGTGTACTTTCTACAGGAAAACATAACTGTGGCTGTGCAGTAGACAAGTATAAACACTAGAAATAGCATATACTCCTCCCAGTCAATTTTGTTTAAAAATCATTCAACAGCCTACATGCACGGTTGTGTTGAGCTGAATTGGAGATAGAATGTGGATTATAGTAAAAAATGTGTGTGGGTGCTGGTCTAGTTAAGCTTGCACAGTTATGCAATTTTCATAATCGTGATCATTTTAGAAAAAATATTTGTGATTAATCGATTAATCATACGTGTACTGAACAGACATGTGGTGTGGCGGCATATCTGTCAAAACTCTTTAATCATTGAATTTGTTCAAGAAAATTTCAAATTTTTTCAAAGAAAATGTCAATTTGCAGACCAAGGGAAAACTATTTTTGAAAATGTACCACTGGAATTACTGGCTTGGTTATTGATTCCATTTCCAGAAATTGTCTTCTCTTGGTCTGCAAATAGAGCCATCTTAGTCTTAAAACAGAGAAAAAATTTTCATTGTGATTCTGCTCAGTTGATTCAGAGAAGTGGCATCTGGTATAATAGATATATAACGTTATAGTTATATAATTATAATTAACCACCATCAAATTATGTACTATATGACACAAAGAGTTAATCTCACAGATGACCACATAGTTGTAATAAGTATTCCATTTTCTCTCACAATATGCAATTTTATACTCAAAATATACTCCTATCATAGTGGGTGTATAAAATTATTTAATAAAATATACCTATTCAGTAAACTTTAAGGACCACCATATTCATGGAGATAGTTGATGCAAACAAGAGGCCCAAGGGGCCTGTATCGCTCACTTGGACAATAGGCACTTCAACTAAAATGCTCTTTATCAACAAGATGGCCACCAAAATTGTTTATCCGACAGTTCCGAAAATTGAAAATTTGAGATCAGAATACCCAAAAAGACCAATTTCGGCCTCAAAATCCATCAAATAAAAAAATCCATCATGGACGCCAAACATGCTATATTTTGATTGCCCCATGGTGTCCAGGTTTTTTGATGGATCAACTTCCCTTGAACAAACTTTAATGGCCCTTGGTCCCTAATCATATCTGCCAAATTTTTGCCCGATCCCGTCAGGGGTTCTGGAGAAGTCGTTTTTGCTACAACTAGGTCAACCAAGATGGCCACCAAACCATTTGACAAATCAAGTTCCCTTGAACAAACTTGGTTCAGCTCTTGCTCTAAATCATATTTCATCAGGTTTGCATCAATCCCATAAGCGGTTTTGGAGATTTTTAAAGACGTTTCTAAAAATCAGCCAAAATCCAAGATGCCCACCAGCCCAATTGGCCGATCGGCTTTGTTTGAACAAACTTGAATCTCTACACCCTAAGAATACTTCCTGCCAAATATAATTGAAATCGGCCTGGCAGTTCTCGAGAAGAAAACATTTAAAATTTCACATTGCTTTAGTATGGGAGCTGTTGGCTGGAAAATGGTCCAAAATGGCCGCCAAACCGTTTATCTGACAGTTTCGGAAATTTAAAATCTGAGGTCAGAATACCACCAAAACACATACAAAACCAATTTCGGCCTCAAAATCCATCAAATAAAAAAAATCCAATATGGTCGCCAAACATGCTATATATTGATTGGCCCATGGCGGCCATGTTCTTTGACGGATCAACTTCTCTTGAACACAGTTTAATGACCCTTAGGTACTAATCATATTTGCCAAATATCGGCCCGATCCCTTCAGCAGTTCTGGAGAAGTCATTTTCGCTACAACTAGGACAACCAACATGGCCACCGAACCATTTGACTAATCAATTTCCCTTGAAAAAATTTGGTTCAGCACTTGCCCTAAATCATATTTCATGAGGTTTGCATCAATCCCCCAAGCGGTTTCGGAGAAGATTTTTAAAGACGTTTCTAAAAACGTGTCAAAATCCAAGATGGCCGCCGGCCCAATTGGACGATCAGCTTCGTTTGAATAAACTTGAATCTCTATGCCCTAAGGATGCTTCCTGCGAAATATAGTTGAAATCGGCCCACAAGTTCTCCAGAAGAAAACATTAAAAATTTTCCATTGCTTTAGTATGGGAGCTTTTGGTGGGAAAATGATCCAAGATGGCCGCCAAACCGTTTATCAGAGTTTCGGAAATTGCAAATTTGTGATCAGAATACCGCAAAACACATACAAAACCGATTTCGGCCTCAAAATCCATCAAATAAAAAAATCCAATATGGCCGCCAAACACGCTATATTTTGATTGGCCAACGGCGGCCATGTTTTTTGATGGATCAACTTCTCTTGAACACAGTTTAATGACCCTTAGGTACTAATCATATTTGCCAAATTTCGGCCCGATCCCTTCAGCGGTTCTGGAGAAGTAATTTTCACTACAACTAGGTCAACCAAGATGGCCGCCGAACCACTTGACCAATCAAGTTCCTTTGAACAAACTTGGTTCAGCTCTTGTCCTAGAACATATTTCATGAGATTTGCATCAATCCCCTAAGCGGTTTCGGAGAAGATTTTTAAAGAGATTTCCTAAAATTGGCCTAAATCCAAGATGGCCACCGGCCAAATTGGCCGATCGGGTTCATTTGAACAAACTTGTATCCCTATGCCCTAAGGATGATTCCTGCCACATATAATTGAAATCGGCCCAGTGGTTCTTGAGAAGAATTTGTTTAAAGGAAAAGTTGACAGATGGATGGACGGACACATGACGGACAGTCGGCATGGCATAGGTTCACTTGGCCTTTCAGGCCAGGTGAGCCTATAATGCGATGACTACAATACAGAGTGTATTATGATTTCTGATTAGACCTTGGTGGAATCCACCATTGGGGAATTCCCCAAATATGTGAAATTATTAATAAATTACTATAATAGCAGTAAATTTGTATGCCATTTAAGTCATGTAATAAGAGCATTGTCAATGAAAAGGATTGGCTTCACACATTTTGGTCATCAAGATTACAGCAAAATAATGAACATTTGCCATTGATTTAACCCTTTCCTGGCGAAGCCAGCCGAAAACACCCTCTACAGTGGTCTTGAGAAATGGCCATTTACAGGCCAAGCGAAGACTATGCTTGAAGATTTACAACTGAAATGACTGGCTTAATAATGGTGCCAGTCATTCCAGTGGGAAATTTTCAAAAATTGTCTTCTTGGTCTGAAAATGGATATTCAATAAGGAAATATTTTGATATACCGTACTTGATAAAATTTAGCCATTAAATGGTTAAATATTTAATCTCGCATCCGCAGATATTTGTGTAACCTATTCAGGTAGCTGGTGCTTGCTTGATCTTAACATGAGAACATGAAACAGTAAAACAATAATCTGGGTACCAACTACTTGCCTAAATACATTACAGAAATATCTGCGGATGCGAGATTAAGTAAAATAATTGCAGTTGTTAGAGTTTTAAAATGTAATGTTTCATCTTTATGGTTATTCAATTATTAGCTTTTAGGATAGTACATGCTCATAATCTAAAACAAGAACGCTGAAACATACAATGTCTCGCCTGTAAAGGCATGGATAGTGTTGATTGGCAAAGCAAACTTGGAATGGTTTGTAATACACATATTCAGTAATGCACCAACAAACAACTGTAAGCAATTGAACATGGACATTTTTTTACTAAACTGCGGATAGTCTGATCTTGAAATTTTTTTCCAAATGAAACTAGTAATCATGCAAATAGTACTCTTGCATAGTATATAACTCTGCTGTAAAATTTTGTTGATATCTGTTGCGCCATTGTTGAAAATGAGTGATCCATAAAAAACTACAACAAAACAAACATGAAAAAAGTTCGAAGTCCGAAACCGTGAAAAAAAGTAGTAACAATTGCCCAAAATAACACCACTGGCCATATGTGCAATCATACCGAAAGTTTCAAGTTTCCTTGTGAAATGGTCTAGGAGGAGTTGCATTGCAATTTGACCCCGCCCCCCCCCCCCCCCTCTACCCTCATTTTAACCCAAGATCGAAATAATTCCTTGTACTGTAATCTACTCATCATTGGCTTCCAAATGTTATGTGACATGACCACCTTTGGAAAAATAATTTTTTACCCCACATTTTCCACCCCCTGGGGTCATACCAAAATTCCACAAGAACTATCAGAGGATAACAAACAACTTATCTGTACTGTATATTAATTGTACATCACAGGATATGATGGACCACCGTAGTCTCATTTTGAAATTTGACAATCAACATGCCAATGCAAAATACCCATGCCGAGGAGTAACCTGAAGTCATTTAACGACAACTGGCACCCTGGGGCTAACCGAAAGGCAAATGGTCCAAACATAAGCAAAGTTCAGTCTGAAAAAAGAAGAAACATTTTCAAAAACAATCAGCATAATACATATTTGGATGTGAAATGGTCTAGGAGTTTTCATTGGCTTGAAAATGATATGCGACATGACCACCTTTGGAAAAATTAAATTGTCATTTGAAAACAACCATTAACCAAAACATAATGGCTGAAATTCAATAAGGCGGTTTAAACCTCGGTTTAGCCTAAACCTGGTAACAACTCGCCACATAAACCGGGTAATAAGAGATTTATTACCAGGTTTATGCTTAAACCTGATCCGTATTCAGATACGAGGTTTAAACCAGGTAACAGCTAGACCACGTTTAAGCCTGGTTTAACCATGTTTATTTTATCAGCATTCGTGTACCAAACTTGGGGATTTAGTAGAAATCTGACATTTACATTTTAAACTAACAATATATATGGGACATGGCTTATTATTAAAATATATTAATGCACCGATGGACATAATAATAAATAAGTGGCAATAAAATAAATCAGTGCTATTCGGATAATAAACAATGAGGTCACTTAAATACATGTCAATCTCATTAAGCATATGAATAGAAGAACTCTGTCCCAAACTAACTCAGTGGCCGCCTGACTTGCCTCAATTTAAGTGTCAGTTTTGCACATAGCAATAGGAGTTAAATTACCCTACCTCACATTTAGATTTTTATGATATTTGTTGTAAGGCTTACTACATAAACTACCTTCTTGAAATCGGTTTATGGTTACCAGGTTTATTACCTGGTTTGTTACCTGGTTTAACTTTTGATATTCTCATAACATTACGCTATAGCTTTCACAGAATAGATTTAAGTGCACATACCTTTAGAAAGTTGATATTAACATGCATGTTAAATTATTTTTATATTGGCACAGTGTTTTAAGTCAGTCTAAATGCGGGTTTAGACCTACTAATAGCTAATCCAGGTTTAACTCTTTAAACCAGGTCTAGCTAAACCGCCTTATTGAATTCCACCCAATGAGTATAAGCTGGATGCAAATCAGGCCTAAAATTATCATAGTCCAAACAACAAACAAAATTTTAAAATCGATTTTCTTTTGATGTGGGCTAGTCATAAGCATGGTATAGAACAAATCTGTGAAGTGTTACTGAAATCTGATAAACTGCAAATGTCGTTTTAAAAAACCTTAACCAAAACTGCACTGGCAAAATACATGAAAAAAGTCCAAGTCCAAAACCGTGAAAAAAATAGTTAAAATGCCCCAAAATTAAATGTATTATGTAGATCACATCCCTGTATAGTATAGATCACTTCTGTAAAGCTTCATTGAGATCGGATGAGCCAGTGTTGAAAAATAAGTTGATTAAAAAACCTTAACCAAAACTGCGCAAATGACGGACGCCGACGCCAATGACGCCGATGCCGGAATTAGTGATCCCTACGTCTCGCTTTCTGCTTCGCCGGCAAGACAAAAACCACCATAGCCATGTCATATGACGCACATACAGAAAACTGGTAACACATCAAATGTGAAGGAAAACACGGTCATGATGTTTAATCAAAATTTCATGTGGCATTGCAGAGGCACATCTGCTTTTAAAACCGTAACCAAAAACCTTAGCTAAAAATACCAAGGGAGTCCACATGAAATGAAAATTCTGTACAGAAAATTCATGAATATCCTAAAATTCTAAAAATGGTTGCCATGGAGATTTCATCCTTGTATAGTGTAGATCATTTCTGCAACGTTTCATTGAAATTAGATGAGCAATTGGTGAATTATAAGCCAAATAAAAAACCTTAAACAAAAGTACATTCACAGAAAATAAATAAAAATTCTATGTCCAAAACCAAGAAAAATATGGTTAAGATGTTCCAAAATGATATTGGTTGCCATGGAGATAGCATCCTTGTAGAGTGTAGACCAATTCGGCAAAGTTTCATTGAAATTAGATGAGCCATTGATGAGATAAGCCAATGAAAAAACCTTAACCAAAAGTACAAATCCATATGGACAACGCCGCCGCTGCCGCCACCGCCACCGCAGGCGCTGCCGCCACCGGAATGAGTAATCCCTATGTCTCGCTTCTGCTTTGCAGGCGAGACAAAAATTGATATGAATACTGTAAATCACCTCTTAGTAACTGCATCCCTAATAGAAGTTGGATGCATGCCAATTTTTTAGGTTGAGAAATTTCAATTTCTTAGAAGTTCTACAACAGCAAATGTATCAAATAGAAGTTGCATCCAAATTTCAGCAGTTTGTGTAAGGACAATTTTTTTGTGAGTTCAATAACTGATAAATGTTAAATAAAAAGAAATTTGAAAAGAAATTTTGCAATAACTCATTATTTTGAAAGTAGTGTTGCTGTAGAATAAACATCTATGTTTTCTTTTCAACAGATCGTTCTGTTTGCCACAGTAGACAAAGGATTATAAAGGCTATGTACTAACCTTATTCAGTGTATCTAAAGCGGCTCTGGCTGCCATTAGGGCTGGCTCAGCTTTAGCGAGATCAGTCTCACAAGACAGCTGCTTCTTGCCAACCTCCTTAGCAATCACAGCCACCTTCTCCTCCTCTTCATCGGCAATCGCTTTCTCCTTCGAAACCTTCTCCGTCTCGGCTCCAACAACTGAGATGAGCTTGTTAGCGGCTTCATTTTTGAGAGCTAATTCAACCTCTTGAGCAGCCAACTTTGCTTTTAGATCATCTACCTAAAAGACAACATGCAAAACCAAGATCTGATTAAGCCAGGTGCAAGATTACCTTTTCAGTTTTCACCACTTGATGGAAACAAAGAGGAATTTTTCTAGCGGTGGAAGAGCTTTCTGGTAAAGAGTGGCGTTAGTGCACCTGATGGCATTCTGTTGTCTTCTCCACGTGTTTGATGCATCTGGAGATAGGACTTGTCTTGTATATTCCTTTAGCGTGTCATTTGTTTAGTGCCTGGCTTAATTGAAATGCCAACAGAAGCAGGAGATTTACGGCGACTGCGTGGTAGATCCAAGGTTGATTCACTGATATGAAAAATCTAGGGGCTGTCTACCAGCCACTGGCGGACTGTAAAATTGTGGCAATTGTTTCACAAAAAGGAACAGACTCTCCAGGATTTGTAAACACTAGTGATTGCCTGGGTGCCTTTGGAAATTTATAAATTTGTGTCATATATGGTATACGATAGTGCTTAGCGTCCACTGATTTCAGTGACTGTGCACGAATTGGCACTCTCATTTCTAATTCTGTGTGTATAGCAGGAACATTAGTTCTCGCTCTAGCGATTCTCATAGATAAGAACCGCAATAATGGCATGGTCGAGATGCTGATACAACAGTGTGAATTATTGAGTGACGTTTGGTCTGAGTTTTGGATCTGACAATCCAACCAAGCATCAGGCAATAATTCACTCAGTATCTAGACCAAGCGATTATTACCATGAATTAATACAAATTCTCTGGAAATAAACATCAGAGTTCAAACCAAGCATTATCTTGACATTTGATATTGGCCACTAAATCAAATGATGGTTTTGTAACATGGTCACAGTAATCTTAAATGGGGCACTCAGCAGTCTCATTAAAATAGCTAATAATCCATGATATATATGCTCCATTTACTAATTAAAACGAGGCAACCGTTTCAAATTTAAATAACCTAAACAGAAAAATGCGATAAAACAGAGATATTGGCTTGTAAAACAATCGCTGTGAGCTTTGACCTGTACAAGTGAAGGCTTTGTGGTTTATTTTTGCCTTAGCGACTCACTACGCTAGCGCATTCGTTTGTACATAGTGTAATATCATGGATTTTCGTCCTCATGTGAAGATTTGTTTTTTAATGCCAGAATGTTCTTCATCAAAGCAGCACTTGCATATATAACCCCCAACCGACCCTTTTTTATCCTTGCTTATGATTCTCAAATCTCCACCCACCAAGGGTTATTAAGTGGGGCAATGACCAATTCTATGGGTTTAGCAAGTAGTGATTGAATGGTAATGGATGTTTGTGGTGTAATAACAACTCCCAACAGATTCCCACCCCCCACCCTACCCTCCACCCACCCCCCTGCCCCCCTTGTGGGTTGGTTTGTAGTTTTATTAACCACTATAATCTGCATTTAGCACCAGAAAAAGATTTTTATGCTTGCTTTCATGTCCCCATATGCCTATTCCAACTCATTGTACCCTCACCTAGGCTTCTGGTAGAGTACACTCTCACCCAATCTCGCAACACCATCGGACCGTACTAATTATGTCGTAATTCATTGTACGTTTTCTCCCAGAAAAGCCTGCATGCATTCGCAGAAAGTAGTTTGCACTCAACCAATGAAAACGCGCGTTACGGTTTTCGGTTGCTGCCACCCTATCAAGAAAAATTCAATCTCTTGCACAGTAGATGAGGTGTGACTGGCAAGCCCAGTCGCATGTCATCTAGTGAGTAAGGAATTGGTTCTTCATGTTTCATTGGTTAGCGCAGCGTCCTCTGCTCATATGCCTTGCAGCGCCATATTACTGTTACCAGACTACTCTCATTTTGTTTGTTTATTTCAGGTGCCTTCATCACACCTGGAAGACTCCCAGCATCCATGAGACAGTCCTGCAGTGTGCCGGCAGATTCCAGATGGCCTTTCACTGTCCACCCACACCAGCGGTTTTTCTCTGTCTGAAGTTTCTTATTCAAATTCGGGGCGGAATGGATGGGCGGTCGTGTGATGTGTCGTATATTGTGTTACGCGTCTTAGCCACTGGTGAGCTTTCACTCGGCTGGCTGTTCGGCTGTCGCATACCAATCGACGTCAGGCACCTGGGGAGGGGGGGGGGGGGGGGGTAGCAGTTATCCAGGGTGACGCCGCTGGGTTTGTGACAGATGAGCAGACTACCCAAGGTAAGCGGTGGTGAGATATGTGCATTTCTGGAAATACAGCTGATTTCAGCCATTTTTCATGCCCGCGCAAGGATGGACGGCATCTGCAGGAAGCGTTGGTACATCCCGCCTTCAACGGATATGAAGGAGCTGGCTATGGAATCCAGGTTTTAGAGTCTGCGCACACACTATATATGTTGTACATGCGGTTTCGTTAAAATTTAACAATCACTTCAACTTATGATTAGCAACATCACTGAGGGGTGGGTGATCCACACGTAATACCCCAAAAACACTTGTAAACCTATATAGCAACCTCGATGTAGAGCCATCAAACTCATTATTGTACTCTATGGCAGGTTCTGCCCATAGCCGGTGATAACAAACAGAATTCACCGAGAGACATAGGGTTGACCGTAACATTTATTGTGTTACGTCAGCCGTAGAACAATGAGCCAGTCATTTACATATATGTACATAACCGTAGGCCGAAGACATGCTCCAGCAGAGACTCACAATGTGCACCCTGTGGCATAGTTAGTGCAATCAGAACAGTGACTTGATTTTGGTTAATATATTCTGGGACAGAGACTCACTGCGCGTGCTCTGCACACACTGCTGATAAAATTGTGTATAGACGTCTCCTCGACCACTGGATATGGTTGGAATCAGGGGACAGGGCAATTTTCTCCCATCCGCCGAGCAGGTCTCTGTCACATGATTATTCCAACAGTCAGCCGATCAGAAGGCAAGGAATTGTCAGGTGACCGTGGCCTGATCGGGGGATGGGTGGTTTGTGTGTGCGTGCTGTCCGCTGACCCAACCTGTGGTATACTTATGTAAATATAATGTATATATCTTTGCTTACCCATGTAGTTATGCTCCAATGCTATTACTACTCCCTACGGTTTGGGTGAGATTTTGAAGGGCCATAGATTGATAGCTATTATGTTACATATCGCAATGCTTTGTTTATTCTGTACCTGGGCACACTGTGTCCCAGGGGTTTTCTCGCATCAATAAATCTATGGCTTATTCACATGTCTCACCAAAACCAGTCTTGCTTGCTCTTCTTTACTGACCATAGGGTGGGTCTGAGGGATCCCTCCCCATGCCTGTTATTAATGGAAATATATTAATATTATTAATATACTATTAATGCAGAGGTGGGTAGGGGTGTCCGTTCATAGCTTCCCATTTCCATCTGTTATGGTCATAGAGACCAGACCAGATGTCGATAGTCGCTTTGACAACTGTGAAAACACACCTGTAATCCGAGTTTCTCACATCCGCTTGTGTATGTCTAATTGGGGAAACAAGTGGGAGGCGTCCATCCGGCCCTTTGTCCAGATGGAAGTCACTCCAGTCAAATGGCATCCCGACCAGGTGTGTCCCACACCTGTCAAGTTTCTGCTTGACTGATCTCGGTATACACATGCTTGCCCTCATTAATATTCATGAATGTCAGGGAGCCTGTCCCGTTCCTGCTTGGGCTGGCCATGCCCAACACGTACATGTGTTCCTCCACGGGTGCGGTCAATTGCTGACCAATGGGACGCACCCGCAGGTCTCCCTTTTAAAAACCCCTGTTGGCCTCGGCACATCATAATTTCGCCTGTGCACTTTGCCTCTTGCATTCCTCTAGTATTGCTAAAAATCCCTCCCTCCCACCCACAAATTCTTGCACGATATTCTTGCACCTTCCACACATATGCTCGCCTGCTGCCTTGCATATGCTATGGTCACAACCAATTGTACAGTTAAACCGTTAACCCTTAAATTCTCTCAATTTTGCTCAAATTGTCCATTGGTAGGCTAGGAGAGCGTTGTTCTTTAAAGACTTTCCACTGGAATGACTGGCTGGGTACCGAGGCAGTCACTCCAGTATTAAGCTTTTGGGAATAGTCTTCGCCTGGTCTGTTAAGGGACAATCACCAAGACCACTGCAAAACTGTTCTGGACTGCCTTGAGTGTAAAGGTGTGATTAAGTTGATATCTACCTGTATATATATATATATATATATCGCTTATTACTGTATGTATAGTTCGTTTATGGATAATGCATAACTTATGTACTTATAATGCAATAATGCATAGTTTATTAACTTATATGTAGTTTAGTTTATATATGAGGGCCATAGATTGATAGCTATTATGTTACATATCGCAATGCTTTGTTTATTCTGTACCTGGGCACACTGTGTCCCAGGGGTTTTCTCGCATCAACAAATCTATGGCTTATTCACATGTCTCACCAAAACCAGTCTTGCTTGCTCTTCTTTACTGACCATAGGGTGGGTCGGAGGGATCCCTCCCCATGCCTGTTATTAATATAGTCGGCATGGTAGCACTACACCGCTATCATGCCGCTACAGCTTATAGGCTAGGGTTCTAAGCAAGTTTCTAGCCTTTGGCTGTAGGCTTTGCAGCACTTTTTTGTAAATTCTTGGTAGGGCCCAGAGGGTTAACTGTCAAAATTTATATATTTCTGGGTAAACATCTGCTTTTAATCCCTAATTCCCAGTTTTCAGTAGCAAATCTTTGAATTTTCACACATTCTTGCATTTTAGGTCCACATCTTCTTGTTTCCTGTTACATTTTAAACATTGACTGATATTTGATGAAATGTTCCATTAAAAATTTAGAATTTTGAGCCCAGATATGCATATTAACTGTCAAAATTTATATATTTCTCTGTAAACCTTTTCTTTTAACACACAATTCACAAATTTCAGTACAAAATTTGTGTTGCATTTCAACATCAATTTCTGCATTTAAGTACACATTTCCATGATTCCAGCCAGAATGTGTGTTTGCAACCTAACTTTAAATGTTTCTTATTCAAATACTGATGTCACAGGCCTATTATTCAATATGGACTGGTATATTGAAATTGTAGCGTGATATGCAATCTTGACATTTCACTGAGGCCATCCTTAAATTAGTTAAAAGTTTTACTACCAAAGGTAGATGATGGTTACCAATCTGCATGATTGATGCCTATTGGATCCATACAATGTAGTTAATGGATCCAGAATTTTTCACGGTCCTTGCAGAAAGCAGTGGCTTCCGTGCTTTCGGGATCGTAACATAATACTTCAATGATTCTGTGGTTGACATCTGTGGGTCCGTGGTAGGGAAGATTAAAATGTTGTGCTACAGGTGTGTCTTTGTTGTTTTTATTATCCCTCATGTGTTCTTTGATGCGAACCTGGAATTCCCGTTTAGTTTCACCTACATATTGTTTAAGGCATTTTTTTGCAGGTAAGTAGGTAGATGACATTCATAGTGTGACAGAATGTTTTTGTTTTGATGTAATATTTTAGCCCAGTGTGTGAGCTTTTGAAACAGTTTGTGCTGTTCATGTTTTTACAAAATATGCAGGAGTTTTTGGCGCATGGATGCATAGGGTTCGCTATGCTTTTCCCTTGTTGTCCAAATTTCCTTGGGTCTGTGAATTTAGCGGTGGCCAATGGCCTTTAAGGACAGATTGCATCTGTGGCCGAAGATAGGTGTCTCTGTGAATGTGGCCCGACATTTTGGGCTTGACTGTAGTTGTGGCCAATGGCGTTTGATTATTTTTTGGGCTAGTTTGCTGTGTTTGTGGAAATCAGTGATACATGGTATCCGAGTGTTGATTTCCTTAGTTGGTTTAGGCAGTAGGTATGTACGGTTTTGTTGAATTGCTCTGTGTAGGCTAGTGATGAGGGTATCTGTTGGATATCCTCTTATTGCATAGTGGTGTACCATTTCATGTCGTTTTTTAGGAAATCTGTTTCTCTACTGCAGATTCTTCGTAGTCTCAAGAATTGTCCATATGGGCTTGCTTGTTTAGAAGATTTTGGATGGGCTGATGAATAGTGTAGATACCCGTGTGTATCCGTTGGTTTTGTGTAGAGGTCGAAGCCTAAGTGTCTATTTGGGAGAATAAACACTTTGGTGTCCAAAAATTGATGGATTCTGTGGATTTTTCTGCTGTAAATTTGATCGTCAGGTGCGCGTTATTCATATGTGTTATGAAATTCTCCAGTGAGTCGGATCCTTTGGTCCAGATTATGAAAATATCATCGATGTAGCGGTAATATAGGGCTGGCTGTACTTCAGCTGTCCTAAGTAATTTTTCTTCGAGTTGGGCCATGAAGATAATGGCATAGCTCAGTGCTAGTTTCGTGCCCATGGCTGTGCCACCAATTTGGAGATAATGTTCGTCATTAAACTCAAAGTTGTTGCATGTGAGCACTATTTTGAGTAATGTTAGTAATCTTCGTGGTGTTAATGTGCCTGGGCAGAAGCGAGCCATGAAGAGGACGCCCTGTCTGCAGACAATCTGCTCCTCATCCTGAATCAACTGAACTAGAGGTAAGGAAACTATTATTTTTCTCTGCCTCTCCTTGATCTAATAATTAAACATCCAAAAACATGGATGATAAGATGTATCACTTATATATCATTTCTCCTCTGATGAGTATAACCAAACTTGGTACGAAACGCTATGAGTCAGGATCACACTGGAAAGAATACATTAACTAGTATTCAATAGCCAATCTCACTCCTGCTATACTTCTCCATTAGAACACGATCATGGATACTCAATATATTTACACTAAATTTATTAAGACAGCCCTAATAGACATAACGGCCACACACCAGTGGCCCCCTCAAGCAACCATACCAAAAACCGTAGTATCATTAGATTCCAGCCGCTACACACCAAGCCAATCCGGCTACGGGTTGACCAAATCCCGGCTACATCTTTCAAGTTCCATACCAATCCGGCTACAGTAGCTACCTCCACCGGCTACACACCTAGCCAATCCGGCTACAGGATGACCCAATCCTGGCTACACAACTTGAAAAACCGGGTACACAAAGCCACAATCCGGCTACAAAATGTCTATCCCGTCTATAAAATCAAAATCCGGTCACACCCCAATGTGTAGCCACATCTGGAAAGTATAAAAGGAAAGACGCAAACTGTGTATTGGCATCCAGACTCAACTTGCACACAAGTTCGGGTCAGGACAAACACGCGCAATCAAGCTTCTCATAGAAGTACATCCTTAAATTAGTGTCTGTTTGTAGTAATTATATAATATAATATAATTTGGATATATAAGCATTTGATAAAATTTAAGAACTGGAAAACAATTGTAGACAGCCTTTATGAGCTTAATTATGCATAAAAATGTATGCAAAATTTCTGATTGAATACCTATTTTGCTGAACATTTTGAAATGAAATAGATAGGAAATCATCATGATGGTTTCATTCAGCAATTTGTTCAAGGTGGGGGGGGGGGAGGGGGGGGGGGGGGGTGGCAACTTAATTGAATACAGAGCCTATAAAATTTCCATTAAATCACAAAGTGTGTAAATCCAGAAAAATCATGGGGGTGTCGTGGGGTGGGGGCATGCTACTTCAATGGGGGTTGGTCAGGGTGTGGGGGTGTGTGGTGGTGGTGGGGTGTGGGGGGTTAAAACCTTGGTATATATTGCTGCCTTAGGATCCAAGCAAACAATTTACTTGAAAAATTCTGCAACTTTCCTGCTGTGTTAGGTCAGATCAATTTAATCTTTTGTTGGCCTGCAAATCGACTTTTCACATGACCGGCTTGACCACTAAGGGGTTAACAAAACTACAAAGAACAGAGTCACAGAAAATTCTGAAGAATTCCGAATGATTAGGACTTGGCTGCTAAAATATTGTCAGATGGAAAGAAGTTGAAAATAATGCTTTAAAATTCCAACTTTATTTTTTTCCTGGATTTAAAGGGAAAAACTAAGTTAGGATGGTTTGTAAAACAAAGAAATAAATTGATGGTTTTTGCATTGAAATGGAAAATGTCAAATACATGGATTCCTGAATCGTACACTAATATTGTGGCAAATACTGATGATATCCACATTCAGTTCAGTGTATGCCACATTTGAGAATGGGTGTAGTAGCCTACAAACATATTGTCAGAACATTCATCAACATGGGATGCCCTCCTGATATATATTATGAACATTTTTACTCAATATATTGATTTAATCTTATAATTAATTAATATCTTAATTAATTATAACAATTACAATTAACACAACCCGGCAGGCTTATACAGTGGCCATTATTTTTTCTTCAATCTTTCAATGTACTTTACCAACCCCACTCAGCCACTGTAACACCCAGGATATGGCTGAGAAAATGGCAGCAGAAGGGTTAACTCTTGACACATACATTTGGTTAGGTAATTTAGACATCTGACATTTTATCCAAGGTTGTGCTTATATTTATAAATATGACATCAACCCACACTCTTTCTAACAATTCCATAGATACTTTATAGATTTCGAAGGCTTCCCTGGGAATGATGACCTCACACAAGAAAGTCAAATTGGAGACACCCCCCCCACCCCCGCCTTCCATACAAAAATTAAAGGAGAGTGAGGTCAACATGTAATCAATAAAATACGGTCATTTTTCTAAATCTATAGAAACAATCTAGATTTTAGAATTTATTATTATTAAGCAGACTAAATTTAATGTACTGTGAGAAGCAACTTTTCAGAATCTGTCTGACAGGGACCATGACGCCCCCCCCCCCCACCCCCCACCACCACACACTTCTTGAATCTCACCTGGGAGCGGGAGTGAATGGCCCTGAAAGTGAAACACGCACCCCGCTTAGCTCAATTCTGTTTATCAATATGTGAATATCACACAGTAAAAATAAATTGTGACGTGACGGGGAGAGAGTGGACAAACTAAAGCTTTAGAAGGTAACTCAGAAAAAATAAATAAACAACATTTATCAATGATCGGGTCATCGCGTGACTGTAAAGGTCGCTACAAAACAGCCACGGCAATTTAAGCCGATCGACTAGCTGCGTCATTGATTACATCCGATTAACAAGTGCATGCCATTGGTATCTGAGGCATTTTATATTATTTCATGAAAACAGAGTTATATTCTATGCATACTACCTAACATATACGAGAACCTCGATGAATTGTTCTAAAATATTACCTCTTGCTATTGGTGCTAGGCCTACGCATCCATCGCTCGTGTATTTACACTGATACAAGAGGCGTGACTTCGTGCCGAGAGGGCGGTCATATCACCGAAATGTAGATAGAACAACGATTTTGATTGGGTCGCTCAATTTAGTAATGACGCGAGTTGATTGGCTAAAAACGATGAGCAGCAGACATGCGCGCCGTGATTTTGGCTAGTTATGTGGCAGATAGTCTGTCTGGAGTTACGACATCACGCAGGATTAACCCTCTGCCGGCGGGAGAATGACTCTCACCATACAGCCTTCATTAGACTGGCACCAGTCTATACTCACTCCTCTAAGACCTAGGTCAAAGTGCATGCACGGAGGAGACTAAGAGTAACATAGAATCACTTTCCAAATTTAGATGCAAGAAAGAATAAAGAGATTCTCAAATCATTCCCACGTGGGGTGGCTGAGACCGGGTCGTAGTGATTGTACGTTCATAGTGGTTAATAAAACTACAGACCAACCCAGAAGGGGGTCTGTTGGGGTTGTTATTACACCACAAACATCCATTACCGTTCAATCACTACTTGCTAAACCCGTAGAATTGGTCAGTGCCCCACTTAATAACCCTTGGTGGGTGGAGATTTGAGAATCATAAGCAAGGGTAAAAATTAAACTACTCTTATCCAAATGTTAATAAATTAACATAATAGTGCATCCATACCAAATCATATAGTGATTATCGAACAAGAAAAATTGTTAACTCAATGAAATAAACAAAACGAGAATGTTCTCACAATTTCTGACAGACATACAGACTAGCGAAATTGGTGAGATGTGCTTGGTGAGATGTGCTTGGTAAATAGTCTTAGGCTTGTTTGTTAAGATTGTTATATTTCTAAAAAAGGAAGCCGCTGGGCTCTGATCCTTTAAATAGAAAGAGGAAGTCGATTCAGATTTCCAACCTGCAACTTACATGATGTCGTCCAGTGATGAGCCGACGAAAAGAACAAAGGAGGTAGTCATATCACGAAAAATGTGCGCCTTGACATGGGCTAAATTGATCTCAACAGGGGAGGCAATCTCATAGCATAATTTAATGGTCTCAAAGATCCATCTGGCAACTGTGGCCTTAGAAACTGGTCTAGCTACCTCCTCCACGTACGGGACCCATAAGTGCGAAGAATTGTATCTTTTAAAATTGGTACAACATTTATAGACTTAAGATCCAGACAGGACACCAAAACTTGTCGGACGGCGAAAAAGACGATAAGGATTTGAGAATTATCGGCTTGGCTGGGTAACGGTTAGACTGGGTCTTCGATAACAAACCCCTTATGGGATATAAAACTAGACCGTCCCCAGATTCAATAAATCCGTCTTTTTCTGCGAAAAGAGCATGAATTTTGGATCTTCTTCTAGCTGAAATGGCGACAACAAGGAAAAAAATCTAACACCTGGAAAATAGAAAAAGAATCGGGCAAGAAACCATGGTTTGAACACCATTCTCCAAAGATTTTAAGTCAACCCTTATAAACTTGATGTGTCGACTCCCTCCTAGAAGAGTCAAGGATTTCCTGAGATCTTGAAGAAAACTTGATCTCAGGGACCAGACACGCGATATTCTCCAATCGCACAAACTGAAGATTTCTGGATTTGGATGAAGACACGTGCCCCTTACTTGAGAGAGAAGATCTGGGGACACTGGAAGAAGACGAGGAAAGTCTATCAGAAGATCGAGAAGGTCTACCAACAAGATTCTCTTTGGCCAAAAAGGGGCTACCAGAAGAATTTTGCAGATCTGGTCCCTGACTTTCTTCAAACCAACGGACTAGGCATGACTTTTTGAGAAATTTTATAATCCAACCTAACCTGCATGGCAAACTGCATATCTCTGGAATAATTCTTGAAAGAGATGAATGTAGAAACTATACTCGAGGAAATAGATGACCAAGGATAAATTGTCTGAATTGATAGATGAAGAAGAATTCCTGCTGCAGCTGAAAACTATGCAGCGGGATTAAATCAGACAGCTACAGAAATAGATGTCAGAACGAGATCAATAAAAATATAATAGTGATAGAACAAGAACTCCCACTCTATCAACAGAAGAAAGAATAAAATGAAATCCACATAACATGACATGTTTCATGCTAAACCCGGGCTTAAATACTAGAAAATCGTGGCGAGTTAAAGAATTGCTCTCCACGATCAGGGATAGGTGAGTGATGGCTCCCCTAGCAGAATGAAAATTTGCAAATACATTTGCATGATATTAAATCTGCGCTTACATATAAGAAATAAAATATCCGAACCCTGAGCAGAGATTTGAGATTAAAGGAGAGCTATTAATTGCTCTCCTTGGATGAAAGTAATAAGGATCAAAGACTAAATTACAATTGAGCCAAAATATTGTATTCAGATACAGCCTTGCATGCTGCAGAATGTAAATCAACTATCGAAAAGTGAGTAATCGAATGAAAAGAAAAATCAGCAACACTTACAGGAGCCAGAGAAGAAAATGTGGTTATAGAGGACTAGAGACTGCGACCACTCAGCACCTAATAAGACCTAGTAAAGAACCTCTACGTATGAGAACAACTAAAAAGAAGGAAAATATAAAAATAAATCGAGGAACCTACTAATCAGATAAGAAAAAATAAGAGACTTAAGGCTATTAAGAAGATATTAAACTTACACGACAGAAAACCTGATCTCACACATCTGCCCCCACAAGACAGAAAACCTGATCTCACACATCCGCCCCACAAGACAGAAAACCTGATCTCACACATCTGCCCCCACAAGACAGAAAATCTGATCTCACACATCCGCCCCACAAGACAGAAAACCTGATCTCACACAACAGCCCCAACAAGATAGAAACCAAGGTACAGAAAAAACAACTGAAAACCATCTACTGAGATTGACAAGAAGGAAGTGAATAATACAGAAAAGCCTATAGAAAAAATATTGCATTCAGATACAGCCTTGCATGATGCAGAATGTAAATCAACTATCAAAAAGTGAGTAATCGAATGAAAAGAAAAATCAGCAACACCCCCCCCCCCCCCATCCCGGCCTTGAAGGGGAAAACTAAAAGGAAAGGAAAGAAGACTTAGATGTTAAAGTTGCCAACATTATCAAACCGGAGACATAGGGAAGATATGATTGAAGTATATAAACTACTTAATAATATATAAGATTCTGAAGTAGCGCCTGAATTAAAGCTATCAACCGAAAAATCCAGCCTATTAAGAGGACATAAACATAAATTAAGCAAACAAAGATCTAAAACAGAAAATAAGACTTAAAGCATTTCCATCTAGAATAGTAAATATATGGAATGATCTGCCAACCAATGTAGTTAATGCACCCAGAATAAATGCTTTTAAAAATAGATTGGATAAGACCTGGAGAAACCAGGATGTATTATTTAATTATAAAATGCCCCTGATTACCGGAAGTCACACAGTTAACCAGGAGCCAGAGAAGAAAATGTGGTTATAGAGAACTAGAGACCACCCAGCACCTAGTAAGACCTAGTAAAGAACCTCTATGAGAACAATTAACAAAAAGATAGAAACCAAGGTACAGAAAAAACAACTGAAAACCATCTACTGAGAATGACAAGAAGGAAGTGAATAATACAGAAAAGCCTATAGAAAAAATAAAGCTATGAAATAAACATGCATAAAGACAACTTCAAGGATCAGCACAATAAACTCTGATCTAGGAGAAAATAACAGAAAACTACAAAACGTAGAAAGATATCATGAAATGAATTAAAGGGTGAAATGAGAAAAGGGAAAAGAATCTATCAAACTGACAGATAAGATGACGATTGACAGCTACTGGAAGTAGGAGGAAAGAACAAAAAATGTAAATTTACTAGCCGAGAAAAACTGACACCGGGATGTAAGGAAAGAACAAACTTTTAAGTAAAAGGATGAAACTAAAGGTAGGCCAAAATTTGAAAAATTATAGTGAAAGGGAAGAAAAACGCTGAAATGACAAAGAGGCGACATGAAACCAGGGCAAAATGACTCGCCGTAACCATGACGATGACAGAGAAGAAAAACCGACAGTCACTGAAAAGGACTAGAATCAAAAGAGGGAACCCCGAGAAGAGAATAAAACCAAGAATAATGTCCATAAGAATAAAAAGACACT
Source organism: Chaetoderma sp. LZ-2023a (assembly GCA_034401795.1). Taxonomy (NCBI): domain Eukaryota; kingdom Metazoa; phylum Mollusca; class Caudofoveata; order Chaetodermatida; family Chaetodermatidae; genus Chaetoderma; species Chaetoderma sp. LZ-2023a. Next base: position 88,089,428 of record CM067372.1, read on the forward strand.
AATAAAGGAGAAATAACCCATAAAAGGAAAAGAAGAAGAAATAATAGCCGAGATTTAGAATAAAAAATTACGGGAGAAAAATGGCAACGAATTAACCTACCAACATAAGAGGAGAAAGGAGCGAGAGAAAAGGCTGAACGGCCCGAAGACAACTGGCCATCTAAAGGCGGATGAAAGAAAAAATTACAAATAAATAAATCAAAAAATAAACTAAACCCGAAAGAAGAAAATATTAAATAACGAAGCATGGGAACGTTAAGACTAACTGAAAATACACGCTTGACGGAAGAATACAACTGCCTTATCGGCTGAGTGTTCTATATAAACCAATGACAGGTGCACATGAAAATAAGCTAAACCAAAAAACCCATAGGGGAACCAGTCGAAAGTCTAATTACGTTGAATACTGTTACTGCTAAAGAATAAATGATGAATGTCTGTTTAAATTTAAAAGACTGTCAATATCTCTGTATCAAGATTTTCAGCCATTGAATATTCCGATTCTTTAAAGCAATTGAAAAAATAATACTAACTCTTAAGCCCGATGATGACTAGGATCTAAGTAAACGAACACGGAAATTGATGTCCCTGAAACTGTAAGCGACCCTATCCCCGGATGAAAAAAAAAAAATGGAAGCTAAAAAAATCTTGGAACCGGAAATACGTGAGCCGGAAGTCAAGGAAAGAGCAGAAATACGTGAACTGCTTAAACCGGAAGCACCAAGTGGAAGCTGACCAAGATCATGAAGACCTGGAAGCGCAGCCACACCAGAAGTAGGATAGGAAGCGCAAGAGTGGGAACCAGAAACAGAAGTCAGCAGTTGACCCAGGTCCTGCAGATCTGGGGCAACAGAATACTTGGAAATGGCGGAACCGGAAGAACACGGACCGGAAAAAGCAATCAAACTATCCTCGCAACCAGCAGAAACACGAACCACGAACATTGCGCATGACTGGAATGACTGAGACTTTGACATTGGCAATCTGTGAACCTGACACATCCGGCACCACCACTTGAAGGGCTTGCCTGGCCCCAAGATTTATGTGGGTTTGAGAATTTGGTGATCTGCACGAGCTCGCCATTCTCTTCCTGCTATCCTTTTTCTTGGCCTTAGGACTCGCCACCTGTCTCGTGGTGAGGGACACGGGTTTCCCCCACTTATGGACATGGCCTTTATGATTCGGAACGGTTCCATCTTAGTCACTGTCCGCTTTCACTGCTCGAATTACTGAATAAATATGTTCGTCCAAAGACTGAGTTTAGACAGTGGCAAACGACTCAAAACAGGCGAAAAGAGCCAAAACGTGTCGCTATTCTGACTAGAAGATGGAGGCCCCCACCCCTTCCACTGCTGTAGGAGTTTTCTTTTTCTAATTTAGGGGGGCTAGATTGTTTGCCCTTTGCAGCAATAGGAGGGGAGCGATTAGAGACTACCTGCATTTTTTGAAACAAAATCTTTGAAGTAAATCTTTTGTAAAGCAGGCGGCCACCCCTTGCAAATACCGCACATAACGTTACGTGTACATGAAGTATACTTAAGGCACACGTGCCCAGCGAATTCAGAGGGGTGATGGCGATCACGCTTAGACGATGAACATTTCACCTTTTCAGCTGACTTCAGAGAATCCTATAAACGAAAGATTAGGAAAAGATGAAGCATACAGCTCCTGAAATCTCTAGCCAACTCTAACAAATGCCTAACAAAGGCAGAGAAAGCACATGCTAGAAAAGGCGGGAAAACATAAATTCAAATCATAGATCTGTATAAGTAAAAGGTTATCTTTTAGAAATAAACTTTGAACTCTTCATGTTAAGGGTACCTAGGATTGATATTTTTAGCAATCCTACTTTGTGAGTTTTAATGACTGTATAAATGGTAAGGCATAGTTGACTACCACGAAAACTGGTAACAAAGAAACAAAAGTACAAATAATACATATAAAACCATAAAGTTACTCTGCCACATAACTTAGATAATAGGGACTTCATTGCAGGCATGATATTAAGAAGTAATCCTCTTAAATAAATATCTGACTCAAATGGCAAGCACAAAAAATTTGGACCGGCACAAAACAAACCTTTCTGTTAGCAGAAAAATTTGAAAGTGATTCTATGTTACTCTTAGTCTCCTCTGCGCATGCGCACGCATGCACTTTAACCTAGGTCTTAGCGGAGTGAGTAGAGACTGTTGCCATTCTAATGCAGGCTGTATGGTGAGAGTGTACTCTACCAGAAGCCTGGTTGAGGGTACAATGAGTTGGTATAGGCATATGGGGGAATGAAAGCAAGCATAAAAATCTTTTTCTGGTGCTAAATGCAGATAACAATAATAATAATAATAATAATAATAATAATAATAATAATAATAATAATAATAATAATAAGCTTTATTTTATGAAGGTAAACCAATCAGTTATAAATAGCTGGTGTTCCCCGGGGCCTTCAATCTATTCTACTATTATTCACATATTTACATATAATACATGGTTTTCTATATACAATATGTACATATAATATACTGTACATATTGACATTGTATGTCTTAGACAACCCCCGTCTGCGAACACTCAAGATCAGATCCAAACCGGTACAATCCAAAAACACCTTGAAAAAAAAAGAGAGAGAAAAGATGCCTGAACTCCGCAAGCATCTTCCTCCTGTGCATGGTCCAATTTTCTCAAAATGTTTTAAGCTATACCAATTCGGATCCAATCCCGAGTGCTAGCAGACAGGACTCATCCAAGACAAAACATAAAGATTTAGATATGAGTACCTACACCATATCAATAGCATATAAATGTACATGTAGTGATTATTTACCTAATTTGTCAGCCATATATTGGGATTTGAAAGCAGTCAAGGAAGGGGCAGTTCGTAGTGATACTTTTAATGAATTCCATAATTTTGATCCTTTCACAGCGAAGCCAGATGAGTGCAAGGCACCTTTCGCCAATGGAATATTGACTTGAAAATTGTTTAAAGATCTCAGATTTCGCTTATGAGAATCAGCACATTTTACAAATAGTTTTGTTAAATATTCAGGATTTTCATCTCTGATAGCTTTATATACAGTGCATCCAGTTTTGTAATTTATTCTTTCTTGTATCGGAATCCAGCTAAGTTTTTCAAATAATGTTCTTGAAGGTGTACTAAACTTTTCACTGAGAATGATTCGTGCGGCTCGTTTTTGCAATTTTAGAAGTCTGTCTAATTGAGTTTCTTTGCAAATATTACCCCATACTACCAGGCAGAAATCAAAATGGGGTAATACATAGGAATTGAAAAATTTTAATCTATAATCAATGGGTAGGTCCTTCGCATATTTTCTAAGTATTCCTAACAGACGAGATATCTTTTTTACAACATTGTTCACATGCTCTATGAATGTTAGCTTATCATCAATATGGACTCCTAGAAGCTTTTCAGAGCTACTGCCAGTTAGATTAATACCATCATACTGTATTGTCACATCTTTGAAATCTTTAAGCTTAGCTCGTGATCCGATTAATAATAATTTAGTTTTACTTGCATTGACAATCATTTGATTTTCATTACACCATTCCTTGACTGCATTCATGTCCTCATTTAAGTGATTTGTTAGAGTGGTAATACAATTGGATTTAAAATAAACTGTAGTGTCATCAGCATACATATCAGTGTTACAGCGATTAATATGAGATGGTAGATCATTAACAAAGACTATAAATAATAACGGACCTAATATAGAACCCTGTGGCACACCATGCTTAACAGCCATGTGGTCTGCTAAGCTTCCAGACTTACTTACACACTGCCACCTATCCTTTAAATATGAAGAAAACCACCTAAGTGCTGCATTATCAAATTTATATAATTCTAATTTTCTAAGTAATAGCTGGTGATCAATTACATCAAATGCCTTTTTAAAATCAATTAATACATTTCCAGTTATTTGCCCATCATCAATGGCTTTCGTCCATGTGTTAAGCATTTTAAGAAGGATTGTTTCACAAGAGTGATCTTTACGAAAACCAGATTGATTGCTACAAAGTAGATTGTACTGAGATAAATATTCAAACATGTGATTGTGAACATGACGTTCCATTATTTTAGATAAGATAGGAAGTATAGAAATCGGCCTATAGTTCTCAATATTGTTCACATCACCAGTTTTATACAAAGGAAAGATTTTAGCCCCTTTCCAATTTTCAGGAAATGTCATGGATTGCAGGCTAAGATTTATTATATAAGCTAATGGGAAACTAATTATAGAACTAACCATCTTTAAAAAGGAGGTAGATTATCTAATCCTATTGACTTCTTTATATCAAATGCATTAAGTTGTTTTAACACAAAGTCTGGAGTTACTTCTGGAATGCTAAAGTAAATGGTTTGTGGAACATTTATTTCTACCATATGTTTTATCAAATCTATATACCGGCCTTTATTATTGTAGTCATAGGGAGGCTGCTGCTTCAATAAATTATCTGCTACATCAGAAAAGAAAATATTGAATGCATCTGAAATTGCTTTTGGATCGGACAACAAGTTACCATCTTTGTCAATAAAATGTTCAGTACTAGCTTCATGTTTCTTAGGATTTAGTTTTCCTAGAATTTTCCAAATATCATTCTGACTGTTTTGATTCATAATACTTGTTTGTAGTAACTTTCGCTTACTTTTTTCTATTAAGGCTGTTGTCTTGTTGCGCCAGTGTCTATAATTTGGAGTATCTTTCATATCATAATAATTATCTCTGGTTTTCATAGCAGTTATAATTTCATCATTTAACCATTCAGGCAAGAATCTATGCTTAACTCGTTTTTCTATCATAGGTGCATGTTTATCTAGTATTCCCAAGAAAGATGTGACGAAGAATTCTAGAGCTTGGTTTACATCATTAATGGCAAAAATTCTTTCCCAATTGAAATTTTCTATATTCATTTTAAATGAGTCTTCAAGAAATTGTGTCATTTTCCGCATATGGACAGTAGTATGACCTGATTTTTTAGGCTTTGGCTCCTTATAATTTAGCGCTATGAAAATGGCTTTATGATCACTTAAGCCTCGTTTTGAAATAATTATCTTATCAACCAGCTGTTCATTTGATACATATATATGGTCGATCAATTTGGATGTTGTACTTGTAATTCTGGTTTGCTGGTTGAATTTTTGAGTAAGTTGAAACATATCTATCATTTCATTCCATTTCGTGTTTTCATCTGGTACATTATAGTTAATATTAAAGTCACCTAACAGAATAATTTCTTTATTTTCATCAATAACATTAGAATACATGTCTTCAAAAAGGTCAATCCATACAGCTTTGGAACTTGGAGGTCTATAAACAAATGCTGTAAGAAAAGGCTTACGCTTAAATGGTTTAACTTCTAACCACATTACTTCTATTTCATCGATTTCAAGATCAATTCTACGTTTAAAAGATATATTATGAGCGATATATACAATAATTCCACCACTAGCTTGATTTTTCCTATCTCTACGTTCTGAATGGTAACCTGAGATTTGATATAATGAATCAGCTGAAGAATCGTTAAGGTAACTTTCTGTTATGCCTAATATCTCTACTTCTTGCTTAGGTTTAACTAACAACAGTCTAAGCTGGTCAATTTTATTACTAATATGGCAGATGTTTACATGACCTATGCGCAAACCTTTTTGTGGCAGATTAAATCCAGGTATAGGTGGGTCTTGAGTGTTTACTACATATTCATCTTGTAGAGGAAAGGAAAAATTTAATAAATTGTCTATCATACTGAAATCAGATAAAATATAGCTGCCTAGAAAAATATAATTTAAAAAACTTGTAGATTTATCTACATATTGTTTAATATTAATAAAATTCAATAAGTTGCCGTCATCATCAACATCAACATCATCATTGTTATTGCGGACATGGCCATTATCATCATCATTTTTATTGTGGACACGGCCATGATGATCATGATCACGATGATCACCATCATGATCAACATCGTCATCATCATCATCATTGTTATTGTGGACATGGTCATTATCATCATCATTGTTATTGTGGACATGGTCATTATCATCATCATTGTTATTGTGGACACGGCCATGATGATCATGATCACGATGATCACCATCATGATCAACATCGTCATCATCATCATCATTGTTATTGTGGTCATGGTCATTATCATCATCATCATTGTTATTGTGGACATGGTCATTTTCATCATCATCATCATCATCATCATTGTTACTGTGGACATGGTCATTTTCATCATTATCATTGTGGACATGGCCATTTTCATTATCATCATCATTGTTATTGTGGACATGGTCATTATCATCATCATCATTGTTATTGTGGACATGGTCATTTTCATCATCATCATCATCATCATCATTGTTACTGTGGACATGGTCATTTTCATCATTATCATTGTGGACATGGCCATTTTCATTATCAACATCATTGTTATTGTGGACATGGTCATTATCATCATTATCATCATCATCATCACTGTTATTGTGGACATGGTCATCATCATCATCATGATCATCACTGTTATTGTGGACATGGTCATTATCATCATTATCATTGTGGACATGGCCATTTTCATTATCATCATCACTGTTATTGTGGACATGGTCATCATCATCATCATCATCATCACTGTTATTGTGGACATGGTCATTATCATCATTATCATTGTGGACATGGCCATTTTCATTATCATCATCACTGTTATTGTGGACATGGTCATTATCATCATTATCATTGTGGACATGGCCATTTTCATTATCAACATCATTGTTATTGTGGACATGGTCATTATCATCATTATCATCATCATCATCACTGTTATTGTGGACATGGTCATCATCATCATCATGATCATCACTGTTATTGTGGACATGGTCATTATCATCATTATCATTGTGGACATGGCCATTTTCATTATCAACATCACTGTTATTGTGGACATGGTCATCATCATCATCATCATCATCACTGTTATTGTGGACATGGTCATTATCATCATTATCATTGTGGACATGGCCATTTTCATTATCATCATCACTGTTATTGTGGACATGGTCATCATCATCATCATCACTGTTATTGTGGACATGGTCATTATCATCATTATCATTGTGGACATGGCCATTTTCATTATCATCATCACTGTTATTGTGGACTAAACGAAATCTAGGATTTCTTTTTTCACGAGAGAGTTGATACTTACCTCCCTAATACTTTTGATATTGCTAAATATCGGCTTTCACTCAATAAAACACTCAGATTAAAAACAGTTAGGTGCCCCTACTGGGCAGGGAGTCAGAGGTAGTCCGGCGGATGCTCGCCCCACCACCGCGCATGCGCCGACTACTACTTCCTCTGGCTCATTTATTGGCTAACACATGCAACTACCAAGAGCCTGAAGACCGAGCCTCTGTGGGGCGGAGAGGCCGGGTCAGTATCTAGGGAGGTAAGTATCAACTCTCTCGTGAAAAAAGAAATCCTAGATTTCGTTTATTTCACATCAAGAGTATACTTACCTCCCTAATACTTTTGATATTGCCAGAATTCGAAAGTGAATCTGGCGGGAGGGAGGCGAGGTCAAAAGACCAGCTCTTCCCTATACGCTTTCAAGCGTTTAAGGCACTTATGACGTCTGAAACTGTGTGAAACACACAGTCAGGATTTGATAAACCATCGGATAACACAACCGATGCCTGAGAGATGACCGATTTGTCATATGCGCTCCCCCCCTCCCTTGGGAGGAAGATTAAATGACCTCAATGTCCTACACGCTCTCTTCGTACTAGTGCTAAGTACTATAGGACAGAGACGAAAAGGCTCCATTTTCGTATACTCTCTCTAAAGAACCACAACCCACATAAACCATCACCATATTAATAACACTGGGTAACGTGACAATACAAAACAATGAACAACACATGAACAAGACTGACCTTGTTGTACTAGGAAGCTGTCATCATGAATCCAGTAGAGAAGGATGATACAGTCCCGACAAGTGGTTGTCACCGTCGCTGAATGGCGAAATATATAAGCAATGCGGAGGCACTCTTCACAAACATAAAGCGGTTATTGTTTCAAAATCGACAAGGCGAGAGGGTTAGAGGTGTCACGGAGGTAATGGTCTGTAAAACTTGACTCACAGTGCCACTGAGCCACTGACATAATATCATCCACAGGGACCCCATTAAAAAGGGCAGTGGATGTCACGACACCGCGGACACTGTGAGCCTTGGCCACGTCAACCTGTCGCCCGGTGGCGGATTTGTGACAAAATTGAATACATTCCACAATCCACCTAGAAATGGTGTCCTTAGACGCCCTACCATGGGGTTCAATATATGACAACCATAACGCTGACTGGTCGGTACGCCACTCCGAAGTACGCTGTTTGTACCGGAGCAGCGCCCGTACGGGGCACCATACTTTAGAATTAGGATCATATCTAGTTAAAGATGGCAAAAAAATAGGTTGACCTGGATATTTCAATGACTGATTTTTAGACAAGAAATTAATCCTAGGTAGAAGCTTAAGGCCTTCCCCTGTAACCACAAAACGGTCAACCTCGGCTGATAAGGCGTGAATTTCACTCCTACGCCTTGCCGAGGCCGCAGCAATTAAAAATACAGTTTTAAGAGTTAACATTTTCATAGAAATGGAACTAAGTGGTTCAAAAGGCTTATCACCTAGTACCTGGAGCACCAGTGATAAACTCCAAGACGGAATCAGTGGAGGATTCCTTGGTCTTAGATTGCCCATGCCTTTAATTAATACATTTAATGTACTTACTTCATCACTCCCCCTATTAGCCAAGCAAGGAATAACAGTCATTAAAGCTGACTTATAACCAGCAATAGAGTTAGGCTTGAGGCTATAGGCATCATATAGGTGACAGAGGAAATCAGCCACTACCTGAATAGATGATTCCATTGGATCAATACATCTTTTTGAGCACCATTCTGCAAATCTGTTGATTTTATAATTATATGCTCTGGAGGTTGACCCCCTCCTGGCTTTGGCCATAAACATGGCCGCTTGCTCAGAAAAGCCCTCCTTAATTCTAGATTCCTTGACAACATCCACGCAGTCAATCGGAACATTGACGGATTGTCGTGAAGGGCCTTGCCCTGGAAGATAAGGTTGTCCATCAGAGGCAGCGGAACCGGATTGCAGACCAGAAGGTCCAGCAGATCCGTATACCACGATCGGCTTGGCCAATCCGGGGCGATCAGAAGCACTTGGCACTCCTGCTGCCTGATTTTCTGAAGCACCTTTGGAATCAGGATTGCTGGGGGGAATGCGTATGCATACATTCCCTCCCAGCTGATAGCTAACGCATCTGTTGCGAAAGCGCTTGGGTCTGGAATCGGAGAGACGTACGTCGTCATCTTCGCATTCTTCTTCGTTGCGAACAAATCTATGTTGGGTTTCCCCCAATGGTCGAACAGACGATCCGCCACACATTGATTTAGTTGCCATTCCGTGGGTAAAACACTCATCCTTCGGCTCAATGAGTCTGCTAGCAGATTTAACCTCCCCGGAATATGAACTGCTTTCAAGGTGATCCCATGATCCAGGCACCAACAAAGCAGTTTCCATGTCATCATACAGAGACTGGGCGACTTCGTTCCGCCCTGGCGGTTTATGTAAGTCACTACCGTTGAGTTGTCTGAACGAATTAGAACAATCTTGCCCTGAACTTTCTGTAAGAAATGTTCCAGGCCCAGGACTACTGCTCTTAGCTCTAGTAGATTGATATGTTCCTTGGACTGATCCAGATCCCAAAGCCCTGATACTGTGGACTCTTCCAGACAAGCTCCCCACCCCTCCATCGATGCATCTGTATACACAGTCACCTGAGGGTGGGGAGGGGTTAGCAAAACCCCCAGCAAGAGATTCTCTGTATTCAACCACCATTGCAGGTGGTGAATCAGAGGCGCCAACACTGACACGTTCGAGTCCAGCGAACCTGAACTCTGGGTCCACTGTGTCATGAGAAACAACTGGATCGGACGCCTGCGCAAGGCGGCCTGTGGAATGACTGGTTCCAAAGAAACCATCAAGCCCAGCATTCTCAAGTAAACCTGTGCCAGGACATGACGACTGTCGCACACCGACTGAATAACCGAGATGAGTACTTGAACCCTCTCCTGAGTGGGGTACACATACCCCGTCTCCAGATCGAAGAACATGCCCAGGTAAACAAACTTCTGGGATGGAGTTAGCTCTGATTTCGGGAAATTGATCAGCCAGCCCAAGTCTGAGAGAGTTTTCAAAACAATCTCCAGATTGGCTGACAACGATTCCCGGGTGTGTGCTTTCAACAGCCAGTCGTCTATGTACGTGTGGACTGCTATGCTTCTCCTGCGGAGGTATGCAGTGATCGCGAGAACCACACGGGTGAAGACCCGAGGAGCCGTGGAAATTCCGAAGGGTAACACCCTGAATTCCCACCGCCGGCCCTGAAATGCAAATCTCAGGAAGCGACGGAAACTCCTCTCTATGGGAATGTGGAAATAAGCATCCTTCAAATCTATTGACGCTGTCCACATCCCTCGCTCTAACCCCGCCAACACCGAGCGCACAGTCTCCATCTTGAAACCGGGTGTCTCGATGAACTTGTTCAACGGCTTGAGGTTGAGAATCGGCCTCCACCCTCCGGTGTTTTTTGTTACCAAGAACAGGGTTGAATAGAAGCCCGGGCACCTCTGTGCCGGCTGAATGGCTTCTTTTAGTATGAGGGAATTTATTTCCTCCTCTATACACAACCTCTGATCCGGATCCCGTGGAATGGGAGTCCAGATCGGCGCGAGAGACAGTCGCGATGGCGGGCCTGTCACCCAGTCGGGACGATACCCGACCGAAAGCCATCGCAAGACTAAACGGTCCTGAGTCAACCGCTTCCACTCTGGCAAGCGGGCGGCCAAACGGCCGCCCACCGGTCCACCTAGGGATAGAGGTGGACATAAGGAGGGCCAGAGTGGCACTGTTCTCTCGGCCTGAAACACCGGAGTGGTTCCCACCGCGGTAACCAGGCCATCAGGCCCGATTACCGCGACCAGATCCCCGCGCGCCCCGCCCAGCGCCGCGCGCACCACGGTGCGCGGGCGGCTGTCTGGCTGGGTGCGGCTGGGGAGCCTGCGCCCCCCTCACTGCTGGCCGAATCGCCCGTGGCCTAGGCCTACGTTGCGACGGTGGCTGGCCCCTGACCTGGCCAGCACCACCTCGAGCCTGCAGAGGACGATACGCAGGGGGTGCCGCGCGAACACGCTCCCGCCGGAGCACCTCAAATTGTTCCCGCAGCGCCCTCTGGTTATTAACCAGAGTGACCGTCTCCTGGAGGTGCCTGCATCCCTCACCTCCAAAGAGACCAGGACCTGTCATAGGCGTCCGCAGCAGCCTATTATACAGGTCCTGGGACGGGCACAGATTGTCAAGCGCAAACGTGCGCCTCGCCCGGACACTTCTGGTTACCGCCCGCGTCAAACAGTCCAAAGCCAGGTTGATACCATCCTGAATGGCTCTCTGGACTGTCACCGGGCTTGGTTGGCGTGATGCGGAAGCCGCTACCACCCCTTGTAGCAGCTGGGAGACGTGGGACAGAGCGGCAATCGACGCTCTCCCACTCTCCTCCACATCCCGCAGCGCGGCATTTGGCGAACGCAACGCGTTCGAGCACAAGACTCCCGTGTCAGAACGGGAGCCCGGCCGCGCATCTTCGCCCAAAGCCGCGCGATCATCAACGCTCGGCTTCGGCACCACACCGTACCGCTGGTAATCCAGGGGCACGATGCGGCACCGCTTCGCCACCTCGCGAGGGGCCTTCGCGAGACGTCCATTCACCTTAATGGACGCCTCTGCCGCTTCGAACATGTCCACGACATGCTCAGCAAGCGGCAGAGATGGCATAGCGGTAGCCGCCGGCCTACCAGCTAACCACGGCCGATGGTCACGCTGGCTAGCCGGCAGCTCCACGGGTAGATCTGGCCGAACACTTACCAGCCACTGGCAAGCGTCCGACCAATCCTCCTCCGTGGCTAACTGCGAGCGCTCTACTAGACGAGGGCCTTCGTCTTCCTCCAGAGCACTCGCAGTTGATGTAGACGGCGGGTAAGCTGATACCCCTGGCAAGCCTGGAAAAGCATGCGGGCCCGAGAGAGCAGGCATGCTAAATTCCGCGGCTTGACCAGGAGCAGGCGCCGTGGCAGAGCGCGGGGTAAACACCGCTCTACCACGGGTCTGACCAGCACCAGCCATACCATCGGCAAGCCGAGGTATGCGGTATCCGTGGTCAACAGCACCGCCCGGGGACACCCTCTGGACCGTGAAATCTACTCCTGCGTGAGTAGAACCATGGAACACGTCGCCTGCATTCCCCGCGAGGGGTGCACAGACGTCGTATTCCATGGCCACGTCCTCAGAAGGCGACCCCAGCAGGAGATCCTCTTCTTCCTGGCCAGAAAGATTAGACTCCGGGTCAGCAAAGAGAGCTAACCCGGACTGGCCAGGAAAGGTGCCATAGGAGGGTTTGGCACCTTCGGCGCGCGGATACCCGGGGTCTGATGAGCAGACCGCGGGTCCCAGCAACAACCGTTGTCCACGGCCCCTCGGCGCGGCGCCATGCCTGCTGCCAGGGCCTTGGACTGCCCCCAACAAAGGGGCCACCTCTGAATCCACAACCGGACCGGACCTAAAGAGACCGGATTCAGAGGCGGGGATCACCTGCTCGTAAGCAGATGCCGAGGACAACAAAGGAGCTGGCCCAGGGAGCATGCCACGAAGCAACTCTGGGACCAGATCCTTTATTGTCCTCTGCATCTCTTGCAACATTTCGGACCTGAAGGCCTCCATATCCACCGCGGATGAGGCCTTCTTCTTACCCTTCTTACACACTTTCTCCTTCTTCTTCCTCTCTTCCTCCATTACCTTCTCCCTTGCCTGCAATGCGAGAAAATCAGACATTAATTCGCCCCCCCCACAGCTTACATACGTCGCACTTCAGCAACGGTCCACAGGGACTGCAGCTGAAGCACAAGTGCGGGACGAAGCGGCTTTTAAGAAACCTCCCGCAGGACGGGCAACCAGGTCTCTGAAACAGGACAAAGGACAGGGACAATGAGCAAGATAGTTAAGGTTAGCGAACTCAAAACCAACTAAAAAGAGAGGACAGGATCATCAAGATCAGAAATCAAGAAGAACCAGCCATGGACAAAACGTTAATTGTTAATAAAAAGGCCAAGGCCGATTATGACGTCATCACTCTCGTGACCAAATTAATCGATCCGCAACAAGCACCAAGAGCAAGAACGAATTGTATAAGTAAACGGAACATTTCCGTTGAATTGGCATTTCGAGTACACAACAATCAGATATACAGAGATAACTCCTTCCAATTCTAGCATTGGCAAAAAGGGAAATTATCTCCCCTTTTGTTTACAATAATTAGATACCTGATCCTTGTATAGACAAACCATCCAACGTGATGAACCGGAGAACTCCACCATAGTACGCCTCTACATTCTCTCCACCTCAGGGGAAGGAATTGGAGCAAGAGGGCAAAGTGAGAAGACCTTTATAACAGGCCTCCAACTCACTGAACATAGATTTTTTGGTTAGATAACCTAACAGTATTAGTAGGAAATGGAACCGTGGTGGAGAGAAAACATATCCTCTTGTGCCGAGAAGTCCATCAAAGCGTCTATGCGATACCTGTGGACAAAACACAAAGAGAAATGAGACATATGAAGCACCATGTTGTAAAAAAACCAACATAATCAGGCGCTAATCACGGTAAGCGCGAGTCCCGGAAATACATTAAACCGGGACAAAACACGCTAGCATATCAAAGAATTCACCTGATAAAGCGATCCCGCTCCTTCTAAAGGCGAATCCTCCCTTTCCGACATGCTTCCACCAAAAAATAATCGTCAAACGTGAGCAAAAAACAAGGCAACGCGCAGAAAAGTATGAAGAACACAAAACCGCATGTAACCCTTTGCCAATAAATGAGCAAAGAGGAAGTAGTAGTCGGCGCATGCGCGGTGGTGGGGCGAGCATCCGCCGGACTACCTCTGACTCCCTGCCCAGTAGGGGCACCTAACTGTTTTTAATCTGAGTGTTTTATTGAGTGAAAGCCGATATTTAGCAATATCAAAAGTATTAGGGAGGTAAGTATACTCTTGATGTGAAAATGGTCATTATCATCATTATCATTGTGGACATGGCCATTTTCATTATCATCATCACTGTTATTGTGGACATGGTCATTATCATCATTATCATTGTGGACATGGCCATTTTCATTATCAACATCACTGTTATTGTGGACATGGTCATTATCATCATTATCATTGTGGACATGGCCATTTTCATTATCATCATCATTGTTATTGTGGACATGGTCATCATCATCATCATCATCATCATCATCATCATCATCATCGTTATCACTGTTATTGTGGACATGTTCATTTTCATCATTATCATCATCATTGTTATTGTGGACATGGTCATTATCATCATCATCATCATCATTGTTATTGTGGACATGGTCATTATCATCATCATCATTGTTATTATGGACAGGGTCATGATGATCATGATCACGATGATCACCATCATGATCAATATCGTCATCATCATCTTCATTGTTATTGTGGATATGGTCATTATCATCATCATCATCATCATCATCATCATCATCATTGTTATTGTGGACATGACTATCATCATCATCATTGTTATTGTGGACATTGTCATTGTCATCATCATCATCATCAATGTTATTGTGGACATGGTAATTTTCATTATTATCATCATCGTTGTTATTGTGGATATGATCATTATCATCATCATCATCATCATTGTTATTGTGGACATGGCTATCATCATCATCATTGTTATTGTGGACATGGTCATTGTCATTATCATCATCATCAATGTTATTGTCGACATGGTCATTGTCATCATCATCATTGTTATTGTGGACATGGTCATTATCATCATCGTCGTCATTGTCAATGCTATTTATAACATTTCGTGAAACAGTATGATTTATATAATGTGATTTAGTTGCATTTGATATATTGATATAACTTTTTTGAAGGCCCCGGGTTGAATGATTTGGGTATGACATAGATTTATATATATATATATGATTATTATTATTATTGTTCGTGGTGAAATCTGAATGGTCTATAACACAAACGCACGTCTTCTGGTTGCATTCCTGGCATAGTTGATTTAGTATTGAGAAAAAGTTCCTAGAAGTCACTGTGTTTGAGAAATCAGCCACCTCTGCTTTGCTGAATTCCTATACTTGTGTGTAATATTGTTTTTGATAGTCACATAACTTAGCTTTGTGTCCATACTGTAAGCAAATCCAGCACATTACTGCTTTCCCATGCCTGCAAGCCTTGGTGGAGTGTGATGGCTCAGCACAGTAGAGACAACATGATTCATTATTTGGCTGCTGAGATAGTTTGATTTAGCAAGTAGTGATTGAACGGTAATGGATGTTTGTGGTGTAATAACAACAAGAGTTTTAGTGTTCAACTTACGACCACAATAAAGCTAGTTGTTGAAGTACAGTGTTACTTGAACAAAAATCTTTCCGAGACATGGTACAGACACAAATATTTTGATAAATTTTAGTCATTCAAGGGAGATAAATCTGGGGAATACTGACAGAATTTGTCAAAACAAAATCATGACACTTCGGCTATCCATAATCTATTCGCTGAATAAAGAATTTGAGCCTAAGTTAAAAAGAGTTCCGAGCTATGGCACGGACACAAATTTTAACAAATTTTAGTATTTCAAGGGAGATAATTCTGGTGAATATAGACAGATTTAGACGAATCAAAATCATGACACGTCATCAATTACTAATCTATTTTGCTAGAACTCAAATTACGAGCGGAGGTTAAAAACATAACGCAATATAGCTTGGATACTACAATTCTGTCAAATTTTAGTCTTTCAAGGGAGACAACTATGGAAGGATTTTGCCAAAATTAAATCGTGATACGTCTATCCATAATCTATTCGCTGAGAAAAAAGTTGCAAGCACAGGTACAAATTTTTCATAGATATGGCCTGGAAACAAAACGATGGACAGATGGCTTTCATGGGAGATAACTCAAACAAATAAGGATGGATTTGGCGAAATTAAAGCATGACACATTGCCCATCAATAATCTATTGGCTGAAAAACAATTGCAGCAAAATTAAATCATGACACGTCTATCCCTAATCTATTGGCTGAAAAAACATTGCGGCAAAATTAAATCATGACATGTTGTCTATCGCTAATCTATTGGCTGAAAATACATTGCAAGTGTATGTTAAAAACCTGAGATATGGCCCAGACATGAAACAGACAGATGCACAGACAGGCCAACCCCATCACATAATATGAACACACTTCATGCGGGCATATACACATTTTGGAATTTCTTTTTTCTAGATTGTGACCACTTCAAATTTTTGTAGTACTGTCACACTAGACAGCCTAATGTGTTACTAAACCACTAAACTACTGCATCCAGTGTTAAGACTTTCGATTTTCACTGTTTACATCATGAAGTTTTGGTCAAAGTAGCAACTGGCTTCTTTATATTTTCTTTCTTTCGGATGAGACATTAAAACTAGGTCCTGTCTGCTTAGGCGGACATTCAAGACCACATGAACTGAGGTTGAACTTCCTCAAAACTGAAATTTTGCTAGGATTTTGTTCACATTTTTGGCATCTTGGTAAAAATGGATAGGGGCAGATGGGAAATGGAGGTCTCTAGGATGTGGGATGCAATGGTATCATAACCATTTAAGAGCAAGGATTATTTTGACATGTACACTGCAGTTGTGTTCCCAAATGTGTCACCGTCACTCATTGTCACAAGCACTCACTGTTACCATCAGTCACATTCACTCGCTCATACAGTCACCGACACTCACCAAATCAGTCGTAAATTTTCAAGTGAATGTGACAGATGGTAACAGCGAGTGCTTGTGACAGACAATGAGTGATGGTGATAGTGACAGTGAGTGATAGTGATGGGAAGTAATGTTGACAATAATAGTCCAAAAATCCAGCATTTACGATTGATTGCCTCATGCATATCTATACATAGAGGGATGGTGATATCACAAACACGATGTTATATCATATAAAATAGCTAAAATACACACTGACAATATCTATAAGCTGATGGGGATGTACAATGTAGCAACAAACTCACATACCTGTGACGCCGTGCTTCGCAATTTTTCAAGTCCATTCTCTAGACGAATAATCTTGGCCTGTAGCTCGAGGTTCTTCTTGGACAGCAGATTCTGGTAGAGTTTTATTTGTTCCAAAAAGGTTTTTGGTGTTGTATAGTTGTAGCGGCGCTCATTTGACAAGTATGACTTGCTTATGTTGTTTACGGATATGTGTACGTAGCCCATGAACTCTGAGATTGAACTGCGCATATCCGGCTGAAAAACATTGCACAGAAAGTGGTTATTGATCATTTACTCCTTTACGGGTTAAGCCAGCCAAAACAGGCATCTGGAGTGGTCTTAATTAATGTTCATTTGCAGGCCAAGGGAAGACCATTCTTGAAAAGTGGAATGACTGGCTCGATAGTATGTGAATCAGAAGTGATAACATGTGCATTGATCAATTTACAGGGACATTTAGCAATTGAGGTAAAGGGCTGCATTTACACCAGAATGTTAAAATTATATATAGTTTTCGAGGCTTAGCTTAATGTACCTCAATGCAATGAAATGAAATAAATCTTAACAACTGATGATTTCTTTCTGGGTAAATTAATGTAATTTTTTAAGTTGTGAAATTGAATTAGAGACACATATCCATAATTCAACTTCACAACTAAAACAATTCTATTAATTTATATGGAATGAAATCAGTATACGCCAAAATTTATTTCCATTTCATTACATTACATTGACATAGATAATTTAAGCCTCTAAAAGTATACAATTTTAAGAAGTTTATTTTACTTTGAAAAGGACAAGAATAAAAAGTTTAGTTTTCGTTCAAGTGTCATACTTGATAGCTATTACCAAATTAACGCGTTCTCAGGATGGATCTTGCCACACAGATTTTTTTATAACAGATCTGAGCATTCTATTGTGCTGCAGGCTGGACTGTTTTGCTTGCAATAAATTCATATAGTAACTGTTATTTAGATGTAGTCTATGGCGAACCATAGCAGCAATATTGGAATGGGAGGCATACTTTAGCAATCTCTGATTGTCGTTCTTGTTAATTGATTGATTGTGGGGCGATAGTTGACAATATAAACACCACAAGCAAGAAGAAGCATGTTAAGCAAGCTAAGTGTAAGAAAGGAAATATATATTTAATGCAATGTTGGCTCTGAGCATTCTATTGCGCTGCAGGATGGACTGTTTTGCTTGCTATAAATTCATATAGTTACTGCTACAGATGTAGTCTATGGAGAACCATAGCAGCAATGTTTCCGGTACCCCTTAACCCTGGATTTCACATAAGTTATTTTTAATACCATTAGTCTATACCAGATATTTCTATGTGAAATCCAGGTATAAGGGGTATCAGTAATATGGCTGCTATGGCTGCTAAAGTATGTCCCCAATTCCGCCAAGCACAACCTCCCACCCAAGATTGGTAACCGTGACCTTGACCGTTGAAACCAAAATCGATAAGGTTGTTCGAAACACCAAGGACAACCTCCCACCCAAGATTAGTAATGATCCCTTCAATCGAACTCAAGTTATCATCCTGAAATGCAATATTACATCATTAATTAGGTCACAGTGACCTTGACCGTTCACTTCAAAATCGATAGGTTCCTTCGGACCACCAGTGAAAAGGCTCCCATGCCAGATTGGTAACGATCTCTTCAATAGAACTTGACCTATCATCTGGAAATGCAAAATTACGTAATTAATTAGGTCACCGTGACCTTGACCTTTGATGCCAAAATCAATAGGGTTCTTCGGACCACCAAGGACAAGGTCCCACACCAGATTGGTAATGATCCCTTCAATAGAACTCGCGCTATTATGCGGAAGCGCATTATTATATAAGTAATTATGTCAGTGACCTTGATCTTTGACTGTTTGACGCCAAAATCGATAGGCTTCTTCAATAGAACTTGAGCTATCAACCAGAAATAAAAGCCTGAATGGATGGACGGACAAAGCAAATGCTATATAACCTCCATATATTTATATGAGGGCATAATTAAATAATAATTAATGATTTCCCTTACACTCAGCAGCTCTACATCCTCTAGAAATGTTCTGCTAACAGATATCAACGCTTCTCGTGGCCATTCATGGAACCAGTCAATATTTGTACAATTGGTGATAGCTGGGAACTTGCGACTGCGAACGCGGAGTGTTGCTCCAACAGGTGAAAAACACAAAACAACCTGAAATTTCAGGACAGAGTTGAAATTAACCAGATTAAATGAATAATATGATTGAATTATTAACATCCTATACCTAAATTCTAAAGTGATAGTAAATGAAATCTGTTGTATATATAAAATACAAAATGTTAATAAGAGGAACCCAGGTATTGACACTAAGCCATTCAGGTGACAAAAACTTGAGTGGTTTATATGCATACATGGGATAGTCAGGATTTAGCTGTCATTCCCTGGGACTAAGATTTGATGGCTACTGACACTGATCATGTCAGTGTCCCGGCCCTCCCATTCCACAAGTTCATAGAGAGCAAGGCATGTATGCATGCTGGCCTCCAATACAATTCCATACAAGAGGCACAAGCGGCCTGTATCGTTCACCTCGAAAATTTGCTATTTCAACTAGAAAAGCATGACTCACAAGTAGAGCCCTATATATTATTTTTACAAGAAATTCAACTGTTCTAATATTTTATAACAAAGCAATTATCGCCATCACAATCCATTAAATAAAAACAGATGGATGACAATCAAATCAACTGATACAGTTCTTTTGAACAATATTAGACCTAAGGATGCTTCCTGAAAAAGATGGTTTAAATCTCCCTAGCTGTTTTTTTAAGTCATTTAAGCGTGTTCCCATTCATTTCCTATAGGATGTTCGGAGGTCATAAAAGTCGAAGATGTCCATGCCAATGGCCAATGCATTTATCGCACACATTTTGACCATCCTAAATTTGAAATTGTGTATTCCGAAAAAACAATATCAAGAGGCTGAAGGGTCTTGACACTCAGCGGCTTAATACCGAGATTGCATGATCTATAGGTTGCTTAACCCATTAGACCTCATTTTTGTTCAAGAAAGGTTCACTATTTCACTTTTCTCACAGACAATGTCCATTTGCAGAGAGGTTGAAAATTTACAACTGGAATGACTGGCTCAGTTATTGACCCAGTCATTCTAGTAATCTTAGTCTGCAAAGACCACTGCAGAAGCCATTTTTGGCTGACTTCACTGGTAAAGAGATAAGAGTATTTCTTTCTGGAATTGACTAACAAGAGGCCCAATGGCCTTAACGCTCACCTGGACCATTTCATCTAAAGCATTTGAACAGACATAATACATTATATTCAGTAGTAAAAAGACATTTGCAGCAGACATGATATTTAGTGGGAAATTAATGATGGACGCTGACCACACAATCAGATTGAATCTTAGATTGGTCCATGACAACTATGTTTTTTCAAGGAACAAATTCTCTTGAACAAACTTTAATCACCTTTTGGTATCGATGAAATTAAATGCAATGAGTTTCAGCCTGCTCCACAGTAATTCCTGAGATAACAGTTTCGAGAACAAGACGGTCACTGGAACAAGAGGCCCAAGGGCCTGTGACACTCACCTGGACAATTAACATTTGAACCATTTGTATTTAAATAGACATGGATAATTTTCTTAAAATCCAAGATGGCCACCAAAAAAAATAGACCAATCCAGATTCTCATTTGATATATTGAAGCCTACCGTCATAGAATTGTTCGACCAAAGTTTTGTTGAAATCGGACTATTGATTAAGGAGTACCAGCTTTAAATGGCTCCGGATAATTTTCAGAAAATCAAAGATGGCCACCAAAACATTGACGTATCAACATTTGGAATCAATTTTCTAGAGGGTTGAAAATCCAAGATGGCCACTGGAAAAATTCTGTATACATGTTCTGAATCATACCAGGGTCCTTTCAGCCAAGTCTGGCTGAAATTGGCCACAAAGTTAATGAGGAGTAGCGTTTTAAACAATTTGGCACCAATTTTCAGAAAATTCAAGATGGCCACCGAAAAAGATTGTTCAATAAAAATTCTGTATATAAATTCTGAAGCAGACTATTTTAGGGTACTTCCCACTGAGTTTGATTGAAATCGGCCCAGTGGTTAATGAAGAGTAGGCTTTTTAAGTGATTTTCAGAAAATCTAAGATGGCCACCAGAAAAATTGACCAATCAAAATTCTGTATACAACTTCTGAAACCTCCCATCCTAGTATCCTTCCAGTCAAGTATGGCTGAAATGGCTAAGAAGTTAATGAGGAGTAGCGTTTTAAACAATTTCCCGCCAATTTTCAGAAAATTCAAGATGGCTGCCAGAAAAAGTATCCAATCAAAATTCTGTACACAAGTAGGCTTTTAACTGATTTTCAGAACATCCAAGATGGCCACCAGAAAAATTGACCAATCAAAATTATGTACACACTTTCTGAAACCTACCAACATAGTATTCTTCGTCAAGTCTGGCTGAAATTTCCCAAGAAGTTAATGAGGAGTAGCGTTTTAAACAATTTCCTGCCAGTTTTCGGAAAATTCAAGATAACCACCAGAAAAATTATCCAATCAAAATTCTGTATATAGGTTCCGAAGCATACTACTTTAGGGTCCTTCCCACTGAGTTTGATTGAAATCGGCCCAGTGGTTAATAAAGAGTAGGCTTTTAACTGATTTTCAGAGAATCCAAGATGGCCGGTGGAAAAACTGACCAATCAAAATTCTGTATACGATTCTGAAACCTCCCACCCTAGTATCCTTCCAGTCAAGTCTGGCTGAAATTGCCCAAGAAGTTAGTGAGGAGTAGCGTTTTAAACAATTTGACGCTAATTTTCAGAAAATTCAAGATGGGCGGCGAAAAAATTGTCCAATCAAAATTCTGTATACAAGTTCTGAAGCATACTAATCTAGGGTCCTTCCCACTGAGTTTGATTGAAATCATCCCAGTGGTTAATGAGTAGTAGGCTTTTAACTTATTTGCAGAATTTCTCAGCGAATCCAAGATGACCAATCAAAATTCTGTACACAAGTTCGGAAACCTATTAGTCTAGTATTCTTGACACCAAATCTGGTTGAAATTGCCAAAGCAATTAATGAAGAGCAGCATTTCACACGATTTTCAGCCATTTTTTATGGAAAATTCAAGATGGGCGCCGAGAAAATTTACCAAGCAAAATTCTGTATACAAGTTCTAAAGCATACCAGTCTAGGGTCCTTCCAGCCAAGTTTGCTTGAAATCGGCCAAGCAGTTAATAAGGAGTAAGCTTTAATCTTATTTCCCAAAATCTTCTAAAATCCAAGATGGGCGCCGGAAAAATTGGCCAATCAAAATTATGTATACAAGTTCTGAAGCCTACTTCCCTAGGGACCTTCCTGCAAAATTAGGTTGAAATCCGCTAAGTGGTTAATGAGGAGTAGCGTTTTAAAGCAAAAGTTGATGGACAGATGGACGACGGACGGTTGCCATGGCATAAACTCACTTGGCCATTCTGGCCAGGTGAGCTAACAAGTGGTTAATGAGGAGTAGCGTTGTGTAGTTCGGATCGACCGGTCAGGTACCGGCCGTACCAGCTAAGCTGGGTACGCGCCGCCCATCCTGGATTCGCTCCCTGAACACACCCCCCCTGGGTAGAGCTATAAGCGTATATGAGCCTATGAGAGATCGCGTTGTAAAAACGACTAAGTCTGTAAATAATTTCAACGGAAAACCCCTTTCGATTATCTTCAAGGTATTGCCGTGATGTCATAACCACATGTACGCAGAACTTCTAGAAAGCTCTAGAACATTCGACTGCGTTATTATTAGCTATGCGCTGATTGGCTGTTGCTCGACCGATGATTGGTTGGAGCCTGCGCCTATGACGTCACGAGTAGCATAAAAGGAAACTAAATCCAGAGCTCGAGGTCTTAGGTTGGATCTGTGTCAGCTACTATCAGCAAGACAGGCATTAAGCAGATCATTTCGGTCTCTGTCGGTTTCTCTCCCGTAGCCAGAAGCAATCCAACCCACCACACTAAAGCAATTTTGTATCTCCTGTTTGTGCGGGAGCAATTTTGGAACTTTTGAATATTGTTCACGAATACTTCACGAATTAACTCGGAACTCGAACTTGCGGTGAGGCCTTTCCTGGCCTAAAAATGTGATTCTACAGATGTAGAGGCAGCGATGTTCTTTGGTGGATGATTCGCCGGATCTGCCGGCCACGCCAAAAAGTGGTTATTCAGCCATCCCCGCACTGATGTCGTGCAAGTTTATCTAAACTTTTTGACCGCAGCAAAGTAAACTTTGCCCGGTACGTCTTCAGAGCTGGCTGACATACCCAGCACCATTAAGCTTAGTTAAGTATCTTCATCCGCATTCAACAACCCCCGCTTATGATCGGGTTGTTGACAACTTCCATCCGTACCATCGGTGTACGGGAACTTTCATCATAGCAGTAATGTTATTATATCTCTTGCTGACTACTCGTTAGACATTCTATATTGTGATTACAGTCCTGAGTTCGATCTGCTCCCATCATGAACTGCTTGGGGGAATCCTGTTTGCGGAAACCAGCATGCAGGAACTTTCTAGCTTCCAGGGAACGCATCAACTCACGTCAACCCAAGGCTGACGTATCAATTTCAGTAACATGATAGCCCATGCTTAAGAATGGCTACCGATTATTCAAGTAACTATACTTGACATTTTAATTATCCCATTAATTACATCTTTGATAATTATACCGCATATGTATAAATGGTCCCGATGACTAAAGGGCACCATAACGGTCTTAGGACTGCTAGTTATAATTTCTGTATCTGTTTATAGTTATTCTTATTTTCTGTAATGTGTTTTTGCTAATCGCACCGTAGTAGGTTCCTCAACCTGTACTATATATATATATATATATATATATTATATATATATATATATATATATATATATACATATATATTATTCTGATCATTTCACATTGTATTGATTGTTCTGGTTAGTTCATATATGGCAAGTGGCCATCAGTTTATATGTTTTGTTTATTTGTAGAAAAATATAGGACTGCAGTGCACGTAGGAAACGCTATACAGCAACATTTATATATGCAGCACTTTCTCCCGCCACCAACAATTTTTCACTGAGGTCGCTGTCCGTGCTATAACTCTGTTTAGCCCGGCATGCTACTGACTAAAAACCTTTTCTATTCAGCTCGATAGGATAGGTTTAATATGATTAGAGACAATCTTTTCGTTAGGAGACGCGTAGTGTACGCCTCTTTTCCGGTAGTTGCGATAATTTAGCCCCGCACGCCGGCAAGGTTGTGTAAGATTGGCCAACATACCTAAAGGGCCGCATATTATTAATTTATTGTCTCCCTTCATGTTCCACTAAGCCTTATGGCTTCTCAATTGTTTGGATGTCCCTATCCGCACCAGGGACTGATCCGACCCTGGGAAACTATTGGGGTTTCCGAGCGGTGATGGCCAGGGTATGGTATCACACACATTCCCCGCGTATCTTTGGATACTCAGTAGTTAGTTACCTTTGCCAATGTAGGAAGGTACTGCTAAAACATATCATAATTATTATTTTCTTTAATCTGCTGAACAATCCTCCCGCACCGCAGTGCATAACTGGGCAACTTGCATTTAAACCTAACGCCAGGTTAAAAAGTAGGACCTGGTGATGGGCGAGATGCGCATCCCCACCGAATTCCGCAAGAATGTCTGGGCATGATATTAAGATCTGCCACGCCCTCACAGGAAGGACATTCACGGTGGGTATTCGTCCCTCTTACCCCACCATAACGATAGATCAGTTACCTAAAAATGCTTTTGTGGAAAGTGACCAATGTCCTGTAACGTTTTATGTGGTTACGGAGCGAGATGTCTGGATTCTTACCCAGTTCGGAGGGTTTGCAAAGTAACATGTATGCATGCTGTCTTTAGTATTGATGTCTTAGGGCATCCATTCTCATTGACAGCTGTATCTAAAAAGCTAGGTAGACGCCAGCCATTTGCGGCCTAAAATAGTTCTTGTCTCTAAAAACTAAATATGAGGCTAGGCATAGAAGAAGGCCTGCATAAATAAAAGCGGCAACTACTAATTCAGCATATAGAGAATTACATAAGACGGTGACGTGGGAATCCTTCGGGAATCGCTCGTCCCGTCTTCACGTAAAACAGCACACAACCTTATAGTCATAATCTCACTAGGTATGGTCTTTTCTTTACAGCATTTTGGTTAAATATTAGAGTGGGCCCTTTTCGGCCAATACTCTTCTCCCGCTTTAAGCGATGGCGACATTTTCCTGTGATGGAGGCCCGCGCGAGGCACTTGCCTCTTGCAAGGATTCAGTGATGACGGTCCACGCGAGAATAATAATCCTCACCCAAACTAGCACTAGTAGTGCCCGCATGAGGCACATGATTTTCCGACACTACAAAGATAATTTTCTTTCCTTTCAGCTTAGAGGTATAATAGCTTATATTAAGTTAATTAGTAATCTTGTGTACAGGAGCCTCTCTTACGGGGATACCTCTGCGGACCTACGAGTCTGTGTGGTACCTCCGGGAGCCCCACGTTTAGAAGTTCATCAGGCTGTCTCTATGTCTTGTATTTTCGTATGCTCATTATATTTATTTAGCATACTTGACGGTCTGTTTAGGTGAAAATATTGTATAGACTTATGTTAATTAGGTCACCAAATCAAATCTTGTAAGTCCATAGATCACAAAATTGCTATGGACAGGAATACTGGTGACACAAACTCTTGGGATGAGACTGTTGTCTTTAATGTTCGCGACGATGGTCGCATGGCCCCACCGGAACGATTGCGTTCCACCGGCCTTAGGAGCTGGTCTTTGTTACCCATAGGGCAATATCGTACAGGATCCGTCACCCCGAGACCAGAAGCTAACCAGCGTCATCATTCGTCGTGCACTTGCGGCATGGCAAGTCGACACCAGACACCGGAACGGCCCAACACTACCCCGCGAGCTATAGTTGTAAACGATTTCCAGCCATGTTTTGGAAAATCCAAGATGGCTACCAAAAAGAATGAAGTGGTTGTTTTATATACCAATTCCGAAGCATACCAGCCTAGGGTTCTTCCAGCTGAGTTTAGTTTAAATTGGCCAAGCGGGAAAATCCAAGATGGCTGCCCAAAGAATTGACCAATCAAAATTCTGTATATACAAGTTCTGAAGGGTCCTTCCAGCAGAGATTGCTTGAAATCGGCCAAGTGGTTAATGAGGAGTAGGGTTTTAACTGATTTCCTGAAATCTTCGGAAAATCCAAGATGCAGTTAATGAGTAGTGTATTAAACTAATTCACAGCATTTTCGGAAAATTCAAGATGGCCACCGACAAAATAGATAAATAAAAGAAAATCCTGTATACAAGTTCTGAAGCATACCACTCTAAACAAGTTTGCTTGAAATCGGAAAATCCAAGATGGCCGCCGGAAATATTGACCAGTCAAAATTCTCGTTAGAAGCCTACCAGTATAGAATTAGTACACCCACGTTTCGTTGAAGTCGGGCCATTTATATTGGAGCAGTAGCATTTTAAATGATTTCGGGAAAATCTTTTTAAAATCCAAGATGCCCACCACAAAAATTAACCACTCAAAATTCTGAATAGAAGTTCTGGATCCTTCCAGACAAATTTGGCTGAAATTGGTCTGAACATAAATGAGATGCGATTTGATGGATGGATGGATGGATGCCATGGCATATAAGCTCACTTGGTGAGGTGAGCTAATAATAAAAGATAATGTGCTGGCTGAATGGTTAACAAGTGGTTTCAGAGATCTTTAAAGTGTTTATCAAAATAGTAAATTGACCAATCAGCTTTTCTTGAACAAACTCGGCTCAGCTATTATGGTCGATGTTTTCACGAGTTTCATATCAATCGGCCAAGAGGTTTCAGAGATTTAAAAATACTTTGAGAAGTATATGACACTATCTATGCCAACAGAAACATACTAACCTTAAGTTGTTTGCGAACACGATCAATGAAAAATTGCCAACAGTTCTCTCGTGTGTCTTCTATACCTTGACTTTTGACTTCGCCACGGACACCACCGATAATATTCTCAACTTCATCATCTGCCATCAAGTCAGGGATTTCACCCGATGCCAAGAGATCATTGATCAGTACCAGAAAGCGTTCCTCAGATACCTGTCAGGTACAAGGCATTTTACCAGCACATACACAAGGCAGACAAAATAAGTTGAAAAAAACGCCAGAAATTTGTTTGCAATGCAACCATGAAGCTCAACTTTACGACTTTGCAATGAACTATGAAGATTGACTTGAAACAAATAATAAATATAGGACTTGTCAACAAGAGGCCCAAGGGCCTGTAATGCTAATCTGGACCATTAGGATTTGAAACATTTGCATTTAAATACCGGTAGACATGATGGATAATGCTGGAGAAAATCCGAAAATTTGAATAAAAGTTCTAGAGTCTACCACAGTTGTACCACTATAGAATACTTCCAGCCAAATTTGGATAAAATCCACCATGCGGTTATGGAGAAGATGCATTTTGACAATTTCCGGTAAATTTTTCATAAAATTTACAATTTTGACCCAAAAATTGACCCATTAAAATTCTGAATAGATATTCTGGAGCCTACCATGAGAGGGTCTGTCTAGCCAACTATGGATGAAATCTTCCAAGCGGTCAATGATGAATAGCGTTTAGACAATTTCTGGTAAATTCTTCATAAAATCTAAGGTTTTCACCAAATAACTTGACCAATCAAGATTCTGTATATAAGTTCTGAAGCATATCCCAATAAGGTCGTTCCAGCCAAAGTAAGTTGAAATCCGCCAAGCAATTAATGATGAGTAGGGTTTTGAAAATTTTCATTAAATGTTTCATAAAACGTAAGATTTTATCCAAAAAAATTTACCAATCAAAATTCTGTATCCAAATTCTGAAGCCTACCAGCTTAGGGTCCAACCAGCCAAATTATGTTGAAATACTCCCAGCGGTTAATGAGTAGCATTTTAAAACAAAGGTTGACGGATGGATGACGGATGACAGATGGTCGCCATGCATATCAGTGATGTTCGACCTTTGACACTTTGAGCAAACCATCGTTGTGTGCTGCTGTGTCATCATAAGAAGGCATGTGTCCAAGTTTGTCTCCAGTATGATTACTAAGCCCGAGATATAAACATCAAAGTTAAACTAAACGGAATATGTTAATGTTGAAAAAAAGTTTTTTACCAAGTTCACAGTGACCTTGACCTTTGACCCCAAGGTCACAATGAGATGCTACATCATTATAGTGAAGCATGTGCCCAAGTTTGGGTCCAGTATGATTACCCAAACCAGATATATAAACAGAAATGTTGAGCTAAATGCAAATTGGATGACAGCTAATGACATGAAGAAACCTACTTTTTATTCAGATTAAATAACGTTGTTTAACGGCTAAGTGGGAAATCTACTCTAGAGCACCAAACATCTAAAACCTCTCAACAATAGGGATGTAGCAATTCTTCATCATTAATAGCTACAAAATGGTAATTCATCATATGAGCGAGTATCCATACAAAAATAAGATTCTTTACACAAATATAAATAAACAAACAATAGAGGAATTCACTTCTAGCTTTGCCCTGCCATTTCCATCGTCCTATTGCACGGTGTCGCCCTCCCACTTCGCTCTCATATCGAGTCCTGTGCTTGCACGCCTTTGGTGTTTGTACTAAGTTCGCGAAACTTCATAAATGAGGCCAGTCAACTACCGCTCAATAAAACTGCCTGGTTATTATCATCCTATTAATATACGGCCAATCACATTGCTTGACATTCGTGTCTCGCGAGCTCTCCGTCGATGCTGGCATGAAGCCACGCCTCTATTTTTAGATGGATAGCTAGATTGAAGTAGGCAGAAATCTGATTGGCTACATCCAGTCCACTAGTGTTATATTACTTCACACAGCTAGAAATCACAGGTCTGCAAGTACGGCATTGAATGGCCAAGCGATGTGACTGGGCAAATGTTAGTACAATGTGCCATTTCTAGCTAAGCACCACCCACTGTTTACGCGTGTTAATACCGATTTGAAAGTCTGAAATTTCCAGAATCCAAATCTTAAGGTAACTATACAGATAAGCTGTTGAATAGTTTTAAACAAATTTGACTGGACACTGTTGCTGCCCATAGCAACTCAGTCAAATTAGTTCCAGCATATACAACACAATGTTGAAAGATTGCTACAAGACAGTCATACATACCTGTGCATCAGTCATAAGGAAGACGGTACCAATATTCTTCAGACCAGACTTTATATAGAGATTAGCAAGGTCAGCCTTCAGATCAACAATAGAATAACCTTTACGTAATGTAATCTGGAATACCTCCAAGCTACTGATGTGTGCTGCAAGTCGAGATAAACTCTGCTTGCCACTGCCGCCTACACCGATAAGCAAAGCATTACCTCGAGGGGATTCTATGATGCGATTAATTCTACAGATGTGCCTCATGGCATCCTCAAACAGAACTAAATTCATGGCAGCATTGATCTCATTGTAGCTGTCCAATGCCTCAACTAGAATCTTATTAATTTCAGTCCAACCATCGACAGGCATGTACTTTGGTTCACCGACACCTTGAGCAAAATGGCAGAAGATACATGGCTCCTTGAAAATAACATTCTCATCTAAGTCCTACAAAAGAGAAAGGATTAATAATGTGATTAATGAAGAAATCATTATTCAGACATTTCAAAAAGCTCAAGCCTTTGTTTTGATGGGATAAACAGTAACTAACAAATTTATCAATCACTAGGAAACAGTTACCAACCTTCTCAGAAATTCAACTAGTACAGAAATAGTCCTGAAAAGTCTACCAGCATGGCGCATAAGGCTGGATAATATCAATTTTGATAAAAACAAGAATTCTGTGAAAGTAAATGTCCTCCTCATTGCTGATAAGCATCAAATGTCAGTGGCCTAGACCTTTGACTGAGTGTCGTCAATGTTGTCATGCTCAAGAGCGTTGTTCAACCACACACCCACGCTTATTTCCAACAGGGTCAACCAATGGCATCATGTGGATTCCTAACTGCATAGCTAACAATGTACCTAAGATAACTTCCATATATACTCACTTCAAAGTTCTTTTTTACGATGTCTTTTTGGAGCTTTGAGAAAGCCTCCAGATCCATGTCTTCAATCAGCTTATCACTGTACACTCTAGCAGACTCATGGATCCACAGTCGAACCAGTTCAGCCGGTGTTTTAGTGCATTCCGGAAGTGAAAATAGAATACCCTGATGAAATAGAACCAGTTTCAGATGTTAAGGAGATTAATAAAGTATGTAATCTGATGAATATTTAAAAATAACTTTCAATCTAAGGCAAATTCCTTAAAGGGGATCAGAAACAGAGTTAAAGCACACGAAATGATGCGTTTTCTATAATTTAATCAAAGGAATACTCACCTTATCTTATACTAACTATCCAGTGATAGAATTTGCCACCAATAATCCATTCATGACATTTTAGCTTTTTATCACGCTGACAACGAAAGATATTCAGGCTTTAGTAGCTAAATCTTGATACATTTCTACAGCCTATGATTTACTTTTCAACCAATCAGAAATAGACTAGTGTGTCTGCCTCGGCATATACGTTCAGTCATAGAGGTCCTGCTATAGTTTGATAATGCTGTATAAAAGCAATCATACAGGTAAGCTGTTGAATATTTGAAACTAATTTGACTGAAAGTTGATGCTGCCATAGGCTACAATAACTTTCAGTCAAATTAGTTTCAAAATATTTAACGGGATGAGTATTAGATACTTACGTGACATCCCACATATCACTTGAGGAGACACAATGGTGGCGATCACTGTTCAACATTTACGTGATATTACAAAGCAGATAATTGTGATACAGATAAGGGAATGGGACAGAATATGAATGTTATAGACTCAATAAACCATAATCCATCCGTGCAAAACAACATTTGAGATGAGATTAGAATCCCTTCAAATCAAAATATATTATTTGCATATTTTAGAAATCCAAAATAGTGAATTTGGCCATGGAAAGTCACTTTCTTCAATTTCCACAAGAATCATGGAATGACGTCATCATGTGAATGATTGTTGTGGTATGACATCATTTTGCGAATGAGCTTTTGTTGTTAATGATAGGCTCACTGCAGCTGATTTTAGATGCAAATATTATTAATCAGATGCAAGAGAATCACCAGTATTTGTTATACTAGTACTTGCATTGGAGCTGATGTTCCGCTTTAATTTAGACACCAGTTTCTCCTCCTCTGAAAACATGTTAGAATCGCCAAATTTGGTACATTGATTCATAATTTAGATGGCTAGGCAACACTAGATCGACTGCGTCCCGCATGTCGAGCCCTTTAGATTTTCTGTATACCACACATCATGTGTGGCAGTGTTGCGAAATAAGGATTTCTTAAAATAGTATAATCCCCTTAATGAATCAAATGTCTACTGAAATAACACAGAAATAAACTAAGTCCAAACCCCGTAAAAATATGGAAAAGATTTGGAGATCATTTCACTTATGATGGAAACTAGATGCAATGATGGCATAGCTCGAATCTGCAAAGTTTTAATACGGTTGATTAAGCCATTGATGACTTAAATGTACATTGAAAAATCTGTAACATTTATCTGCACACTGCATGGCGGGACATCATTTGGATAGCTATGTCAAACCATCATATAGGGCTCGACAATGTTAATTTGAGGTTAAAGGGTCAAATATTTAGGTCACGAGGTCCCCAAGTGCATCCCAAAATACACATTTTTAGCCATGAATTGGGAATGCAAGTACGCAGAATCACCAAATTCAGCAGATCCATGAGTTTCAGGACAAGGCATTAAATATATCTAATTCACAGGGTCATGACTTGCATACCCAAATACACATTTTTGGCCATCATTCTGGAGTGCAAGAAGGTAGAACCACCAGATTTGGTACACGACCTCATATTATAACAGTTTATAATTGCTTTGAGTTTGAGGTCAATGAATCAACTATCTACGTCATAGGGGTCACTAAGTGCATTCGGCAGCTCCCTCGAGGGCATTCTAGTTTTAATTTGCAATCTCCTTTAAAGAATATTCAACAGCTGTTGAATTACTAAAAAAACAACAAGAAGTCCAATGGTATAATGATAATTTCATTAGATATACAGAAAATTGAATTGTACAACCTATAATTTGATCCTAAATTAAGGAACATTGCTTTAGAAATGTTGACTGACATACTCATAAACAATTCTAGTCTTTTAGAAGCTGTAGCCTTGACTGGGCAGCATATTGATAATAAAATTTAATTAGATAGAATTCATGAAATGATTAGTCTTGTTATGCCATTTTCAGCAAAATTATATATAATTAGACATAAATACACATACTTGGAATATGTTAGAAAGATCTCGTAAATTGAATACATAGTGAAATTTGACAGCTGTTGGCAGGAATGTAGATCCAACTCTAGTGTGCAAAGATAATGCACCATTCACTAAGTTCTGTGAATATTTCTGAACTGGGCCAGAAAAATTATTTAGCTGTAAATGCTGTGACAAGATGCTAAAGTACATTGTGCTCAGCGATTCAAAGCCAGGGAAGCTTAGAGCAAACACGCAGAAATGGCGCTGAAAAAAAATAAATATAAATGTCATTGATAAAATAATGATGGTCATAGGGCAACGAACAAAATGCTTGCTGATCAATATATAATTCTACTTGGCCATTATTTGTATTATAGTAATTAACTACTAATTTATGGAGATGCCAGTAGGCTTGTGTGATTATTGCTTTGAGCGATCACGATCAATTATTTAGGAATAATTGTGATTATTTGATTGATCAGCCTGGGCAGAAATTACCCAGACATCACAAAAAGGAATATTAATGACGAAAGCTACAATTGTGTTTAGAAATGTCCATTTGCAAGTGAAGATAAGCCTATTTCTGAAAATGTATCACCGGAATACATGGCTCGAGCCAGTCATTCCAGCGATACATTTTCCAAAATAGGCTTCTCTTGTCTCTCAGTTATACAACTCACGATTCTTGTTATTGGCATTACCTGAAGTCTGGAATCAATGGTGAAGCTGCCGGCTGTAGGGTTCATGCAAGCAACATACTGTGTATTATGGATATCCTTCAATGTGAGCTTGGCGCGATCATACCAATGACTGTAGTCAATATGCTGTCTAATAAGAGTATGTGGTTGTACAGTGTAGTACATATCAACCTGGAAAAATAAGGAATACAACATATTGTTACTATACAAGACTTACAGACTGAAAAGAGAAGCCTTGAAAAAAGATTTATATATTAGTGAAGGTATTATAAACACAAGGCATTTATTGTATTGTCCAGCATTTGCAGGCAAAGAGCAGACTATTCTCGAAAAATGAGCCAGTCATTTCAGTGGTAAATTTAAGTTTTCTATGGTCTACAAATGGACATTCCTTAAGATCACTGACCCGGTTGGATTTGGACAGCTTGACCAATCGTGACACTGTTAACTTGTACAGTTGTCATGATCCAGCAGCATGGTTGTGTTACTGCTGTTTGATTCCCTTACAAGTCATTCGGGTCACTAATGGGGGGGGGGGCAATAAATGGTTACCCTATTAAATACTAGCCCAATACAAATCTGCAGCGTGGCCAAATAGAGTTTTCAGTGCCCCTCGTTTTGGGGTGTTATCCTCCAAAACACTAAGATAATATACATATAAGAATCAAGCCAGACATTCCAGTGATACATTTTCAAAAATAGTTTTCTTAGTCTGCAAATGAACTATTATAAATATAACTGCAGCTTTCGGTATTGGCTTTGTTGTTATGTCTTGGTAATTTGTATCCAAGCTGATTAATTGAGTAATCATGATTATTCTTAAATAATCGATTGTGATAACTCAAATCAATAATCGCACACGCCTATGTGTTCATATAAAGCCTGCCACCTTCCCCATAATTATAATCCTTTAAGCCAGAGATCAGACATGAAAATTCATTTACCGTAATTCTGTTGGATATTGTGCATGTATTCTTCCTATCAAAATATTCAACAACTGAAATCAAGATTCTAGGACCTCCGAGGTTAAAGGCTTAATATGAATGATCTGTGAGCTTCACAAATGCATACTTCTGCATTTCCCCAGTCTTATTCCATCACCGTAGTAGTCTGCTGTACATACTACTTCAGTCTGTACTTACTTCAGGCATGTTTGTGTCATCAATGAAGTACACAAGCCTCTTGGTTCCTGGTGGACCATAATTCCTGCCTGCTTTTTTCTCAAGCGGTTTCTCCAGTACACGTTGCAACATTTCAGATGTAGTGTAGAAATTGAATGGTACATTAGCAACCATGTATTCATCCGGAAGGTTGTTCAGCTTGTCCTGTAGAAGCACAGTTTTGCCTGTACCTGCATTCCCGACCAACATAACGGGCCGACGGCGCTCGACCAACATGTCCAAGAAGTATCGAATACGAATGGTTTCTGATGTTGGTACCATGGTTGCCTGGGTATAAAAATATTACAATTACTGCACATTAATTGTTTGACTGCTGCAAGCCACATGAAAATAATTTCTTCAAATTGTTTTCAAAATATTCAGCATATTCATTATAAAAGTTAAAACCCCATGGAAAATGTAGCCTGCAGAAACTTGGCAGGTAGACAGTTAATTAAAAACAAACACCAATTATCAAAGAATTAAACAAGATGCCAAAGGGTTTGTGGTTTGATTAAAATTGTCCTAGTAAAGCAGTTCATGAGTCTTAACCCTTTAATGGTCAAGTTGGCCCAAACCAGCAATCTGCAGTGTCTTGAGGAATTTTTATTTGCAGGTCAAGAGAAGAATTTTGAAAAATTAGCACTGAAATGATTGGATAGATATCGAGCCAGTCTAAATTTTCAAAAATAGGTTTCTCTTGACCTGAAATTGAGCATTCACAATGCAAGAAATTAAATTTTCTTCACAAATCAGGATCGTTATTAAAGGGATAAATAATTTACAGGAAATCTCAAGTATTACTAGATGACTATCATGCAGATTGACCTGTCAGAGAGGTGTGGAAGTGTACTATCATCGGCTAATTTTAAAAAACATCTGTAATCGCCTCCATCCGTCTGTCTGTCCATCCATCATGCTATCTCCTCCCAAACCATTGGGTGGAATTAAATCAAATTTGGTATGTGGGTTACCCATATGATTCCACTTTGCAAGACGATATTTAGATTTGGCCCGGCACCCAGGGGGGGTAAAATCAGTTGTAGCGCAACTCCTCTGAAATCGCTATACGGAACTCAACCAAATTTGATATCTGAGTTACCCATAGGATTGCGGAGTGCAAGAGGCTAATTAGATTTGACTCTGCCCCCACAACCCACCTCCAGGGGGTGCGGGAGGTGTCAAACGATCAAATTTTAACCAGCGGAAATTGATTGTAATGCATCTCCTCGAAATTGTTGGACAGAATTCAACCAAATTCGGTCTGTGGGTTACCCATATCAATATGGTATACATGAGCACATTTACATTCGGCACCGGCCCAAGGGGTGGGTGGGGTCAAAAGGTCAAACAATTGTTTGCAATGCAACTTCTGACACTGCTGGATGGAATTCAATCAAATTTAGTATGTCAGTTACCCATATCAATGCGGAGTGGATGAGCACATTTACATTTGGCCCTGCCCCCAAGGGGTGGGGTATGGGGTTAAAAGGCCATGAAATTGATTGTAATACAACTCCTCTGAAATCGTTAGACGGAACAACCAAATTTGATATCTGAGTTACTCCTATGATTGTGGAGTACAAGAGGACATTTAGATTTGGCTCCACTCTCTGGTGGTGGGAGATGGGTCAAAGGGTCAAATTTTAACCTGCAGAAATTGATTTAACGCATCTCCTCTGAAACCATTGGATGGAATTCAACCAAATTTGGTATGTGAGTTACTCATATCAGTGTAGAGTGGATGAACACATTTACATTTGGCCCCGGCCCCAGGGGTGTGGGATGCAACTCCTGACACTATTGCATGAAATTCAACCAAATTTGGTATGTAAGTTACCCATATGATTTTGGAGAGCAAAAGGATGTTTACATTTGGCTCCGCCCCCATGGGTGGGTTGTGGGGTCTGTCAAAAGTTCAAAGCGGTGAACGTGGGAATTTGCGATGATGCGTTATAGACCGATCGATCTAGTTTTAATTAAAATTGCACAAATTATTCAAGATGGCTGCCAAAATATTGACGACTAACACATTGGGGAGACATTCAATTATGTCGGAGGCCAATCAGAAGCGTGTGACCCAGCATGGAACAAATATGAGAAATGTGCACATCTCGAGAGGAGTATCAACCAGAAATCACTATTGGATGGATCCTCATTTTCCTTCAATATTCATGCAGTACTAAAGGAGAGTATCAGTTGTAGATTAAGTGTTTATTTTCAGCTAAACCGTCTTTGCAATTCTCTTACCCTGACCACTATATAGTCCGAGCCTGTTCTCACACTCAACTAGCCAGGTGACAGATATTTGGATGGATATGATGGGCTGGTCCCGAGTGGTCGACCTGCCATGTCCATCCAAACATCTGTGACTAGCTAATTAACGGTCAGAAAGTGTTGTACTACATGACCATTAAAATATACTGCTTACTATTTAATAGGAGACATATGGGTGGCACTAATTTTGGCAAATCCACCATATATTAGCTTGTTCCACTGTAGCACATAAGTAAATATTTATTAATTGCAAGATGTGCAGTGCCATCGTATTTTATGTAATTGTTATTGACATGTAGATTTTTTAGATTGGCATTTTGACATATTTACTATTGCTATTGCTATGTGATTGGCCGCTCCAAAATCATTTAATGGCTGCCTGATGCACCATTCAGAATTGACCAATCAGATCTTTGTATAGAGATGCTGAAGGTTACCACCCTAGGGTTCTTCTATCTAAGTTTGGTTGAAATTAAATCCCTGCATAGATGTTCTAAAGCCTACTAGTCTAGGGGACATCCAACCACACCATTGAGATCAACCTCGCCGTTAATGAGGAGTAGGTCTATAAACAATTTCATTTTGGAAATCCAATATGGTCACCTAAACAAATGAGCAATTAAATTTATATATCTCTATGTTCTGAAGCCTCTTATGGTATGGTCACTCCAGACATGTTTTATTAAAATCGAGCCAGTGTTTCATGAGGAGAGTACTCTTCTAAATGATTTCCTGGACATTTAAAAAAATCAAAGATGGCCACCCCAAAATTAAATATCTGCATAGAAGTTTTGAAGTCTAAGGCTAGCGAGTCTTTCAGCCAAGTTTGATTAAACTCTTCCAAGTGATTTTAAAGAAAAGGTTATGTACGAGAGACAGCCAGATGATAGATGACAGATGGTCGCAATAGCAGAAGCTCACTCTAGCTATTTTGGTGAGCTAATAATAGATGACACATAAGCGCTTGTTCTATAATTCTAACATCTAATTACGTGCAATAAAGTTGCCAGTTGATTAATGCTTCTACTTTCAGAATCAAAGAAATTTATTGCAGGCTACAGATATATTGTCTTATCTCAGATTTAACTTGAAACTCTATGACCAAACATTCTGTAAGATGTTCAACAGTGATGTTGTTGTTGGAAATGTAGATAGATGATCATTCACAGTGTAACATGCCCTATCAGTATTCGTTGCCAAAATCTGTACCAATACTGTAAGTTTAGCATGAAACACACCCAAAATAATTTCTATGTCTCACCAATTTCTAGCTAAGCACTGCCTACTTTGACAAGTGTTGGAACCGATTTATATACTTTGAATCCCGAATTCCCAGAATTTCAATTTCAAGGTAATTACAGAGGTAAGCCATTGAATATTTTGAAACTAATTTGCCTGGGAGCTGCTGCAGCCTATGGTTTCAAATATTCAACAGAATGTTTATTAAATTGTAAATTCATCAAAGACATACAATTCGTATACTAGTGACAGACATTTCAATTTTCATGATGGAGCTATATGTCATTATGTTTGTGACATCAGGTAGCTATTCAAAGCATCACATCAGATACTTAAATGACAGATTAGATCCCTCAATTAAGGTACAGAATTAAATGCAAAACCTATGACGATGGGGATGATGTCATATGGCAGGAAGGTGACACACTATGTCTCTGCTTCTCAGATAAGACAAGCTGTGTTACTCAGTGTATGGAATAACTATGTATTGTTCCACCATAAATATATGATGGCTGAAACTACCAACCAGATATGACAATTTCATTTTGTGACAGACAGACAAACTGCGACCAAATATAACATTAACAAATCCATTACCTGAAGTGGTATGTCTGGATCGAGTTCAAACTTTGGCACACTTTTTGACCAAGGTTCGAATTTGTGCGTCTCTGCATCAATGTAGTAGTCAAACACTGTACCCTGATGTGGAAACTTGATGGTTTTGAATTCAGTCACCCACCATTTGGTGAACTCCACACGATAATCAACAAGCTGTGCAACAAATAAAGATGGACATATGTTAATTAGTATCGCAAAGATTAAATGCAAAATATATAGATGATTTCAAACACGCACCAAATGAGCGTGATAATTTGATTTTGATATTGGAATTTTCAACTAAAGCTAATGAGCCATATTTTAACAATAGCAAATCTTATTTTAACTTCGCAATCATTGATACCCACAGCCCGCCTCATATATGAGTTAGACCATGTTTTGAAAGACTGTCAATGAAGCTTAATACTGGGATATCGCAATAATGATTAATCATCTATGAGAAGATGTATTTATCTAGTACACACCTGATCTTGGAACATGGAACCACCAAAGGCCCAGACAGAAGCAAAGACAAAGTATAACTCATAGAGCTCCTTAGGACAGTCTGGTGGCGTATTCTCCGCAGTCAGCAGACACTCAAGCAGATAACACAGCATCTGAATGTGGCTCACCTCTGCTATAGGTGTGATTTTCTTAAAGCGAGCACGCATTGTTTCCAAACATACAGGTACATACTTATCAAAGAGAATCATCAAATTGGCACGCTCTGATTGAACTTCACGTGTGTCAATCCAGCTCTGCACATAGCTGCAATACAATGAAAATGAGGATAACTAGAAACATACCTGATCCAGCTCTGTACAAGAATGTGTACTGTATGAAACTTGCTAAGTCACAGCTTATAGAGTGTTTTAGTGCAAGCACCTTGGCACTTAATATCATAAAAATAAAGAAATATCAGCACATATAATACACATTGATTCACACTGGTATGCCTACATACTATTATTACAAATGGCAGGGCCAAAGATTAAAATAAAATCTAAAACCCTAACAAGTTATAAAAATGTCAAAATCTGGATGCTATAATTGTATGAATTTATTGTTACCAGTTTTCGTTAGCCATGTTTGAGAAATTTTCAAAATTTGACTAGGTTACGCTTAATATTCTTCCGGCAGATTTGTATCAAATTTTGACCTGCACATTATATTTTAATGGGAATTATAGATGAAAAAATATGATCAATAGTACTAAGTTAGTCAAGATTTCATATTAATAAATTTGTTAACTCTTTTAGTGATACCAAATTCTAACTTGACTAAGACATTCGACAAATTGGTCTGAAGCAATTATTACAATTTAGCCGTTTCCCTGCTGAAATTTCAGCTGACTAAGAGAATTTACCAAATTTCTTTTTCACGAGTGAGACGACATAATTACCTCCCTAACACTCTTGATATACTAGTATATCAGCTCTAAATTCAATAATATTCAGAATTATAAAAAGTTAGGTGCCCCTAATGGGCAGATAGATGTACACAGTCATGCACATGACAGACCCCACTGACTGCGCATGCGCATACTGGTACTTCAGTTACTAAAT
Organism: Chaetoderma sp. LZ-2023a; assembly: GCA_034401795.1. Taxonomy (NCBI): domain Eukaryota; kingdom Metazoa; phylum Mollusca; class Caudofoveata; order Chaetodermatida; family Chaetodermatidae; genus Chaetoderma; species Chaetoderma sp. LZ-2023a. The sequence continues at coordinate 88,129,606 of CM067372.1, forward strand.
ACTGGCTGACATAGAAGCAACTATTCAAATAACCAAAGGACCAGGCCTCCGTGGGGTGGAGGCCGGGATCCTGTTAGGGAGGTAAGTATGTCATCTCACTCGTGAATAAGAAACTTGGTAAATTTTCTTATTTCACATCATGAGAACATACTTACCTCCCTAACACTCTTGATAAAAGCCAGAATTTGAAAGTCAATTTGGCGGGAGGGAGGCAAGGTCCTGAAAACCAGCACACCCTCGAAGAGACTACCTCTTTGAATTTTCAAGAGATTTAAAACATCTGAAATTGTATCTGAAACACAACCAGGAATAGAATTTCATCGACCGATGAAGAGAGATTGATCAAAAAGCAAATGCGCTCCCCCTCCCCCTCTTTCTGAGGAAGGTTAGGAAAAAACGCTGCCCTAAATGACTAGCATGTTCTCTAATACTTGATGAAAAGTATTACTAGACATTGGAAAAAGAAGAATTGCTTCATTTTTTAAAAAAACTCTCTGAAAGAACCACAATTAAGAGACATTAACCATCACCAAGACAAAAAAAAAAAATGGTCACATATACTGACATCTGATGTCTTGGGCGCAGCACTCATCTCTTCCCCCACCGGATGAAGAGAATTGTACCAGCTAATAGTAGGGATACCCTACCAACAAATGTGATATTTGTAAATAGCAGAGGAGGAAAACTAACTACAAATATATACCTCTACATTATTTATTTTCTGAGGACTGAGATGGCGAGCGGGTTAGAAGTGTCACGAAGGTAATGGTTGGTAAAACTTGATTCACAGTGCCACTGGGCTACTGACATAATGTCTTCAATAGAAACACCATTAAATAATGCTGTGGAAGTTACCACACCATGGACACTATGAGCCTTGGCTCTATCTACTTGGATTCCAGTGGCTGTCTTATGACAGAATTGAATACATTCTACTATCCATCTGGAAATAGTGTCTTTTGACGCCCTAACATGGGGTTCAATGTATGACAACGATAGGGAACATGGGTCCGTCCGCCAAACCTGAGTTCGTCTCTTGTACTTATTTAAAGCACGGACAAGACACCATGCTTTAGCACCAGGATCATATCTGGTTAAGGCAGGTAAAATAATAGGTTGACCCGGATATTTTAAAGATTGATTCTTAGCCAAGAAATTCAATCTTGGTAGAAGCTTAAGGCTGTCACCTGTAACTATGTAATGGTCAGGCTCAGCAGACAAGACATGAATTTCACTCATGCATCTGGCTGATGCTGCCGCAACTAAAAATACAGTTTTAAGTGTCAATAATTTTACAGATATAGCACTAAGTGGTTCAAAAGGTTTATCACTCAAAACTTGCAGAACCAGAGAAAGACTCCATGACGGTGTCAGTGGAGGATTTCTTGGTCTGAGATTGCCCATACCTTTAATAAGAGTATTTAAAACACTTACTTCATCACTTCCCCTCTTTGCCAAGCAAGGGATAACAGTCATTAATGCTGATTTACATCCAGCAATAGAATTAGGCTCAAGACTATAGGCATACACAGGTGACACAGAAAATCAGCTACTACCTGAATAGATGCTTCCATCGGATTGATACATCTCTTTGAGCACCATTCTGCAAATCTGTTGATTTTATAATTATATGCTCTGGAGGTTGACCCCCTTCTGGCTCTCGCCATGAAAGTGGCTGCTTGCTCAGAAAAGCCCTCCTTAATCGCACATATTTTGACAATATCCATGCAGTCAATTGAAACATTGACGGATTGTTGTTAATGGTCTTGCCCTAGAGAATAATATTGTCCATCTGAAGCAGAGGAACCGGATTGCAAACCAGAAGGTCCAGCAGATCCGTAAACTATGATCGGCTTGGCCAATTCGGGGTGATCAGAAGCACTTGGCATTCCTCCTGCTTGATCTTCTGAAGAATCCTTGGAATCAGGATTGTTGGAGGGTATGCGTATGCATACATTCCCTTCCAACTGATAGCTAGTGCATCTATTGCGATAGCGCTTGGATCTGGAATCGGAGAAACGTACGTCGTCATCTTCGCATTCTTCATTACAAACAAATCTAAGTTGAGCTTTCCCCAATGATTGAACAGGTGATCTGCCACACATTGATTTAGTTGCCATTTCGTAGGCAGAATGCTCATCCTTCGGCTCAATGAGTCTGCTAACAGATTCAGCCTTCCCGGAATATGAACTGCTTTCAAGGTGATCATATGATCCATGCACCAGCAAAGCAGCTTCCATGTCATCATACAGAGACTGGGCGACTTCGTTCTGCCCTGGCGGCTTATGTAGCTCACTACTGTAGAGTTGTCTGAACGTATCATCACAAATTTTCCCTCCAATTCTTTTAAGAAGTGTTCCAGGCCTAGAATTATAGCCCGCAATTCTAGCATGTTGATATGTTCCTTTGAGTGTTCCAGATTCCAAAACCCTGATATAGTGGCGTCTTCCAGACAAGCTCCCCATCCCTCCATCGATGCATCCGTAAACATCGTTACTTGTGGGTGGGGCGGGGTCAGCATGACCACCGCCAGATTTGTTCTCTCCATCCACCAATGAAGGTGATGAATGAGAGGGTCCAACACTTGAATGCGCGAGTCCAGTGATCCTGAACTCTGCATCCACTGAGCCATGAGAAACAATTGAATCGGCCGCCTGAGGAATGACTGGTTCCATTGAAACCATCAGACCTAACATTCACAGATAGATTCGTGCTAGAATATAATGACTGCTGCAAACAAACTGAATGCACGAGAGGTTCCACTCGCTCCTGGGATGGATAAACATATCCTATCTCCAGATCGAAGAACATACCCAGATAAACAAACTTTTGGGATTGAGTCAGCTCCGATTTCTGAGTTGATTATCCAGCCTAAATCTGTGAGAGTTTTCAAAACTATCCCCAGATTTGCTGTCAAACTTTCTGGGTTGTGTGCTTTCAGCAACCAGTCATCTATGTAAGTGTGAACAGCTATATTTCTCCTGTGGAGGTATGCCGTGATAGCAAGTACCACTCGAGTGAAGACCCTTGGAGCCGTCGAGATGCCGAATGGAAGAACCTTGAATTGCCATTGGCGTCCCTGAAAAGCAAATCTCAGGAACCGATGAACTCGTTGCAATTGGAATGTGGGAATAAGCATCCTTGAGATCTATTGATGCTGTCCACATCCCCTTCTCTAACCCCAACAACACCGATTTTATTGTTTCCATTTTGAAACTCTGTATCTATAAACTTGCTAAGAGGTTTGAGGTTGCGAATTGGTCTCCACCCCCCGGTGTTCTTTGTCACAAGAAACACGGTTGAATAGAAGCCCAGACAATCTTGCGCCGGTTGAATTGCTTCTTTTAGAATTAGAGATTCTATCTCCTCTTCTATGCACAACCGTTTGTCTGGATCTCTTGGAATTTGAGTCCAGACCGGTACCAGAGACAGATGCAACAGCGGACCTCTTATCCACTCTGGACTGTATCCGCGCGAAAGCCATTGCAAGACTACGCGGTCCTGAATTAACTGCTCCCACTTCTGAATGTGGCAAGTCAAACGACCTCCCACTAGTGCACATAGGGTTGATGGGGTGCCCATAAATTTTAGAAGTGGGAGTGTCTCTGGTACGAGTGACAACACCCGAGTGGTACCTGTAGTAAACGGAAATTTTTTTAGCCCATCAGGCCCGGTTAACACGTGTGCACCACGGTGCGCAGGCTGCTGTCTGGTTGGCTGCGCTTGAGGCGCTGGCTGACGTACAGCAGCACGCTGCTGCTGGCACGGCCGACACGGTCTCTAAACCCGGCCGGCCTGCTGGCGTCTGACAATGCCAGCACCGCCACGAGCGTACTGGTGTCGAGCAGCCGAGGGCTGAACACGCATATGTTCACTGCGCAGCACATCAAACTGTGCACGCAGCACCCTCTGGTTGTTCACCAAAGTGACGGTCTCTTGGAGGTGCCGACAACCTTCCCCTCCATACAGACCAGGGCCCGCCATCGGCGCTTGCAACAAGCGCGACTTGAGCTCTTGAGATGGGCACAAATTGTCCAAAGCAAAAGTGTGCCTCGTCCTCAGTGATTTTGTGACAGTCCAACGCCAGTTTGATCCCATCCTGGATGGCTCGTTGAACTGTCACGGGGCTAGGTTGTTGCTGCACCAAGGCTGCTACCACCCCAGATAGCAGCTGAGAGACATGAAACAGCGCACTAATCGCTGTTTGTGAGCTCTCCTCGGTGTCGCGCAAGGCAGCATTAGCCGAGCGCATAGCGCCCGAGCCCAACGCTCCTGTGTCAGCACGGGAACCCGGCCGCGTATCTTCTCCCAGAGCGGCGCGGTCATCTGCGCTCGGTCTGGGCGCTAGGCCATATCGAGCATACTGACTAGCAGTAACCCGACATCGCATAACAATCTCGCCTTCGTGAGGCGACCTTTCGGTCTAATCGACTCCTCTGCCGCAGAGAACATATCTAAGATATGTTCAGCATACAGCAGAGACAGGGTCGTGTTGGCCAACGGCTTTGCCTGTAACCATGCACACCAGCCAGCCCGGATCGTCCGTATGAGATTCCACGTGGAATCTTATATGGGCGGCCGTCCGCTCCAAACCGGCCCACAGGCTGAATCATGAAGCCTGCTCCCGAGGGAACAGTGCCATAGGTGTGAGCGGCCGTGCTCCCCATGAGAGGAGTGTAGACACTCGCATCCATGTCTTCATACTCATCCTGTGGACCAAGCAGGTAGTCTTCATCATCTTCCTGGTCAGGAAAGTAGACTCTGGGTTAGCAAGAAAATTTAACCCAGACTGACCAGGAGAATGCCCGAATGCAGATGACGAGGGTACTCCACGAGTGATCGTGGTCAGGCCCGCTGGTCGGGTACCGCCTGATGCTGCTCGCACCACTGGATCACCAGGCGATGCGAACATCAAGCCTGGGTCCAAGACGGCCACCCCTGGATCACTAAACACTTTGTCCGAGCTGGTAGGGCATTATCCAGGGAAGGGGACTACCTGCACAGAGGTCAATGCGCAGGAAGTTGAAACACCTGTGCCAGGCAACATGCCGCGAACCATGTCAGGCATCAGATCTTTCAAAGTCCTGCGCATCTCATTCACTAAATCAACCTTGAAGGCATCGAGCTCACCCTTCTCAGAGGCCTTCTTCTTACCCTCCTTCTTTGCCTTCTTGCCCTCCTCAGCCATCAGCTTAGCCTGAAAAGTAAAGAATTCAGAGGTTAGATCCCCCCCCCCCACCCTCTCTTTACAAATGACACATTTGTTAGACAGCCTACACACTGAACAAAGATGGCAAGGGTGGGGGAAGAATCTAGCCTTCATAGGCTTGAAGCAAGATGGACATGACTTCTGAAAAAGGGAAGGCATATGAAGACAATGAGTATTATAGTTTGCAAACCCTTGTTAATTGACTATTAGTACAAAACAAGAACAAACTCGAGAGAAGTCATCCACTTTTATTACAGACAACCCTGACGGAATAGCTGACTTCTCTAGTTAATAATAACCAATCACAACCAGGATCCCAAATTAAGAGAGAGAGAGAAAGATTAATGACTATCTAGATATCTCTCCAACATCATAATAAAGGGTGATAAACACATCAAAGACTTCTCTCAACTAAGATTATGACATCAAGGAAAGAGAAAAACCTCTGGTTGCTTATGACATCAAACCTCAATGCAACAGCTCCTTCAAGGAGAGGGGACGTCAGAAATGAATGCAAGAAATATCTAGAGACTAACGACATTCATTACTCTGGAATAATATAATATCAAATTATATATATTCGAGAACCCATGCACACACAAGAGAGAATACAGTGCAATAACAAAAGGCAGCAGAAAATTGTCATTATTTTCAAATAATTATGTGCCATAACCAATAAACTCCCTTAGCCTGAGCACAGGCAAAACCATCCTCTTGTGCAGGAGAACACGTCCATCCATCCGCCGAGACTCTTCTTTCAGAAGAACTGATGAGGGGGATGGGACAAAAGGAAGGAGCTATTTCTTTTATTCATTTAATATATCTCCAACCCTTAGACATATCACAATGATAAGTAAAAAAGGAGATGTGACCAACTTTCGAAAGAAGAACAGGACCCCTTACTCATCCATAAGTTGAACCTGTGAACACAAAGCACAAGGGATTAATAGCCCTAGGCGCTGGGAGAAATTTAACAAGGATTCCCAGCGCCGAAAACGCAGTAACGCCAAAACGGCCGCGACAAAAACCGGTAACATAAAAGTTACAAGTCTAAATTAATAAATGGAACAATATCACCTTAACAGATGATGAGGAAGACTCCTCTGCAGACTTAGAATCAGCCATTAATCCAAAAGGTAATAACAATTATTGAAAATTCTCAAAAAGAGACTAGGAAAGTTTTCAACATGTGGTTGGTCAGCCAATATATTAGAAAATGGAAGTACCAGTATGCGCATGCGCAGTGGGTGGGGTCTGTCATGTGCATGACTGTGTACATCCTCCTGCTCATTAGGGGCACCTAACCATTTATAATTCTGAATATTATTGAATTTAGAGCCGATATACTAGTATATCAAGAGTGTTAGGGAGGCAAGCATGTTCTCATGATGTGAAATACATTTTCCAGGTGGTTTAACTCTGGATATTTTGAGTATTTTGAAGACAATTTAACTGAAAGGTGTTGGTGGTGAAGCCACCAACAACTTTCAGTCAAATAATTTTCAAAATATTCAGCAGGGCCAGAGTTACTACCAATTAAAAGCATTGTCTGGTCACTTGAAGCAGTCAGACAATTAGGCACAATTTTGATTACCTAGATGTCATGACACAGCAAATTAATTTAAGATATTACAGTTTCTAAACTTACGGATTCCATCCCAGATCTTGTGAATTGACAAAGAGAATACCAGCACGAGACACTGTTGCAGGAGTTGCTGTCTTCAGATGGCTGATCTCAAACAATAAGCGCATGCACGGCGTTAGTGGGATTCGCTCATTACTGGCCAAAGTAAGCACTTTGTTATCATCCATCACAGTATTCAAAGATTCAATCCACATAGGGTCAATATCTCCATCAAGTATGATCCATTTCGGCGCATCACCAGTAATATTTGCTAAGTCTCGCATTATTACAGAGAACAAACCTGCAATTAGAAAATTCACGTATCTCGAAAACATCAGTTCCAGCAATGTGATGAGTAATGTATTGGCTATAAATAGTCTTACAAAACGGACACGACAAATTCTTTGTGAAGTAAGGAATATTCTGTTGTATATTTTGCATCTAATTTGACTAGTTCAAATTAGTTTCAAAATATTCAAGTTTTCCTACATAACTGTATTGCTGAGGCGAAGGTTAAAGGGTTAGAAACAAACAAAAACTTATATTAAATCAGGTGATACTCCAAACCAGACATGGTTCAGTATACATCAGAGCTTGTAAACCCTACCACAAACCAGTAGCTTCCTATTTTCCACTATAAATGAATGAAACATTAACTGTGTCATGGTTAACAGAAACTTCATAGTTGTACTAGAGCGGTCATTACGAAATTTGTTTGGAACATTTGTAATTATTCCGTGTTTGCACATTATTTATAGAGCTAGGCTAAGATTATATATCTAAAGTTATCCAGTCTTCTTCTTCTTCTTGTCATTCGCTGATCATACCGCCAGTCCTGTAAGTGACTCGACATGATCATAAGTGTTAAGTGCGTGGATCCATGGTTTATTAGAGTGCGCCGTGCGGCCTGGAACCTCCGTCTTCAGCACTCTAGGTTTCTGTCAGGGTTACCTCACCCTTACCTCCTTTAGTCGCCTCTTACGACACGCAGAGGATAGGGAAGGTGTATTCTAAGCCCCACCTACAGGGCAAATACTTATCCAGTAACCTGAAGAACAATAGATTTATTGCAGTGCTAAGAACTGGGTCCGCACGGATCCCAGACATGCCAGATACAGTAATAGAGGGCCTTAGACAGGCTATATAGCTGAGATCCTCCAAATATGATAGACTAAACTAAATATAACTAGCTATATGTAAACCCAAAAACAAATTATATACATAATATAACCTAGTACATAGTGTAAGCAATAAATGTGTAATATATACATGAAGTGTGGAGCTGACACATGCAGATTTGGAGAGCATTTCAAGGAGCGGGAGGGAGGCAAACTAATAATCTATCAGAAAGCGTGAAAATAGCAGCGGATACAAAACTTATCTGAGGATTACCTAGTATGCGTCTAAGGGTATATCTACACCACTCGCGCATGCTGAGAAACCATTGGATGCCATGGGCAAGAGGAAGGAGCAAGGCACGTGCCTTGAGCATGGCCGACTCATAATAGGGTCACAGCAACCCTCATCAATATTCATGAGCTGGATAGATGCATGGGAGAGACCAAAATAAGAAGCTATGCGGCACCCGCAGGTGGCCGGCTGAACGATCTGTCACCAGATTAGAGACAGGAAATGAGGGCTATTTCTGGCATGGTTTGATTAGCAAACAAAAGGGCTGCTGTTTATTGAACACAAAGTACCCGATCTGATGGCCAGTAAACTTAGACAAGGAGGCGCTCACTAGGGTATGATAAGGAATGCACCCACTCACCCTCGATAACCGAGCCAGTCATTCCCATGGTAGATTAAAAAAAATACTCTTCTCTTGGTCTGAACATTTTCCATGAGAAATAAAATTTTATTGAATAAATTCAAGGGTTAGAGACGAGTGGATAAAAGTTATATATCAAGTGTAGTACACATGATAGATATCCTTCTAAAGTAAAAACAACCTATCCTAATTAAAAAAAGTACTAAATATGTGGCAACGAGTAACTGAAGAGGCATGATCAAAATATAATTCAAGTATCTTACTACATATATAATGACGAGGGCCACATGGAGAGAGAGAGAGGGGATATGCACGAGGTTGACACAATAATACCACATAGCAAGCATAGCTAGATACATACCATCCTTCCATTCTCGTGTGGAAGGATTGATAACACCAAACAGCTCATCATTAGTTACAGCCTTGGGATCGAGGTCAACACACATTGGTTTACGACCCAGATTTCTGTAGGTACGAATAAGTGTATGCCAGACTTTGCTTTTGCCTGTGCCAGTATTACCGAGCAAAAATACAGAATGACGTACTTCAAATAACTCCTGCAGCTGCACAACCTGAAAATATGAACAAAAATGTTACAGGAAGAAACAAGAGAAGAAAACTGGTGTTCAGTAACATAGCACTAGCTTTTACAATGGCAGATAGCAAGCATGTATGAATATCCATAAGAGTATTGTGATGATCTACACTTACAGTACAGACTAAAAACAAGACCAGAGATTGCACACCGTCATCCTACCATTTTAGTCACATTGTAATGATTTTAGGATTTTCCTGATTTTTTGGTCCATGCTCAGTATTGAGGAATCATAGTGTATGGTCACACACTTTGTGTTAAAATTTAAGCCAAATTGGACACAGACTATGGTATCCATAGACTCATTATATTTCTAAGGAGCAGTATCATCATGCAGCCACACTATGCACTCTGAGAGGGGCCATTGGCCGGGTGTTTCTCCTCGGTTTCTGTGACACTAAGTCGGTGAGAGTATTTCTACCACACCCATCACCCTGGACAGATATCAATCCATTACAGCTACACCAGTGTTTACACTGCTACACATTTATACACCTGGGTATAGAAAGACAATAAATTAGAGGCTATCCCTAATAAGCATGTGACATACTCAACTGGTGGTGCAGTGTGCATGCTTGGTGACATGACAAATTAGATTTAATCTTATAGTTAAGTTAAAGTCTGACAGGCTTTATATAACATTATCACACTATAGGTTTATAAACATTTTGTTTGAAAAGAAATATAGTTAGCAAGAATGGATGAATCCACTTTTAGCTATGACCCTCCCATCTCTAGGTAAAGTCCGCCCATGCTTTGCGAGTGTTGGGATTGATCTATATGTACTTTAAATCCCGAATTCCCAGAATCCTAATTTCATGATAACTATACAGCTAACCTGTTGAACATTTTGTAACTAATTTGACTGGGGGTTGCTGCTGTCAAATTAGTTTAAAGATATTCAACACAATGTTTACTAAATATTCACACAACTGACGAACTATTCAAGGTCTATAGTACATATTATCAAGTCAAGTCTACATTGGATGGCACCGACTTACTTTGAGAATGAAGTTATCCTCAGCCTGCAGTTTCTGGTCAAGAGTAGCTTGCTTGATGTGTTTCTCAAACTCTTGGTCACGTTTTCGTGGCACATCCAGTGCAGGGAAGAGGTCACCAATCAGACCCATGAACACTGGAATGTCATCAGCAACGATCTTTGGAACGTTGAAATCACGCAAAGCTCTCATCAATACCTGGAAAAAATAAACATAAACCTTAAGTATTATTAACTATTGATAGTTTTTCTGAAAACAAAATAAAAGTTACGTGAATGGTGAATGGCATTATCCTATTCAATCTACCACTATGCTAAAAATTAATTGATGAGAAATGGTTGAACATTTTAATTAGAGTTATATAATTAGATGATAAAATTCAATGATCATAGTTAATGCGAGCATGGAGTGCTGTATGTTGTTGTTCTTAAGACATTTTTTAACAACTCTGGTTCTATGGTGATAGCTTCTCCAAACCTTGATGCAGGCTTGACTATGGGGTCCCAAAGATGTATGCCAATTTTGGTGTCAAAATCTAAAACAGTATTAGCTTTCAGCAACTTTGTTTTGAAAACAGATATTTTCAACAACGCTGGATCTACTTGAGGAATTTTCTCCAAACTTGTGTTTTTCATTGCTATAACATACCTGATCTTCTGGTCTTCCTGGATCTGATCGTTTGAGAGATCCAGCCACTACTAGTACAGATTTAATGGCACGCAGACCCCAATCATAATGATCCTAGAAAAATATGGTTATGTAACAGATTATGATAAGAAATAGTCCAAACTATTATAAAGAACCCATGTTGAGACAATGTGACTCTTTTCTCTAGACCAGCAGTCTATAATGCTAACGATATATTATGCATGAAACTAAGAAAATTTACCAAATTTCTTTTTCACGAGTGAGATGACATACTTACCTCCTAAAACTCTTGATATACTAGTATATCAGGTCTAAATTCAATAATATTCAGAATTATAAAAAGTTAGGTGCCCCTAATGGGCAGGTGGATGTACACAGTCATGCACATGACAGACCCCACCCACTGCGCATGCGCATACTGGTACCTCCGTTACTAAATACTGGCTGACATAGAAAGCAACTATTCAAATAACCAAAGGCCCAGGCCTCCGTGCGGTGGAGAGGCCTGGATCCTGTTAGGGAGGTAAGTATGTCATCTCACTCGTGAAAAAGAAATTTGGTAAATTTTCTTTTTTCACATCATGAGAACATACTTACCTCCCTAACACTCTTGATAAAAGCCAGAATTTGAAAGTCAATTTGGCGAGAGGGAGGCAAGGTCCTGAAAACCAGCACACCCTCGAAGAGACGAGCTCTTTTAATTTTCAAGAGATTTAAAACATCTGAAATTGTATCTGAAACACAACCAGGAATAGAATTTTGCATCGGATAATCGACCGATGAAGAGATTGATCAAAAAGCAAATAAATGCGCTCCCCCCCCCCCCCCTTTCTCAGGAAGGTTAGGAAAAAATGCTGCTCTAAATGACTAGCACATTCTCTAATACTTGATGAAAAGTATTACTAGACATTGGAAAAAGAAGAATTGCTTCATTTAAAAAAAAACCCTCGGAAAGAACTACAATTAAGAGACATTAACCATCACCATATTAAAAATAAAAAAATATGACACCATCACCAAGACAAAAAAAACAAAATGGTCACATATACTGACATCTGATGTCTTGGGCGCAGCACTCATCTCTTCCCCCACCGGATGAAGAGAATTGTACCAGCTAATAGTAGGGATACCCTACCAACAAATGTGATATTTGTAAATAGCAGAGGAGGAAAACTAATTACAAATACATACCTCTACATTATGTATTTTCTGAGGACTGAGATGGTGAGCGGGTTAGAAGTGTCACGAAGGTAATGGTCGGCAAAACTTGATTCGCAGTGCCACTGGGCTACTGACATAATGTCTTCAATAGAAACACCATTAAATAATGCCGTGGAAGTTACCACACCATGGACACTATGAGCCTTGCCTCTATCTACTTGAATTCCAGTGGCTGTCTTATGACAGAATTGAATACATTCTACTATCCATCTGGAAATAGTGTCTTGACGCCCTACCATGGGGTTCAATATATGACAACCATAGGGAACATGGGTCCGTCCGCCAAACCTGTGTTCTTCTCTTAGACTTATTTAAAGCACGGACAGGACACCATGCTTTAGCACCAGGATCATATCTGGTTAAGGAAGGTAAAATAATAGGTTGACCCGGATATTTTAAAGATTGATTCTTAGCCAAGAAATTCAATCTTGGTAGAAGCTTAAGGCCGTCACCTGTAACTATATAATGGTCAGGCTCAGCAGACAAGGCATGAATTTCACTCCTGCGTCTGGCTGATGCTGCTGCAACTAAAAATACAGTTTTAAGTGTCAATAATTTTACAGATATAGCACTAAGTGGTTCAAAAGGTTTATCACTCAAAACTTGCAGAACCAGAGAAAGACTCCATGACGGTGTCAGTGGAGGATTTCTTGGTCTGAGATTGCCCATACCTTTAATAAGAGTATTTAAAACACTTACTTCATCACTTCCCCTCTTTGCCAAGCAAGGGATAACAGTCATCAATGCTGATTTGTATCCAGCAATAGAATTAGGCTCAAGACTATAGGCATCATACAGAATCAGCTACTACCTGAATAGATGCTTCCATCGGATTGATACATCTCTTTGAGCACCATCCTGCAAATCTGTTGATTTTATAATTATATGCTCTGGAGGTTGACCCCCTTCTGGCTCTGGCCATGAAATTGGCTGCTTGCTCAGAAAAGCCCTCCTTAATCACAGATTTTTTGACAACATCAATGCAGTCAATTGAAAAATTGACGGATTGTTGTGAAGGGTCTTGCCCTGGAAGATAATATTGTCCATCTGAGGCAGAGGAACCGGATTGCAAACCAGAAGGTCCAGCAGATCCGTAAACTATGATCGGCTTGGCCCATTCGGGGTGATCAGAAGCACTTGGCATTCCTCCTGCTTGATCTTCTGAAGAATCCTTGGAAGCAGGATTGTTGGAGGGTATGCGTATGCATACTTTCCCTTCCACCTGATAGCTAGTGCATCTATTGCGATAGCACTTGGATCTGGAATCGGAGAAACGTACGTCGTCATCTTCGCATTCCTCTTCATTGTGAACAAATCTATGTTGGTCCTTTCCCCAATGATTGAACAGGTGATCCGCCACACATTGATTTAGTTGCCATTCCGTAGGCAGAATGCTCATCCTTCGGCTCAAGGAGTCTGCTAACAGATTCAGCCTTCCCGGAATAGGAACTGCTTTCAAGGTGATCATATGATCCATGCACTAGCAAAGCAGCTTCCATGTCATCATACAGAGACTGGGCGACTTCGTTCCGCCCTGGCAGTTTATGTAACTAACTACTGTAGAGTTTTATGAACGTATCATCACAAATTTTCCCTCCAATTCTTTTAAGAAGTGTTCCAGGCCTAGAATTACAGCCCGCAATTCTAGCATGTCAATATGTTCCTTTGAGTGTTCCAGATTCCAAAGCCATGATATAGTGGCTTCTTCCAGGCAAGCTCCCCATCCCTCCATCGATGCATCCGTAAACATCATTACTTGAGGGTTGGGAGGGGTCAACATGACCCCCGCCAGGAGATTTCCTCTCCATCCACCAGTGAAGGTGATGAATGAGATGGTCCAACACTTGAATGCGCGAGTCCAGTGATCCACTGAGCCATGAGAAACAATTGAATCGGCCGCCTGCGTAAGGCTGCCTGAGGAATGACTGGTTCCATTGAAACCATCAGACCTAACATTCTCAAATAGACTCGTGCTAGAATATAACGACTGTTGCAAACCAACTGAACGCACGAGAGGAGATTTTCCTCTCTCTCCTGGGATGGATAGACATATCCTATCTCCAGATCGAAGAACATACCCAGGTAAACAAACTTCTGGGATGGAGTCAGCTCTGATTCCTGAAAGTTGATTATCCAGCCTAAATCTGTGAGAGTTTTCAAAACTATCTCCAGATTTGCTGTCAAATGTAAGTGTGAACAGCTATATTTCTCCTGTGGAGGTATGCCGTGATAGCAAGTACCGCTTGAGTGAAGACCCTTGGAGCCGTCGAGATGCCGAATGGAAGAACCTTGAATTCCCATTGGCGTCCCTGAAAAGCAAATCTCGGGAACCGACGAAAACTCCTTGCAATTGGAATGTGGAAATAAGTATCCTTGAGATCTATTGATGCTGTCCACATCCCCTTCTCTAACCACAACAACACCGATTTTATTGTTTCCATTTTGAAACTTGCTGTATCTATAAACTTGTTTAGAGGTTTGAGGTTGAGAATTGGTCGCGCTGCTGTCTGGCTGGCTGCGCTTGAGGCGCTGGCTGACGTACAGCAGCACGCTGCTGCTGGCGCGGTCGACGCGGTCTCTGAACTCGGCCGGCCTGCTGGCGTCTGATAATGCCAGCACCGCCACGAGCAAAGTCACTGTCTCTTGGAGGTGCCGACAACCTTCACCTCCAAAAAGACCAGGGCCCGCCATCGGCACTTGCAACAAGCGTGACTTGAGCTCTTGAGACAGGCACAAATTGTCCAAAGCAAAAGTGCGCCTCTTCCTCAATGACTTCGTGACTGACCTAGTCAGACAGTCCAACGCCAGGTTGATCCCATCCTGGATGGCTAGTTGGACTGTCACGGGGCTAGGTTGTTGCTGCACCAAGGCTGCTACTACCCCAGATAGCAGCTGTGAGACATGCGACATGAGCTCTCCTCGGTGTCGTGCAAGGCCGCATTAGCCGAGTGCATAGCGCCCGAGCACAATGCTCCCATGTCAGCACGGGAACCCAGCCGCGTATCTTCTGCCAGATCGGGTCGTCCGCGCTCGGTCTGGGCGCTAGGCCATATCGAGCACACTGACTAGCAGTAACCCGACATTGCCTAGCAACCTCGCAGGGGGCCTTCGCGAGGCAACCTTTCGGTCTAATCGACTCCTCTGCTGCAGAGAACCTATCTAAGATATGTTCAGCATACGGCAGAGACAGAGTCGTGTTGGCCAATGGCTTTGCCTGTAGCCATGCCTCAGGGTTACCGGTGGCCGTTTCGTCCATGGAGGGCTCTGGTCTGACAGCGAGGAGCCACGCGCACGCTTCAGACCAGTCTTCATCCGTGGATACCTGCTAATTGCCATCGTCATCCTCAATGGCATTCGCAGGTAAGTCCGAGGTGGAGGCTATAGACGAACCAGGATGCCCAGCGAATGCATACGGGCCTGCGAGGGCTGGCATAACATTCTCCATAGGCTGACCGGGCACCAAGGCCGCGCTTGTGTGAGGGGTAACATGCACACCAGCGCGGCCCGGATCGTCTGTATGAGATTACACGCTTAAGCGTGGAATCTTATACGGGCGGCCGTCCGCTCCAAACCAGCCTACAGGCTGAATCATGAAGCCTGCTCCAGAGGGAACAGTGCCATAGGTGCGAGCGGCCCACTCCCACGAGAGGAGTGTAGATACTCACATCCATGTCTTCATGCTCATCCTGTGGACCGAGCAGGTAGTCTTAATCATCTTCCTGCTCAGGAAAGTTAGACTCAGGGTTAGCAAGAAAAACTAACTCAGACTGACCAGGAGAATTCCCGAAAGCAAATGACGAGGGTTCTCCGCGGGTGATCGTGGTCAGGCCCGCTGGTCGGGTCCCGTCTGATGCTGCTCGCACCGCTGAATCACGAGGCGATGAGAACATCAAGCCTGGGTCCAAGACGGCCACCCCTGGATCACTAAACACTTTGTCTGAGCTAGTAGGGCATGATCCAGGGACGGGGGCTACCTGAAGTGAGGTCGATGCACAGGAAGTTGAAACATGCCGCGAAGCATGTCAGGCATCAGATCTTTCAAAGTCCTGCGCATCTCACTCACTAACTCAACCGTGAAGGCCTTGAGCTCACCCTTCTCAGAGGCGTTCTTCTTACCCTCCTTCTTTGCCTTCTTGCCCTCCTCAGCCATCAGCTTAGCCTGAAAACAAAGAATTCAGAGGTTAGATCTCCACCCCCCCACACTCTTTACAAATGACACATTTGTTAGACAGCCTACACACTGAACAAAGATGGCAAGGCTGAGGGAAGAATCTAGCCTTCATAGGCTTGAAGCAAGATGGACATGACTTCTGAAAAAGGGAAGGCATACGAAGACAATGAGCATTATAGTTTGCAAACCCTTGTTAATAGACTATTATTACAAAACAAGAACAAACTGGAGAGAAGCCATCCACTTTTATTACAGACAACCCTGACGGGACAATTGACTTCTCTAGTTAATAATAACCAATCACAACCAGGATCCCAAATCAAGAGAGAGAGAGAAAGATTAATGACTATCTGGATATCTCTCCACCTTCATAATAAAGGGTGATAAACACATCAAAGACTTCTCTAAACTAAGATTATGACATCAAGGAAGGAGAAAAAACTCTGGTTGATTATGACATCAAACCTCAATGCAAAAGCTCCTTCAAGGAGAGGGGACATCAGAAATGAATGCAACAAATATCTAGAGATTAAAGACATTCATACAGCCTGAATAATATAATATCAAATTATATATATTCCAGAACCAATGCACTCACAAGAGAGAATACAGTGCAATAACAAAAGGCAGCAGAAAATTGTGATTATTTTCAAATAATTATGTGCCATAACTAATAAACCCCCTTAGCCTGAGCACAGGCAAAACCATCCTCTTGTGCAGGAGAACACGTCCATCTATCTGCCGAGACTCTTCCTTCAGAAGAACTGATGAGGGGGATGGGACAAAAGGAAGGAGATATTTCTTTTATTCATTTAATATATCTCCAACCCTTAGACATATCACAATGATAAGTAAAAAAAGAGACGTGAACAACCTTCGAGAGAAGAACAGGACCACTTACTCATCCATAAGTTGAACCTGTGAACACAAAGCACAAGGGATTAATAGCCCTAGGCGCTGGGAGAAATTTAACAAGGATTCCCAGCGCCTGAAAATGCGGTAACGCCAAAACAGCCGCAACGAAAACCGGTAACATATAAAAGTTACAAGTCTATAATTAATAAATGGAACAATATCACCTTAACAGATGATGAGGAAGACTCCTCTGCAGACATAGAATCAGCCATAAATCCAAAAGGTGATAACTATTATTGAAAATCCTCAAAAAGAGACTAGGAAAGTTTTCAACATGTGGTTGGTCAGCCAATATATTAGAAAACAGCAGTACCAGTATGCGCATGTGCAGTGGGTTGGTTCTGTCATGTGCATAACTGTGTAAATCCACCTGCCCATTATGGGCACCTAACTTTTTATAATTCTGAATATTATCGAATTTAGAGCCGATATACTATTATATCAAGAGTATTAGGGAGGTAAGTATGTTCTCATGATGTGAAAATATCAAGTCATCTTCATATTGGAATAGATTATCTTATTTTCCCACTCAATCTAAATCCATATAACTTCCAGTGATTGTTACCGATATCAAATGACTGAATTACATAACATGGTTAAGCAATCAGCTCAGAATATTACCCACAATCATATGTTGCTGTAAAAAGTAAAGTAATCTTTCCTGTGTGTGACAGAGATATTATGAGAAAATATGTTAAGTTTTTGGCGGGAAATAGGTGTGAAGCCCATCATTTCTGTCAAGTAGTCATACTTATGTAACTGGAGTATTATACTGTAAAATGCCTTCACCAAGAATAAACGAAATCTAGGATTTCTTTTTTCACGAGAGAGTTGATACTTACCTCCCTAATACTTTTGATATTGCTAAATATCGGCTTTCACTCAATAAAACACTCAGATTAAAAACAGTTAGGTGCCCCTACTGGGCAGGGAGTCAGAGGTAGTCCGGCGGATGCTCGCCCCACCACCGCGCATGCGCCGACTACTACTTCCTCTGGCTCATTTATTGGCTAACACATGCAACTACCAAGAGCCTGAAGACCGAGCCTCTGTGGGGCGGAGAGGCCGGGTCCGTATCTAGGGAGGTAAGTATCAACTCTCTCGTGAAAAAAGAAATCCTAGATTTCATTTATTTCACATCAAGAGTATACTTACCTCCCTAATACTTTTGATATTGCCAGAATTCGAAAGTGAATCTGGCGGGAGGGAGGCGAGGTCAGAAGACCAGCTCTTCCCTCTACGCTTTCAAGCGTTTAAGGCACTTATGACGTCTGAAACTGTGTGAAAACACAGTCAGGATTTGATAAACCATCGGATAACACAACCGATGCCTGAGAGATGACCGATTTGTCATATGCGCTCCCCCCCCACCCTTGGGAGGAAGATTAAATGACCTCAATGTCCTACATGCTCTCTTCGTACTAGTGCCAAGTACTATAGGACAGAGACGAAAAGGCTCCATTTTCGTATACTCTCTCTAAAGAACCACAACCCACATAAACCATCACCATATTAATAACACTGGGTAACGTGACAATACAAAACAATGAACAACACATGAACAAGACTGACCTTGTTGTACTAGGAAGCTGTCATCACGATTCCAGTAGAGAAGGATGATACAGTCCCGACAAGTGGTTGTCACCGTCGCTGAATGGCGAAGTATATAAGCAATGCGGAAGCACTCTTCACAAACATAAAGCGGTTATTGTTTCAAAATCGACAAGGCGAGAGGGTTAGAGGTGTCACGGAGGTAATGGTCTGTAAAACTTGACTCACAGTGCCACTGAGCCACTGACATAATATCATCCACAGGGACCCCACTAAACAGGGCAGTGGATGCCACGACACCGCGGACACTGTGAGCCTTGGCCACGTCAACCTGTCGCCCGGTGGCGGATTTGTGACAAAATTGAATACATTCCACAATCCACCTAGAAATGGTGTCCTTAGACGCCCTACCATGGGGTTCAATATATGACAACCATAACGCTGACTAGTCGGTACGCCACTCCGAAGTACGCTGTTTGTACCGGAGCAGCGCCCGTACGGGGCACCATACTTTAGAATTAGGATCATATCTAGTTAAAGATGGCAAAAAAATAGGCTGACCTGGATATTTCAATGACTGATTTTTAGACAAGAAATTAATCCTAGGTAGAAGCTTAAGGCCTTCCCCTGTAACCACAAAACGGTCAACCTCGGCTGATAAGGCGTGAATTTCACTCCTACGCCTTGCCGAGGCCGCAGCAATTAAAAATACAGTTTTAAGAGTTAACATTTTCATAGAAATGGAACTAAGTGGTTCAAAAGGCTTATCACCTAGTACCTGGAGCACCAGTGATAAACTCCAAGACGGAATCAGTGGAGGATTCCTTGGTCTTAGATTGCCCATGCCTTTAATTAATACATTTAATGTACTTACTTCATCACTCCCCCTATTAGCCAAGCAAGGAATAACAGTCATTAAAGCTGATTTATAACCAGCAATAGAGTTAGGCTTGAGGCTATAGGCATCATATAGGTGACAGAGGAAATCAGCCACTACCTGAATAGATGATTCCATTGGATCAATACATCTTTTTGAGCACCACTCTGCAAATCTGTTGATTTTATAATTATATGCTCTGGAGGTTGACCCCCTCCTGGCTTTGGCCATAAACATGGCCGCTTGCTCAGAAAAGCCCTCCTTAATTCTAGATTCCTTGACAACATCCACGCAGTCAATCGGAACATTGACGGATTGTCGTGAAGGGCCTTGCCCTGGAAGATAAGGTCGTCCATCAGAGGCAGCGGAACCGGATTGCAGACCAGAAGGTCCAGCAGATCCGTATACCACGATCGGCTTGGCCAATCCGGGGCGATCAGAAGCACTTGGCACTCCTGCTGCCTGATTTTCTGAAGCACCGTTGGAATCAGGATTGCTGGGGGGAATGCGTATATATACATTCCCTCCTAGCTGATAACTAACGCATCTGTTGCGAAAGCGCTTGGGTCTGGAATCGGAGAGACGTACGTCGTCATCTTCGCATTCTTCTTCGTTGCGAACAAATCTATGTTGGGTTTCCCCCAATGGTCGAACAGACGATCCGCCACACATTGATTTAGTTGCCATTCCGTGGGTAAAACACTCATCCTTCGGCTCAATGAGTCTGCTAGCAGATTTAACCTCCCCGGAATATGAACTGCTTTTAAGGTGATCCCATGATCCAGGCACCAACAAAGCAGTTTCCATGTCATCATACAGAGACTGGGCGACTTCGTTCCGCCCTGGCGGTTTATGTAAGTCACTACTGTCGAGTTGTCTGAACGAATCAGAACAATCTTGCCCTGAACATTCTTTAAGAAATGTTCCAGGCCCAGGACTACTGCTCTTAGCTCTAGTAGATTGATATGTTCCCTGGACTGATCCAGATCCCAAAGCCCTGATACTGTGGACTCTTCCAGACAAGCTCCCCACCCCTCCATCGATGCATCTGTATACACAGTCACCTGAGGGTGGGGAGGGGTTAGCAAAACCCCCGGCAAGAGATTCTCTGTATTCAACCACCATTGCAGGTGGTGAATCAGAGGCGCCAACACTGACACGTTCGAGTCCAGCGAACCTGAACTCTGGGTCCACTGTGTCATGAGAAACAACTGGATCGGGCGCCTGCGCAAGGCGGCCTGCGGAATGACTGGTTCCAAAGAAACCATCAAGCCCAGCATTCTCAAGTAAACCCGTGCCAGGACATGACGACTGTCGCACACCGACTGTATTACCGAGATGAGTATTTGAACCCTCTCCTGAGTGGGGTACACATACCCCGTCTCCAGATCGAAGAACATGCCCAGGTAAACAAACTTCTGGGATGGAGTTAGCTCTGATTTCGGGAAATTGATTATCCAGCCCAAGTCCGAGAGAGTTTTCAAAACAATCTCCAGATTGGCTGACAACGATTCCCGGGTGTGTGCTTTCAACAGCCAGTCGTCTATGTACGTGTGGACTGCTATGCTTCTCCTGCGGAGGTATGCAGTGATCGCGAGAACCACACGGGTGAAGACCCGAGGAGCCGTGGAAATCCTGAAGGGTAACACCCTGAATTCCCACTGCCTGCCCTGAAATGCAAATCTCAGGAAGTGACGGAAACTCCTCTCTATGGGAATGTGGAAATACGCATCCTTCAAATCTATGGAAGCGGTCCACATTCCTCGCTCCAACCCCGCCAATACCGAGCGCACAGTCTCCATCTTGAAACTGGGCGTCTCTAAGAACTTGTTCAAAGGCTTGAGGTTGAGAATCGGCCTCCACCCTCCGGTGTTTTTCTTCACTAAGAAGAGGGTTGAATAGAAGCCCGGGCACCTCTGTGCCGGCTGAATGGCTTCTTTTAGTATGAGGGAATTTATTTCCTCCTCTATACACAACCTCTGATCCGGATCCCGTGGAATAGGAGTCCAGATCGGCGCGAGAGACAGTCGCGATGGCGGGCCTGTCATCCAGTCGGGATGATACCCGACTGAAAGCCATCGCAAGACTAAACGGTCCTGAGTCAACCGCTTCCACTCTGGCAAGTGGCCGGCCAAACGGCCGCCCACCGGTCCGCCTAGGGATAGAGGCGGACATAAGGAGTGCCAGAGTGGCACTGTCCTCTCGGCGTGAAACACCGGAGTGGTTCCCACCGCGGTAACCAGCCCATCAGGCCCGATTGCCGCGACCAGATCCCCGCGCGCCCCGCCCAGCGCCGCGCGCATCACGGTGCGCGGGCGGCTGTCTGGCTGGGAGCGGCTGGGGAGCCTGCGCCCCCCTCGCTGCTGGCCGAATCGCACGTGGCCTAGGCCTACGTTGCGACGGTGGCTGGCCTCTGACCTGGCCAGCACCACCTCGAGCCTGCAGAGGACGATACGCAGGGGGTGCCGCGCGAACACGCTCCCGCCGGAGCACCTCAAATTGTTCACGCAGCGCCCTCTGGTTGTTAACCAGAGTGACCGTCTCCTGGAGGTGCCTGCATCCCTCACCTCCAAAGAGACCAGGACCTGTCATAGGCGTCCGCAGCAGCCTATTATACAGGTCCTGGGACGGGCACAGATTGTCAAGGGCAAACGTGCGCCTCGCCCGGACACTTCTGGTCACCGCCCGCATCAAACAGTCCAAAGCCAGGTTGATACCATCCTGGATGGCTCTCTGGACTGTTACCGGGCTTGGCTGGCGTGATGCGGAGGCCGCTACCACCCCCTGTAGCAGCTGGGAGACGTGGGACAGAGCGGCAATCGACGCCCTCCCACTCTCCTCCGCATCACGCAGCGCGGCATTCGCCGAACGCAACGCGTTCGAGCACAAGACTCCCGTGTCAGAACGGGAGCCCGGCCGCGCATCTTCGCCTAAAGCCGCGCGATCATCCACGCTTGGCTTTGGCACCACACCGTACCGCTGGTATTCCAGGAGCACGATGCGGCAACGCTTCGCCACCTCGCGAGGGGCCTTCGCGAGACGTCCATTAACCTTAATGGACGCCTCCGCCGCTTCGAACATGTCCACGACATGCTCAGCCAGCGGCAGAGATGGCATAGCGGTAGCCGCCGGCCTACCAGCTAACCACGGCCTATGGTCACGCTGGCTAGCCGGCAGCTCCACGGATAGATCGGGCCGAACACTTACCAGCCACTGGCAAGCGTCCGACCAATCCTCCTCCGTGGCTAACTGCGAGCGCTCTACTAGACGAGGACCTTCGTCTTCCTCCAGAGCACTCGCAGTTGACGTCGACGGCGGATAAGCTGATACCCCTGGCAAGCCCGGAAAAGCATGCGGGCCCGAGAGAGCAGGCATGCTGAACTCCGCGGCTTGACCAGGAGCAGGCGCCGTGGCAGAGCGTGGGGTAAACACCGCCCTACCGCGGCCCTGACCAGCACCAGCGACACCATCGGCAAGCCGAGGTATGCGGTATCCGTGGTCAACAGCACCGCCCAGGGACACCTTCTGGACCGTGAAATCTACTCCTGCGAGAGTAGAACCACGGAACACGTCGCCTGTATTCCCCGCGAGGGGTGCACAGCCGTCGTATTCCATGGGTACGTCCTCAGAAGGCGACCCTAGCAGGAGATCCTCTTCCTCCTGGCCAGAAAGATTAGACTCCGGGTCAGCAAAGAGAGCTAACCCGGACTGGCCAGGAAAGGTGCCATAGGAGGCATTGACACCTTCGGCGCGCGGATACCCGGGGTCTGATGAGCAGACCGCGGGTCCCAGCAACAACCGTTGTCCACGGCCCCTCGGCGCGGCGCCATGCCTGCTGCCAGGGTCTTGGACTGCCCCCAACAAAGGGGCCACCTCTGAATCCACAAACGGACCGGACCTAAAGAGACCGGATTCAGAGGCGGGGATCACCTGCTCGGAAGCAGATGCCGAGGACAACAAAGGAGCTGGCCCAGGAAGCATGCTGCGAAGCAACTCTGGGACCAAATCCTTTATTGTCCTCTGCATCTCTTGCAACATTTCGGACCTGAAGGCCTCCATATCCACCGCGGATGAGGCCTTCTTCTTACCCTTCTTACTACCCTCCTTCTTCTTCCTCTCTTCCTCCATCACCCTCTCCCTCGCCTGCAATGAGAGAAAATCAGACATTAGATCTCCCCCCCACTGCTTACATACATCGCACTTCAGCAACGGTCCACAGGGACTGCAGCTGAAGCACAAGTGCGGTACGAATCTATTCTTCAGAAACCTCCCGCAGGACGGGCAACCAGGTCTCTGAAACAGGGCAAAGGACAAGGACAATGAGCAAGATAGTTAAGGTTAGCGAACTCAAAACCAACTAAAAAGAGAGGGACAGGATCCTAAAGATCGCAAGTCAAGAAGAACCAGCCTTGGACAAAACGTTAAATGTTAATAAAGGCCAAGGCCGATTATGACGTCATCAATACCGTGACAAAAATAATCGATCCGCAACAAGCACCAAGTGCAAGAACGAATTGTATAAGTAACCGGAACATTCCCGTTGAATTGGCATTTCGAGTACACAACAATCAGATATACAGAGATAACTCCTTCCAATTCTAGCATTGGCAAAAAAGGAAATTATCTCCCCTTTGTTTATCAATAATTAGATACCTGACACCTTGTACAGACAAACCATCCAACGTGATGAACCGGAGAACTCCACCATAGTACGCCTCTACATTCTCTCCACCGAAGGGGAAGGAATTGGATCAAGAGGGCAAAGTGAGAAGACCTTTATAACAGGCCTCCAACTCACTGAACATAGATTTTCTGGTTAGATAACCTAACAGTATTAGTAGGAAATGGAACCGTGGTGGAGAGAAACATATCCTCTTGTGCCGAGAAGTCCATCAAAGCTTCTACGTGATACCTGTGGACAAAAACACAAAGAGAAATGAGACTTATGAAGCACCATGTTGTAAAAAAACAACTCAAACAGGCGCTAATCACGGTAAGCGCGAGTCCTGGAAACACATTAAACCGGGACAAAACACGCTAGCATATCAAAGAAATCACCTGATAAAGAGATCCAGCTCCTTCCAAAGGTGAGTCTTCTCTTTCCGACATGACACGAACGTACAACAACCGTCAAATAAGTGAAAAACAAGGTAAACGCGCAGAAAATGTAGAGTAGCACAAAACCGCATGTAACCCTTAGCCAATAAATGAGCAAAGAGGAAGTAGTAGTCGGCGCATGCGCGGTGGTGGGGCGAGCATCCGCCGGACTACCTCTGACTCCCTGCCCAGTAGGGGCACCTAACTGTTTTTAATCTGAGTGTTTTATTGAGTGAAAGCCGATATTTAGCAATATCAAAAGTATTAGGGAGGTAAGTATACTCTTGATGTGAAATGCAAGATTCGTGTCTGCTCAAATTACCAAGCTAGAATACTTGTTACAGTTAATATTTAATGCCACAAACCTGTTTTGAAAGCAGCTCTTTGCAGAGACTGTAGAGTGTAATAAACTTGCGAGCGAGAAGACGTGCTTCAAGAAAACCTTCGGCCACCAACATGATTTCACAGATCAGCTCAAAGTCGGGTACCACCATAGCGCATGGTCTAAAACAAAAATAGACAAAATAAACAGATTACGGTAGCACATACATCTAACAAAATATAACAGTCCAGATGTCAAAATTGATAAGAAATCCTGTGTAATATAATACAATCCAAAACTACATGTACATATTGTGATATTGAAATTGTAATAAACAAAGATAAAATTGGAAGATGTAATAGGATCTATTAATATCTACGCATACTCAATTTTAGCTAAGACTCACCTCTTTAAATTCATGTTAACACTTTGAACCCTTAATTCCGATACTATAAATTTCAAGGTATCGATACAGGTACGCCGTTGAATATTTTGAAACTACTTTGACTGGGACCTGTTGCTGTCCATGGCAGCAACAGCTCCCAGTCAAAGTAGTTTCAAATATTCAACATAATGTTTATTAAATTGGATATTCATAAAAGATATACAATTCAGATGATGACTGTCAGACTGTTGCCCCTTTTGTGTTAGATCTCCATCATTTGATCTAAAATAACAGTGTTTTCACTACAGAATAAACGAAATCACATATTGTGATATTGAAATTGTAATAAACAAAGATAAAATTGGAAGATGTAATAGGATCTATTAATATCTACGCATACTCATTTTTAGCTAAGACTCACATCTTTAAATCCCTGTTAACACTTTGAACCCTTAATTCCGATGCTATAAATTTCAAGGTATCGATACAGGTACGCCGTTGAATATTTTGAAACTACTTTGACTGGGAGCTGTTGCTGTCCATGGCAGCACCAGCTCCCAGTCAAAGTAGTTTCAAATATTCAACATAATGTTTATTAAATTGGATATTCATAAAAGATATACAATTCAGATGATGACTCAGACCGTTGCCCCTTTTGTGTTAGATCTCCATCATTTGATCTAAAATAACATTGTTTTCACTACAGAATAAACGAAATCACGGATTTCTTTTTTCACGAGTGTTGATACTTACCTCCCTAATACTCTTTGATATTGCTAAATATCGGGTTTCGCTCTATAAAACACTCAGATTAAAAATTTAGGTGCCCCTACTGGGCAGGTAGTCAGAAGACAGTCTGGCGGATGCTAGCCCCACCACTGCGCATGCGCAGACTAGTACTTCCTCTGACTAATTTATTGGCTGACACTATGCAACTTTACAAGAGCCTGAAGACCGAGCCTCTGTGGGGTGGAGAGGTCGGGTCCGTATTAGGGAGGTAAGTATCAACTCTCTCGTGAAAAAAGAAATCTGTGATTTCGTTTATTTCACTTCAAGAGTATACTTACCTCCCTAATACTCTTGGATATCGCCAGAATTTGTCAGGGAATTCAGCGGGAGGGAGGTCAAAAGACCAGCTCTTCCCTATGCGCTTTTCTGGGATTAAGGCACTTAAACTTCTGAAATTGTGTGGAAACACAATCAGGAAAAGATTGAAAACATCGGCTAACACAAACCAATGGCTGAGAGATGACCAAATGTCATATGCGCTCCCACCCCCCCCCCCCCCCCCCCCCCACCCCCTCCTCTTGGGAGGAAGACTGAATGACCTCAATGTCCCATACGCTCTCTACATACAAGTGCCATGTACTATAGGACATTAAACGTAAAAGCTTCATTTTCGTATACTCTCAATAATGAACCACATAAAAACACATACCATCACCATATTATTAACGAAGGGTCACGTGACATTACAAAAAACCATGGACAACACACACAAGACTAACCTTGTGGAAGATTGGTGCTGTCAACATCTCCCCATTGGTGAAGACTGATGCAGCCCATAAAGTAGATGTTTCCATTGATTAAATGTGAAAATATATTTTTAAATGAGGATACCTCATCAAAATATGTACACCTAGATTAAACGAAATCTAGCATTTCTTTTTTCACGAGAGAGTTGATACTTACCTCCCTAATACTTTTAATATTGCTAAATATTGGCTTTCACTCAATAAACACTCAGATTAAAACAGTTAGGTGCCGCTACTGGGCAGGGAGTCAGAGTGTAGTCTGGCGGATGCCAGCCCCACCACCGCGCATGCGCAGACTAGCACTTCCTCTAACTAATTTATTGGCTGACACACATGCAACTATTAAGAGCCTGAAGACCGAGCCTCTGTGGGGTGGAGAGGCCGGGTCCGTATCTAGGGAGGTAAGTATCAACTCTCTCATGAAAAAAGAAATCCTAGATTTCGTTTATTTCACTTCAAGAGTATACTTACCTCCCTAATACTTTTGATATTGCCAGAATTCGACAGGGAATTCGGCGGGAGGGAGGCGAGGTCAAAAGACCAGCTCATCCCTATACGCTTTTCTGCGTTTAAGGCACTTAAACTTCTGAAACTGTGTGAAACACAGTCAGGACTTGACCAACCATCGGATAACACAACCGATGTAAGAGAGATGACCGAATGTCATATGCGCTCCCCCACCCCCCCCCCCCCCTTCCTGGGAGGAAGACTCGAATGGCCTCAATGTCCCATACACTCTCTACGTACAAGTGCCATGTACTACAGGACAGAGACGAAAAAACTCCATTTTCGTATACTCTCAATAATGAACCACATAAACACACAAACCATCATCATGCTAATAACAACGGGTAACGTGACAATACAATCAACAATGGGCAACTCATGAACAAGACTGACCTTGTTGAACTTGGGTGCTGACATCATCTTCCCAGTGGTGAAGACTGATGCAGTGCCAAAAAAGTGGTTGTTTCCAATAATTAATTGTGAAATATATAAGCAATGAGGAAACCTCATCAAATAATGTACACCTAGTTATTTTTTCAAAATCGACAAGGCGAGAGGATTAGAGGTGTCACGGAGATAATGGTCTGTAAAACTTGACTCACAGTGCCACTGAGCAACCGACATAATGTCATCCACAGGGACCCCATTAAAGAGGGTAGTGGATGTCACTACGCCGCGGACACTGTGAGCCTTGGCCACGTCAACCTGCTTCCCGGTGGCGGATTTATGACAAAACTGAATACATTCTACAATCCACCTGGAAATGGTGTCCTTCGACGCCCTGCCATGGGGTTCAATATATGACAACCATAACGCTGACTGGTCGGTGCGCCACTCCGATGTACGTTGTTTGTACCGGAGCAGCGCCCGGACGGGACACCATGCTTTAGAATTAGGATCATATCTA
Source organism: Chaetoderma sp. LZ-2023a (assembly GCA_034401795.1). Lineage (NCBI taxonomy): Eukaryota > Metazoa > Mollusca > Caudofoveata > Chaetodermatida > Chaetodermatidae > Chaetoderma > Chaetoderma sp. LZ-2023a. Next base: position 88,157,939 of record CM067372.1, read on the forward strand.
GCTAAAGCTGGCAAAACAATAGGTTGACCTGGATATTTCAAAGACTGATTCTTAGCCAAGAAATTAATCCTAGGTAGCAGCTTAAGGCCTTCCCCTGTAACCACAAAACGGTCATCCTCGGCTGATAAGGCATGAATTTCACTCCTACGCCTAGCCGAGGCCGCAGCAATTAAAAATACAGTTTTAAGAGTTAATAGTTTCATAGAAATGGAACTAAGTGGTTCAAAAGGCTTATCACCTAGTACTTGAAGCACTAGCGATAAACTCCAAGACGGAATCACAGGAGGATTCCTTGGTCTTAGATTGCCCATGCCTTTAATTAATACATTTAATGTACTTACTTCATCACTTCCCCTCTTAGCCAAGCAAGGAATAACAGACATTAAAGCTGACTTATAACCAGCAATAGAGTTAGGCTTGAGGCTATAGGCATCATACAGGTGACAGAGGAAATCAGCTACTTCCTGAATAGATGAATCCATTGGATCAATACATCTTTTTGAGCACCACTCAGCAAATCTGTTGATTTTATAATTATATGCTCTGGAGGTTGACCCCCCTCCTGGCTTTGGCCATAAACATGGCTGCTTGCTCAGAAAAGCCCTCCTTAATTCTAGATTCCTTGACAACATCCACGCAGTCAATCGGAACATTGACGGATTGTTGTGAAGGGCCTTGCCCTGGAAGATAATGTCGTCCATCAGAGGCAGAGGAACTGGATTGCAGACCAGAAGGTCCAGCAGATCCGTATACCACAATCGGCTTGGCCAATCCGGGGCGATCAGGAGCACTTGGCACTCCTCGTGCCGGATTTTCTGAAGAACTTTTGGAATCAGGATTGCTGGAGGGAATGCGTATGCATACATTCCCGCCAAGCTGATAGCTAACGCATCTGTTGCGAAAGCGCTTGGATCTGGAATCGGAGAGACGTACGTCGTCATCTTCGCATTCCTCTTCGTTGCGAACAAATCGATGTTGGGCTTCCCCCAATGGTCGAACAGACGATCCGCCACACATTGATTTAGTTGCCATTCCGTGGGTAAAACACTCATCCTTTGGCTCAATGAGTCTGCTAGCAGATTTAACCTTCCCGGAATATGAACTGCTTTCAAGGTAATCCTGTGATCCAGGCACCAACAAAGCAGTCTCCATGTCATCATACAGAGACTGGGCGACTTCGTTCCGCCCTGGCGGTTTATGTAAGTCACTACAGTTGAGTTGTCTGAACGAATAAGAACAATCTTGCCCTGAAGCTTCCGTAAGAAATGTTCCAGGCCCAGGACTACTGCTCTTAGTTCCAGTAGATTGATATGTTCCTTTGACTGATCCAGATCCCACAGCCCTGATATTGTGGACTCTTCCAGGCAAGCTCCCCAACCCTCCATCGATGCATCTGTATACACAGTCACCTGAGGGTGGGGAGGGGTTAGCAAAACCCCCACGAGGAGATTCTCTGTCTTCAACCACCATTGCAGGTGGTGAATTAGAGGCGCCAACACTGACACATTCGAGTCCAGTGAACCTGTACTCTGGGTCCATTGTGTCATGAGAAAAAGCTGGATCGGCCGCCTGCGTAAGGTGGCCTGAGGAATGACTGGTTCCAACGAAACCATCAACCCCAGCATTCTCAAGTAAACCCGTGCCAGGACATGACGACTGTCGCACACTGACTGAATTACTGAGATGAGTTTCTGAACTTTCTCCTGAGTAGGATAAACATATCCTGTCTCTAGATCGAAGAACATCCCCAGGTAAACAAACTTCTGGGATGGAGTCAGCTCTGATTTTTGAAAATTTATCATCCAGCCTAAATCCGTGAGCGTTTTCAAAACAATCTCCAGATTGGTCGATAAACTTTCCTGGGTGTGTGCTTTTAACAGCCAGTCGTCTATGTACGTGTGGACTGCTATGCTTCTCCTGCAGAGGTATGCTGTGATCGCAAGAACCACACGGGTGAAAACCTGAGGAGCGGTGGAAATTCCGAAGGGTAACACCCTGAATTCCCACTGTCTGCCCTGGAATGCAAATCTCAGGAAGCGACGGAAACTCCTCGCTATGGGAATGTGGAAATAAGCATCCTTCAAATCTATTGAAGCTGTCCACATTCCCTTCTCTAACCCCGCCAACACTGAGCGCACAGTCTCCATCTTGAAACTGGGCGTCTCTATGAACTTGTTCAACGGCTTGAGGTTGAGAATTGGTCTCCACCCTCCGGTGTTTTTTGTTACCAAGAACACGGTTGAATAGAAGCCCGGACACTTTTGTGCCGGCTGAATAGCTCCTTTTAGTATGAGGGAATTTATCTCCTCCTCGATACACAACCTTTGCTCTGGATCTCTCGGATTTGGAGTCCAGATTGGCACTAGAGACAGTCGCGATGGCGGGCCTGTCATCCAATCGGGATGATACCCGACTGAAAGCCATCGCAAGACTAAACGGTCCTGAGTCAACCGTTCCCACTCTTGCTTGTGGTCGGCTAGCCGGCCTCCCACCGGTCCACCTAGGGAGAGAGGTGGACATAAGGAGTGCAAGAGTGGCACTGTCTCCTTTGCCAGAAACACCGGAGTGGTTCTCACCGCGGTAACCGGCCCATCAGGCATGATTACCACGACCAGATCCTCGCGCGCGACGCCCAGCACCGCGCGCACCTCGGTGCATGGGTGGCTGCCTGGCTGACTGCGCCTGAGGAGCCTGCGCCCCCCCTCACTGCAGGCCGAATCGCACACGGCCGAGGCTGACACTGCGATGGTGGTTGGCTTCTGACCTGGCCACCTCCACCTCGAGCCAGCAGGGGATGATACGCAGGGGGTGCGGCGCGAACGCGCTCCCGACGGAGCACTTCAAACTGCTCGCGCAGCACCCTCTGGTTATTGACCAGAGTAACCGTCTCCTGGAGGTGTCTACATCCATCACCTCCAAAGAGACCAGGACCTGTCATAGGCATACGCAGTAGCCTATTGTACAGGTCCTGGGACGGGCACAGATTGTCCAAGGCAAACGTGCGCCTTGCCCGGAAACTCCTAGTCACCGCCCGAGTCATGCAGTCCAGAGCCAGGTTGATACCATCCTGGATGGCTCTCTGGACTGTGACCGGGCTCGGCTGGCGCGATGCGGATGCCGTTACTACCCCCTGTAACAGCTGGGAGACGTGGGACAGAGCGGCAATCGAAGCTCTCCCACTCTCCTCCGCATCACGCAACGCAGCATTTGCCGAACGCAACGCGTTCGAACACAAGACTCCCGTGTCAGAACGGGAGCCTGGCCGCGCATCCTCACCCAAAGCCGCGCGGTCATCCATGCTCGGCTTGGGTACCACACCGTACCTCTGGTAATCCAGGGGCACGATGCGGCAACGCCGTGCCACCTCGCGAGGGGCCTTCGCGAGACGACCATTCGCATTAATGGACGTCTCCGCCGCCTCGAACATGTCAACGACATGCTCTGCCAGCGGCAGAGAAGGCATAGCGTTAGCAGTAGGCTTACCAGCTAACCACGGCCTGTGGTCACGCTGGCTAGCCGACTGCTCCACGGGCAGACCTGGCCTAACACTTACCAGCCACTGGCAAGCGTCAGACCAATCCTCTTCCGTGGCTAGCTGCGAGCACTCTACAAGACGGGGGCCTTCGTCTTCCTCCTGAGCGCAAGCAGCAGAGCTTGACGCGGATATGCTGATACCCTTGGCAAGCCATGGAAAGCATGCGGGCCCGAAAGAACAGGCATGCTAATCTCACTGGCCTGACCAGGAGCAGGCGCCGTGGTAGAGCGCGGGGCAGATACCGCCCCACCACGGCCCTGGCCAGTACCAGCGACACTCTCGGCAAGCCGAGGTATGCGGTAACGCTGGCCATCAGCAGCGCCCAGGGCCACCTTCTGAACCGTGAACTCTACTCCTGCGTGAGTAGAGCCATGAACTATGTCGCCTGTATTCCCCGCGAGGGGTGCACAGACGTCATAATCCATGGTCATATTCTCAGACGGCGACCCTAACAGGTAATCCTCTTCCTCCTGGCCAGAAAGATTAGACTCCGGGTCAGCAAAGAGAGCTAACCCGGACTGGCCAGGAAAGGTGCCATAGGAGGTACTGGCACCCGCGGCGTGCGGATACCCCTGGACTGATAAGCAGCCCGCGGGTTCCAGCGACAGCCGTCCACGACCCCTCGGCGTGGCACCAAGCCTGCTGCCAGGGTCGTGGAATGCCCCCTCTAATGGGGCCACCTCTGAATCTTCGAACAACGGAAACGGCCTACGGAAAGGTGATTCATAGGTGGGGATTACCTGCTCCGAAGCAGATGATGATGCCAACAAAGGATTTGGTCCAGGAAGCATGCTGCGAAGCAACTCTGGAACCAAATCCTTTATTGTCCTCTTCATCTCTCCCAACATCTCACTACGGAAGGCCTCCATGTCCACCGCAGACGAGGCCTTCCTCTTACCCTTCTTACTCACACCCTCTCTTTTCTGCTTCTTCTTCTCCTCCTCCACCACCTTGTCAGTCGCATGTAAGCACAAGAATTCGGACATTAGTTCGCCCCCCCCAGTGCTTACATATCTCGCAATTAATCAAGGGACCACAGGGACTAAACTGATAGCAGAGATGCGGAACAAACTTTTCCTTTAAGAAATGTCCACAGGACGAGCAACCAGGTCTCTGAAACAGGCCAAAGGACGAGGACAATGAGCAAAATAGTTAAGCTTAGAAACTCAAACCAACTCAAAGAGAGGGAGAATGATCATAAAGATCACCAATCATCTGAAAACCAGCGTTGGACAAAACTTTAATTGTTAATAAAGAGGAAGGCTGATTATGACGTCATTAATCCCATGACAGGAAAAAAATCGATCCATAACAAACATCCAAGTGCAAGGACGAATTGTATCCATAACCAGAACATCTACAGAATGGACATTCCGACTACACAACCATCAGATACATACTGATAACAATGGCAAATACAGTTAATTTTTTCTTAAATAATTAACATCCCCTCATATCAATAATTAGATACCTGACACCTTGTATAGACAAACCATTCAACGTGATGACCTGGAGCACTCCACCAAGACTATGCCTCCTAACACTCCACCTTAGGGGAAGGAGTTGGATAAAGAGGGCAAAGTGAGAAGACCTTTATACTAGGCCTCCGACTCACTGAACACAAAAAATTTTGGTTAGATAACCTAACAGTATTAGTAGGAAATGGAACCATGGTGGATAGAAACAAACCCTCTGATGCTGTGATGTCCATTACATATCCTCACAAAGACCTGTGGACATAAACACAAAGAGAGATTAGTATTATATAGCACCTAGTTGAAATAAACCAACTAAACAAGGCGCTTATCACGGTAAACGTGAGTCCCGGAAACACATTACACCGGGTAAAACTCGCTAAATTTTAATAGAAGTCACCTGATGGATAGGTCCTGGGCCATCCTCCGGTGAAGCAACTCTCTCAGACATTCCCAACAGGCTTGAAACTTCTACTAAACAGGCTAAATCGACTTAAAAATGAGTAGAAAAGCGCAAAGCACAAAAACATGTGTTTACTCTCTGCCAATAAATTAGCAAAGAGGAAGTGCTAGTCTGCGCATGCGCGGTGGTGGGGCTGGCATCCGCCAGACTACACTCTGACTCCCTGCCCAGTAGGGGCACCTAACTGTTTTAATCTGAGTGTTTATTGAGTGAAAGCCGATATTTAGCAATATCAAAAGTATTAGGGAGGTAAGTATACTCTTGAAGTGAAATAGCTTTTCAAAATCGATGAGGTGAGAGGATTCGAGGTGTCACGGAGATAATGGTCGGTAAAACTTGACTCACAGTGGCACTGGGCTACTGACATAATGTCATCCACAGAAACCCCATTAAATAGGGCAGTGGAGGCACCTCGGACACGGTGAGCCTTGGCCATGTCAACTTGTTTACCTGTGGCGGATTTATGGCAAAATTGAATACACTCTACAATCCACTTGGGAATGGTGTCCTTTGACGCTCTGCCATGGGGTTCAATATATGACAACCATAACACCGTTGGGTCCGTCCGCCATTCCTGAGTACGTTGTTTGTACCGGATTAATGCTCGGACTGGACACCATAGTTTTGAATTAGGATCATACCTAGTCAAAGCTGGTAAAATTATAGGTTGACCCAGATATTTCAGACTGGTTTTTCGCCATGAAATTTATCCTAGGTAGAAGCCTAAGGCCTTCCCCTGTAACCACAAAACGGTCTGCCTCGGCTGATAAGGTATGAATCTCACTTCCAAGCCTAGCCGAGGCCGCAGCAATTAAAAATACAGTTTTAAGCGTCAACATTCTCATAGAAATGGAGCTTAGTGGTTCAAATGGCCTATCAGCTAGCACCTGAAGCACTAGTGATAAACTCCAAGACGGAATCACTGGGGGATTCCTTGGTCTTAGATTGCCCATACCTTTGATTAAAGTATTTAATGTATCTACTTCATCACTTCCCCTATTAGCCAAGCAAGGGATAACTGTCATTAAAGCTGACTTATAGCCAGCAATAAAGTTAGGCTTGAGGTTATAGGCATCATACAGGTGACAGAGGAAATTGGCTACTACCTGAATAGATGAATCCATTGAATTAATACATCTTTTTGAGCACCATTCTGCAAATCTGTTGATTTTATAATTATATGCTCTGGAGGTGACCCCCTCCTGGCTTTTGCCATAAACATGGCTGCTTGCTCAGAAAAACCCTCCATAACTGCTGATTCCTTGACAACATCCACACAGTCAATTGGAACATTGACGGGTTGTTGTGCAAGGCCTTGCCTTGGAAGATTATGTTGTCCATCAGAGGCAGAGGAACCGGATTTCAGACCAGATGGTCCAGCAGATCTGTATACCATGATCGGCTTGGCCAATTTGGGGCAATCAGAAGCACTTGGCATTCTTCCTGTCTGATTTTCTGAAGAATTTTTGGAATCAGGATTGCTGGAGGGAATGCGTATGCATACATTCCCACCCAGCTGATAGCTAACGCATCTGTTGCGATAGCGCTCGTATCTGGAATCGGAGAGACGTACGTCGTCATCTTCGCATTCTTCTTCGTTGCGAATAAATCTGTTGGGTTTCCCCCAGTGGTTGAACAGACGATCCGCCACACATTGATTTAGTTGCCACTCCGTAGGTAAAACACTCATTCTTCGGCTCAATGAGTCTGCTAGCAGATTTAACCTTCCCGGAATACGAACTGCTTTCAAGGTAATCCTGTGATCCAGGCACCAGCAAAGCAGTTTCCATGTCATCATACAGAGACTGGGCGACTTCGTTCCGCCCTGGCGGTTTATGTAAGTCACTGCTGTTGATTTGTCTGATCGAATTAGAACACTCTTGTCCTGAACCTTCTGTAAGAAATGTTCCAGGCCCAGGACTACTGCTCGTAATTCCAGTAGATTGATATGTTCCTTTGACTGTTCCAGATTCCAAAGCCCTGATATCGTGGATTCTTCCAGGTAAGCTGCCCACCCCTTCATCGATGCATCTGTATACATCGTTAACTGAGGGTGAGGAGGGTTTAACATCACCCCCACCAGGAAATTCTCTGTCTTCAACCACCATTGAAGGTGATGAATTAGAGGCTCCAACACTGACACGCTTGAGTCCAGTGAACCTGTACTCTGGGTCCATTGTGTCATGAGAAATAACTGGATCGGCCGCCTGCGTAAGGCCACCTGAGGAATGACTGGTTCCAGAGAAACCATCAATCCCAGCATTCTCAGATAAACCCGTGCCAGGACATGACAACTGTTGCACACTGACTGTATTACTGAGATGAGTATCTGTACCCTCTCCTGAGTAGGATAAACATATCCTATCTCCAGATCGAAGAACATTCCCAGGTAAGCAAACTTCTGGGATGGAGTCAGCTCTGATTTTTGAAAATCTATTATCCAGCCTAAATCTGTGAGAGTTTTCAAAACTATCTCCAGATTTGCTGATAAACTTTTCTGGTTGTGTGCTTTTAACAGCCAGTCATCTATGTACATGTGGACTGCAATGCTTCTCCTGCGGAGGTATGCTGTTATCGCAAGAACCACCCTGGTGAAGACCTGAGGAGCCGTAGAAATTCCGAAGGGTAACACCCTGAATTCCCACTGTCTGCCCTGGAATGCAAATCTCAGGAAGCGACGGAAACTCCTCGCTATTGGAATGTGAAAATAAGCATCCTTCAAATTTATTGAAGCTGTCCACATTCCCTTCTCCAACACTGCCAACACTGATTTCACAGTTTACATTTTGAAACTGGGTGTGTCTATGAACTTGTTCAATGGCTTGAGGTTGCTTTTCGTTACCAAGAACACGGTTGAATAGAAGCCCGGGCAATTTTGTGCCGGTTGAATTGCTCCCTTGAGTATGAGGGAATTTATTTCCTCCTCTATACACAACCGCTGATCTGGATCTCTTGGAATTTGAGTCCAGACCAGCACCAGAGACAGTCGTGATGGTGGGCCTGTTATCCAGTCGGGATGATACCCGACTGAAGGCCATCGCAAGACTAAACGGTCCTGAATCAACCATCCCCACTCTTGCATGTGGTTGGCCAATCGGCCTCCCACTGGTCCACCTAGGGAGAGAGGTGGACATAAGGAGCGCAACAGTGGCACTGTCTCCTGGTGCAGATGCACTGGGGTAGCTCTTACTGTGAGTTAAACAGTCCAAAGCCAAGTTAATTCCATCTTGGATGGCTTTCTGGACAGTCACCGGACTAGGCTGATGTAATGCGAATGCCGTTACTACCCCCTGTAACAACTGTGAGACATGCGAAAGCGCTGAAATAGACACGCTCAAACTCTCTTCCGCATAACGTAACGCGGTGTTAGCCGAACGCAAAACGTTCGAACACAGTGCTCCCGTTTCAGACCGGGAACCTGGCCGTGTATCTTCACCCAGCGCAGCACGGTCATCTGTGCTTGGCTTCGGTACTACACCGTATAGCTGATATTGATACAGCACCGCTTTGCCACTTCGCGGGGGGCCTTCGCTAAACGCCCATGTGCCTTAATGGACGTCTCCGCCGCAGTGAACATATCAACAATATGATCAGCTAACGGCAAAGATGGCATAGCGGTAACAGTTGGTTTTCCTGCCAGCCACGGGCGCTGGTCCCGTTGACTGGCCGACTGATCCACAGCAAGATCTGGTCTGACGTAGATTAGCCACTGACAAGGGTCAGGCCAGTCTTCCTCCGTGGCCACCTGCGAATGCTCTACAAGACAAGGGCCTTCGTCATCCTCCTAAGCAATCACAGGTGTGTATGTGGCTGGAGGAACTGATACGCCTGGCAAGCCAGAGAAAGCATGCGGGCCTGAAAGAACAGGCATGCCAAACTGACTGGCTTGACCAGGAGCAGGCGCCGTGGTATTGTGTGGGGAAAATTTTGCCACACCACGGCCCTGGCCAGCACCTGCTACACCATCGGCAAGCCGAGGTATGCCGTAAAACTGGCCATCAGATCCAGCCCGGGCTACCTTCTGCGCCGTGAACGCTACTCCTGCATGAGTAGTTCCATGGACAATGTCGCCCGTATTCCCCACAAGGGGTGCACATCCGTCAATGTCCATGACCATGGCACCAGAAGGAGAACCCAGCAGATAATCCTCTTCTTCCTGGCCAGAAAGATTAGACTACAGGTCAGCAAAGAATGCTAACCCGGACTGGCCAAGAGAGGTACCATAGGAGGAACTGGTACCTGCAGGGTGCGTATAATCCTGGCCTGATAAGCAGGCAGGTTCCAGCGACACCTGACCACGAACAACCTGCGCGGCAAGCCTGCTGCCAGTGTTCTTATAGTGGAATTCACCCTCTATTAGGGCCACCTCTGAATCATGGTTGAAAACTGGTAGGTCCCTAAATAGTACCAATTCAGAGCAGATGAAGAGGACAACGAAAGATTTGGACCAGGAAGCATGCCACGAAGCAACTCTGGGACCAAATCTTTAATTGTCCTCTTCATCCCTCCCATCATCTCAATACGGAAGGCCTCCATATCCATAGCGGACGAGGCCTTCCTCTTACCATTCTTAACAGAAGCCTCTTTCTTAATTTTCCTCTCCTCCTCTGGAGCTTTCTCCCTGGTCTACAATGATAGAAATTCAGACATTAGCTCTCCCCCCCACCTTTTACAGATCTCACATTTAAGCAATGGCCCACATGGGCTGCAATGGGAGTATAAATGGGGGAAGAATCTATCCATTATAAACCTTCCACATGAAGGACAACCAGGCCTCTGAACCACACCAGAGGACGAACACAATGAGTATTACAGATATTGAATTAGAACTCAACACGAAATAAACAAGGAGGAAGGGGCCATAAAGACCCAAGCTAATAATAATAAATCAGCGTTGGACAAAACTTTTAACTGATTGTAAGGCGTAAGGCTGATTATGACGTCATAGCTTAAAAAATAAGAAGTTAAATCGATCCGAAACAAACATCCATGTGTAAGGACGAATTGTAATCATATCCAGAACATCCTAACTAGACAGGATAGTTTATACAGACTATACAAAACATCCGATAAACAATGATAAATGGCAGTAAGCTTTTATAAATATTGTCAAATATAATTGAAATGCCTCATATCATAACTAGAGTACCTGAGTCTTTAGCATAGACAAACCATCTGATCTGATGTACCGGATGCTCCACCAATCATTAAGACCTCTTAACTCTCTCAACCTTATAGGGGAAGGAAGTGGACCAAGAGGGCAAAGTGAGAGGACCTTCATCCGAGGCCTCCAACTCACCGGGAAAAGATTTTTGGTTACATAACCTAACAAATTTAGTAGGAAATGGAACCTTGGTGGATAAAATAAACAAACTCTCTGATGATGTGATGGCCTAAACAATCATAGGTAGATACCTGTGGACATAAACACAGAGAGATTAGCATTTCATAGCGCCATTTTCAAATAAACTATTTATTTTAGGCGCTTATCACGATAAACGCGAGTCCCGGAAACACATTACAACGGGATAAACTCACTAAAATATACCAGAAGTCACCTGGTGGCTAGGTCCTGGGTGCTCCTCTGGAGTAGTAGCACATTCTGCCATATTAATCCAGGTGAAATAGAACTTCTACACAGACAAAACTTTCAGAAATTAAGGAAAAGCCTATGAGCATAGAAAACATGAGTTGTCTCCCAGCCAATAAATTGGCAAAGAGGAAGTACCAGTCTACGCATGCGCGGTGGTGGGGCTAGCATCCGCCAGACTGTCTTCTGACTACCTGCCCAGTAGGGGCATCTAACTTTTTTAATCTGAGTGTTTTATTGAGTGAAAGCCGATATTTAGCAATATCAAAGAGTATTAGGGAGGTAAGTATATTCTTAAAGTGAAATCATATTCCTTTCAGTAGTTCCTAAAAAGACCTCACACTTTGCAGAAGTGCTCCGAATAATAACTAACATGTGATCATTTTTGTACCTGAATAGGGCCTTAAGATTTTCTGGTAGTTCAGTGCGGCCTGCATAACCAGGGTTCATGGTGATGAAGATACCAACTGTTGGATTTAGAGCAATTGTTTCTCCCATAAAATTGAAGATCTGTTTCTTGTCTCGAATGGCATCCTGAATACATTTGACTTGCACAGCCACCACAGAGAGCACTTCTACTGAGATGCGGTTAAATTCATCAAAACATCCCCAAGCACCGGACTGTGCTAGACCTTTGTAAATATTACCGACCGACTGTAAAACAACATAATATATTTAGTCTAGTAGATTATTTAAAGCTCGATTTCTTTTAACATTTTATTTTCATAATGCCAAAAATGATTTCAAATTATATATACCCATTTTTAGCTAAGCCCCACCTATTTAAATCCCTTTTAAAACTTTGAACACTGAATTCCGAGAATATCAATTTCAAGGTATCGATACAGGTATGTCATTGAATATTTTGAAACTACTTTGACGGAGGGATGGTGCTGTATATACTCTTGTAGCAATGCCATCAAGCAGTAGTTAGTGACAAACAATCCTGTAATTAAATTAATAATATCTTGACTTTTACAAGTATACTATCTTAAGCTTTATTCTTATACAGTACCATGGAAATTCATGAAAGATTCCTTCAACGTTTAGTGTCTTACACAAATTAGCTCTGATGGCTGATGTGTACAGTACAGTTCTTGAGTTCCAGCAATAAAATGTTATAAATCAATTTACCAAAACTGGATTATTATGTTGTGTCATTGTTTCAAAGCAAAAATAATGCAATTCTAGAAGATGAACACATGCTTTATCTCTTCATCCCGACAAACAGCATGGAAATGCCCATTTTACCAGCCATTATTAGATAAGCATAAGGACAATAGCATGCCGTTACACATTGAGGTGGATACCTCCAAGCATACAATCTATTCACAAATAACACCTTGTAGTCCATTTGTTCTGAGCAGTTGAATACATAGACCATGATTCCCAGTGCTCGTCCCAGATCTTTGGTTGTTTCTGTCTTTCCTGTACCAGCAGGACCTGCAGGAGCACCACTCATGGTCAAGTGGAGAGACTGGGTCAGTGTAATGTAACATCTACAAAAAAAATCAAATCAATTGAAAAGTATTAAATACAGATTTAGCATTTCGCGAGTGCAGTGAATGAAGTATACATGTATGTATACCCCTAATACACTTATTAGTTAGTCTTTAAAGCGATGCACATTTCAACACAACCCAACAATATGGATCTGCAAACAATATGTTGTATTCCAGCATGTAATTTTGTCAAATATGACAATCAATACATTGATGTAAAATGGATTTTCCATAGCACTGATCATAGTTGAAATGCTTGTCTAATGGATGCATCCACTTTTAGCTATGCCCTGCCCATCTCTAGCTAAACTCCACCCATGCTTTGCACATGTTGGGAGTAATACTTTGAATCCTAAATTCCCAGAATACCAAATTCATGGTAACTATGCAGGTACTGTTGAATATTTTGAAAATAATTCAACTGGGGACTTTTGGCAGCTACAGTGTCCAGTCAAATTAGTTCCAAACTATTCAACAGAATGTTTATTAAATGGTAAAGACATACAATTCATACAACTGATGGACTAACCCAAGTTCATAATTAAATGGAGTATTTCTGCCAATTATGATTGTGACATCAGCCTACATGTGACATACTTGATTATGATGTCATATACTTGAGAGACAGATTGGATTCATCCATTGAAAGGATATACTTAGCCGACAAATACCATTACAGATGATTCAATCGGTTATTAAGTATTCCGCGAAGCATTGTCAGTATTCTATATGTAACTGTATTTGTTGGCTCAGTGTAAGATTACTATATGATATTTTATACAAAATCTGTGTGCTATCACAATGGGACTGCATAGAATAGTAAAACAATTCTTCAGTGCATCATTATCGACAAATATTTCATGTGTGGGATGCCATTTGCTCAGTGATTAAAAACATGCTAGAACAATCCTGAATCATACACATTATCTAAACCAAGCAAATAACAGTATTAGATCAACTGGCTTTACTGAGGGATAACAAGAGAAAATCAGCTGGAGGCTGACATACCCCGTGCACCAACATGAGTATATCCTTAACACAAGTGTTTTTCAATACCATTCGTACAGTAAAACTTTAATGCATATTTGGTAGATGCTTGTTGTATTAGTAGTCATTGCTCTTTAATATAGTCTCTGATTTTGAGGACGTACATATCGAAGTTTTAGCCAAATTTTATTAAAATGGTTCCAGTGGTTAATAATTAGTATTTTAATGATTTTCTCAGAAATTTGCAGAAAATACAAGATGTCCGCCAAGATTGCTAAATTTGGATTAATTCATGACAGACATATTTTTTTGACTTTCCATGGACAAACTTTAATGACGTTTAGGCCCTAATCATATCTACCAAATCTCGGCCCAATCCATTCAGTGATTCTAGAGAATCATTTTCGCGAAAACTACGTCGTTCAAGATGGTCGCTTAAGCATTCCTGTCAAGTATACATGAAATTGGCCCAGTGGTTCTCGAGAAGACATTTTAAATTTCCCATTGATTTAGTATGGGAGTTTTTTTTGGTGGGAGAAGGATAAAAGATGGCCGCCAAACCATTTATCCGACAGTCTCAAAAATGGCAAATTTGTCATGAGAATAGCCACAAACCTATAGAAAACTAATTTCGGCTTCAAAATCCATCAAATAAAAATAGCCAATATGGCCACCAAACATGCTACATTTTGATTGGTACATGGTGGCCATGTTTTTCACGTATCAATTTCCCTTGAACAAACTTTAATGACCCTTAGTCCCTAATCATATTTGCCAAATTTTGGCTCGATCCATTCAGTGGTTCTGGAGAAGTCGTTTTCGCTAAAACTAGGTCATCCAAGATGGCCGACAAACTATTTACCCAATAAAGCTCCCTTGAACAAACTTGATTCAACTCTTGCCCTAGATTATATTTCATGAGTTTTGCATCGATCCCACAACCGGTTTCGGAGATTTTTAGATATTTTTAAAAATCTGTGAAAATCCAAGATGGCCGCCGACCAAATTGGCCGATCAGCTTCATTTGAACAAACTTGGATCGCTATATCGCAAGGATGCTTCCTGTCAAATATAATTGAAATGATCCCAGTGGTTCTTGAGAAGTCGTTTAAAGGAAAAGTTGACAGACGGACACACGATGGACGCTTGCCATGGCATAATCTCACTTGATCTTTCAGGCCAGGTAAGCTAATAATATAGCGGTGAGCTATCATAAAATCTACGAACCCTTTATTGACAGACTAGGTCCTATAGATGCATATTATTACATTATTTTCCACTGTCAAGTTGAATATAACTATTTATTGTAGAGTCAATGTTGCATAGAAATCTGCATTGGGCAAGGTAGTGAGATGGTACTTATAGAGGAAGTCTGTGCATTCGTGCATACGTGCGCATGCATACACACATGCCGGGATGTGTGCATGTCTTGGGAGAGTAGTTTGTCCACCAATAGCAATCTGCCTGTTAGATGAAATCATTAATGATGGGGTTGTGTATGTAGTTAGTTTTCTCAGAAGCAGTTATCTTGCACCTATGACTGCATACATACAAATATACAGATGCATGGATGCACATGCACATCTCCAAGTGGTAATGAGAAGCCTTACCAAGTTTCAAAAGAATCACAGCTAAATTGTAGGAATTGTGTTGACAAGAAATGATTGGTACTACAGTTCATGTATCGGCTTAAAGGTATTTAAAGGGGGATAATTCTGGAATGAATAATTTTCTGGCCACGAAAAAGCACATGCACATCTTCAGATGGTAATGACTAGATTTACCACGTTTCAAAAGAATTGTAACAACTGTAGGAGTTGCGTTGACAAGGATGGACCGACAGACAAACATACATTTGGGACAGATGGATGGACATAACAAATATATGGATAGCAAATGCACATCTTCATGTTGTAATGATAACACTTACCAAGTTTCAAAAGAATTGCAGCTAAACTGTAGGAGTTGCGTTGACAAGAAATGATTGGCATTGCAGTTTATGTATCGGCTTTCATTTCTTATTTAAAGGGTGGTAACTCTGTAATGAATATGTTTTTGGCCGCAAAAAAGCACATGCACATCTGCACATGATATTGATAATTTGGACAAAATTTTAAGTTAATCCATTGAGACCTCTAGGAGGAGTTGCGTTGACAAGAAATGATTGTTATAGATGGATAGACTGACAGATGGACATATATAGATTTTGGACAGACGGATGGACATCACAAGTATACGGATAGTCCATGCACATCTTCATGTGGTAATGATAATACTTACCAAGTTTCAAAGGAATCGCAGCTAAACTGTAGGAGGAGTTGCGTTGACAAGAAATGATTGGCAATGCAGTTTATGTATCGGCTTTAAGATATTTAAAGGGAGATAACTCTGTAATGAAAAATGTTTTGCCCGCGAAAAAAGCACGATGCACATCGGCACATGATACTGATAATATGGACAAAATTCTAAATTAATCCATTGAGACCTCTAGGAATTGTGTTACCAAGACAGGGATAGACGGACGGACAGGCGGATGGATGGACATGCTGATCACTACATCCAGGCGGGCGGGATAAAAAGCAGCCAAATACTTTTTATGTCGCCCTGGTGGGAACCAATTAATGATGCAGCTGAACCTATGAGCTCTGGTGTATGCCGAGCAAATAAATAATTCCCACTATAGCCGGTCAAATAAGTTCAGTTATATTCGTGTTAAGCTACTTCCAGCAGGTAAAATACTGTCTAGTTTTAAAACAATTTGACTGAATTGCGTTGTTTCCAGAGACATTGTCTACATTCAGTCACACAAAATTAAAAATATTCAGTAGGCATCACATTGCGATCTTGGAAACCAGCAGTGTACTTTGAAATCATTTTGACGGAAACTTTTTGCTTTCACCAGAAAAAGATACTTTCAAATATAATGTTTTCAAAAGGATCAATAGTGAATTAGCAGTAGTGAGTTAATCGCTCTACATCGGCGCCTATAGAGAATACGATTCATACCGCTTACAAAACTATATTCAGGTGTGCTTTCGTTATACTGGCACACACAGTCAGCACACGGCGGAGTGCGAAGCAACAGCTTGGTCACTAATTGGCTCCAAGATAAGAGCTACTAGATTTAGCAAATGCGTTTTCTCAAATAATCTCAATTCATTTCCATTTTTACCGATGGTAGTTTATTTAATATTGTATGAAATTACCAATAAACATCATTTCCCTTCCTTTAAATAGACATGATGGATGATTTTCGGCAAAATCCAAGATGCCCACCAAAAAACTGAGCAATCAAGGTTCTCGTTTAATATGTTGTAGCCTACTGTCATAGGACTGTTCCACACAATTTTTTTTAAAATTGGACTATTGATTGAAGGAGTACTGTTTTTAAA